>LR991050.1:7260109-7687609 GCA_905163495.3 Cosmia trapezina
GCTCGTATAGTGACCGGTGAAAGCCAGCCGAGTGGGTCGTATAGTTGTGAAATCTGAGACAGTAGGGATCGTTTAGTCAGTCCCTTTTGAGAGTCTTGTTTCAGGTTCCAGCTGAACGTGAATGTATCCGACGTAGGGTTCCAGCCAAGGCCAAGTGTTTTCATGCAATCTTCTTGTTTGAAGTTAAAGTTGGTTTTAGAAATTTGGTCTGGCCGAAGATGTTCTAGTAATTCGGTGCAGTTGCTGGACCACTTCCTTAGGTTCTGAAAGGGCGAGCAGACGTTTCCTACGCTGCGCGGGCGCGAGGCGCGAGGGGTGAGGGGAACCGCGCCGCCAGGAGCGTGCGTCTCCCTGTCCCACCAGTCTAGAAACGCTATGCAGAGCTAGAGCACGTCGTCTGAGATCCCGACGAACCGTCTCGCGAGTGCAATACCTATTCTTAATTAGATTATCCTGATTAAACGCGATAGTTATTAATTTGACTTTAATTACTGAGTTCCTCTTTCAGCTCAGAAAGCGGGATTAGATCCTATTAAACGTCCACTAATTAGTAAATGTGAACTCAAATAATTATATTACCTATAGTTTTCATCCGTTCTTCGCGAATCGAACGATATTTTATAGTTGTGCTAATTGTGTTAACAACGCAACGACGTGAATATTGTCGTATATTATTACGTGAGTGTTTTGTGTGAACTGTGTAAACGTTCGTGTGCACGAAAATGAGCGCGGACAAAACAATAACAAAAGAAATTAGCCGCATTCGGCGCGAACTTTTATCAAATTTAGAAGAACAATTAAAACATCGCGTGCGTAAACTGGAAACGGAAGTTTACGGCGCACCGGTTTCGCGTGATACCAATGAAGAGGGCTCCCTGACACCACCGATACCTACATCATTGACCATCGGACATGTGACACCGGCCGGGCGAGGCTGTGGTCACCAAGCAGCGCATGGGAGTGAATCCTGTACCACAGTTCCTGCCACGACGTGTCAACATGGCTACTTCACGAGTTCGTGGACGCCTGCCACTACCGGTAACAGTCACCGGGCGGTTTCGCAACCGCTGGACCAGTCGCGTCAACCCCACAGCTGGATTCAGGTATTTCTCAGTTAGCGATGCCGGGCGCGCCGTCGCTGGGTGTCCATAACACGGCCGGCGAGTGTGGGTTACCAGCCACGCGCGCCGATGAGCTTGCACGTGTTATGAACACGTTACCTGCCGGTACACCCGCCGCAACTGAATTTTACGACTTTGACGCCTACAAATACCGGGTATGTTGCATCCCCATCATCACTGCGATATGTAGGTCGTAGCGACCCTATACCGGAATTTGACCCCCAGAAAACTCTAATTACAATGGAACTTTGGATTCGTAAAATCGAAGGTATATCTAACATGTATGGCTGGGACGAAAAGACCACTATTTTCAATACTTCGTCAAAATTAAGGGGCTACGCTCGTCAGTGGTTTGATAATTTAATAGACGTGAATGTGACTTGGTCGGATTTTAAATCAAAGTTAATGGTGGCTTTTCCGTCCCAGAAAAGTAAACTGAATATGTTACGTGACTTAGTTAATGTCGTACGGAAACCCGACGACGACTATATGCAATTTTATTATGATAAACTGGCTTTGGGAAATGCTTGTGGCCTTCCGCCGTCGCTCACCACGGAAATTATAATTGGCACTATTGGTAGTCAGATCGTAGAGGTCGGCGCGGTTTCCGCGGCTTGTAATGACCCCACTAAGTTGTTGAAATACCTATCCGCACTTCGTACCGCCGAAGGAACAAGTCATATAGTGCCAAGTGTAAATTCCTCTTTTAGAAAGATAAGATGCAATCTTTGTAAAAGGCGCGGTCACATTGCAACGAAATTGCAATTACAAGGCGCGTGATAAAGCAATTATTTTGCACTTTTTGCCGTAAATCGGGCCATACGGAAGATAAATGTTTCCGTAAAGCTAAAAAAATGTACTTATTGTGGTAAATCGGGTCCATAGTAAGGATGAATGTTTGAAACTTAAGGCTCGAAAGTCGCACGTCAATAATAATAATAATTCGAACGCTGGCGCATCCCAGTCGGTACATGCTATAAAAGACCAGTCATCAAGCTCGAAATATTATTTAAACGCAAGGGTCAATGATCGCCCCGTGAAAGCTTTTATTGACTTCGGCAGTTCGTGCATAACTATTACTAACTCTATGTCACAAAAATTAAATCTCGAAGTGCAGCCCCTGTCAATCGAATAGCGTTATTAGTGGTTTTTGGTGGTTCAAAGATAATACCTATTGGTGAAGCGTATGTAAAGGTGTGTGCAGACGAAGCTTCGTGCGACGCGAGCGCTTATATTGTGCCGGACAGCGCACAAGACATCGGTTCGATTATAGGTCAACCGTTCACAGATTATCCAGACGTCTACGTCATTAAGACACCTAGTTGTTTAAAAATGTATAACGCTAATAATTTACGTGAGCTACCCGCCGTTTGTGAGGATGTCGAACATGTGAAGTTGGTCACGAATAGTTCAGTCGCGTTGTCGCCAGGAGTAAACAAAATAATAGTTTCATGCGACCAACTACTATTCGGACATGCGTCCGTACGTCACACCGAACATCAAACTCCGAGGGCTGAGTGCGTCATTCCACAGAGCGATATCGAGTTTATTGACGGAAAGGCAGTCATGAATATAATAAATACGAGTAATAGTCCATTTGACTTACCTATTAATCGATGCGTAGCACGAGCCGCGATAACGATAGCGGGAATACGTACAAAATAGGTGATGACCTTGAACCGGACGTGTTGACGAAACTCGAGTCGATTTTACAAGAATACTCGGAATGTTTCTCGGGAGTAGACGACAGTAGAATAGGCAAATGTTCTGTTAAGATGCATATCGAGTTGACGGATAAAGAAAAGGTCGTATATTACCGACCATATCGCATGTCGGCGAGTGATCGTGACAAGGTCCGCAATATCGTTAGTGATTTAAGGAGTAAAGGTATCGTGGAGGAGTCCACTTCGCCATACGCGAGTCCTGTCATCCTCGTGACCAAAAAGACGGGAGAGCCGCCGCATGGTCGTCGATTATCGCGCGCTTAATAAAATTACTAAAAAAGAGCGCTACCCTTTACCATTGATACAGGACCAATTAGATCGACTTTCGAATGCGCGTGTCTTCTCGTGCTTAGACATTTTATCGGCTTACCATTGCATTCAAATCGATGACGAGAGCAAACATTATACCGCGTTCATCACACCGGACGGGTCTTTACCAATACACCCGCATGAGCTTCGGGTTAGTTAATGCACCAGCGGTGTTTCAACGCGCTATAGACGAAATCCTCGGGCCGTTAAAATTTAAATTTAGCACGGCTTATTTAGACGATATTTTAATTTACTCAAATTCGGAAGTTGACGCGTTAGACCATTTAAGGGCAATTTTAGAGCGGATTCGAGACGCCAACGTTACACTGAGACTCGATAAGTGCTCATTTTTAGTGTCTCGTGTCGAGTATTTGGGCCACGAAGTGTGTAATGCGAAGTAAAACCGGCTCAACATAAGCTTAATGCTGTGCGTGATTTTAAGCAACCCGAGAACGTACACCACGCAAGACAGTTCATGGGTCTAGCAAACTACTTTCGCAAGTACGTACGTAACTTTGCTTCGCTAGCTCGACCTATCACGCTATTGACTAAAAAAGACCAACCATGGGTCTGGGGCGCTGCACAGCGGCAAGCCTTTGATAGTATTAAGAACATACTAGTAAGTCGTCCGGTACTATTATTATTTCACCCGGAGTATGAAACACAAGTGCACACCGATGCCTCTAAAGTCGGTCTGGGAGGTATTCTGCTTCAAAAACCGCCTAATGGTACTTACCAACCAGTCGCTTACGCTAGCGCCCAGACGACCACCGCGGAGCAACGTTACCATAGTTTCGAACTTGAAACTTTAGCTGTTGTCATGTCATTACAGAAGTTCAAGGTCTACTTAACAGGTTTAAAATTCACCATTGTAACTGATTGCAAATGCTCTGCGGTGGACGTGGTCAAAACGGGACCTGAATCCGCGGATCGCTAGATGGTGGCTCGAAGTTCAGGGACTTAACTTTGACGTGGAATATCGACCAGGCAAGGCCTATGGCTCATGTGGATGCATTGAGTCGTAACCCAGTTGAATCCGTTATGCGTTGCACAGACGGAGACCTTATTGAAAGCATGCAGCACGCTGACGACTCAATCCGATCCACTATAGGGCAGTTGAAAGACGAAACATCCGTGGGCAATAGCAACGGCCTAGGACGGGACTACGTTTTAGAAAATAACGTTTTATTTAGAAAAGTGAACGGTCAAAACAAAGTAGTAGTACCACGTCAGTCTCGTTGGTCAATCATGCAAACTTTTCACGATAACAACGGTCATGCCAACTATAATAAAACCTATAACGCCATGAAGGAAAAGTATTGGTTTAGTGGTATGAGACGGTTTGTGCAGAAGTACGTCGGGGGTTGCATATCATGTCAGTACGCAAAGAAACCAACTGGGCGTAAAATAGGATTATTTTACGCCCAGTTTATTAGTGGTGTACGTTCTCGGGTTGCTTAAAATCACGCACAGCATTAAGCTTATGTTGAGCCGGTTTTACTTCGCCATTACACACTTCGTGGCCCAAATACTCGACACGAGACACTAAAAATGAGCACTTATCGAGTCTCAGTGTAACGTTGGCGTCTCGAATCCGCTCTAAAATTGCCCTTAAATGGTCTAACGCGTCAACTTCCGAATTTGAGTAAATTAAAATATCGTCTAAATAAGCCGTGCTAAATTTAAATTTTAACGGCCCGAGGATTTCGTCTATAGCGCGTTGAAACACCGCTGGTGCATTAACTAACCCGAAGCTCATGCGGGTGTATTGGTAAAGACCGTCCGGTGTGATGAACGCGGTATAATGTTTGCTCTCGTCATCGATTTGAATGCAATGGTAAGCCGATAAAATGTCTAAGCACGAGAAGACACGCGCATTCGAAAGTCGATCTAATTGGTCCTGTATCAATGGTAAAGGGTAGCGCTCTTTTTTAGTAATTTTATTAAGCGCGCGATAATCGACGACCATGCGCGGCTCTCCCGTCTTTTTGGTCACGAGGATGACAGGACTCGCGTATGGCGAAGTGGACTCCTCCACGATACCTTTACTCCTTAAATCACTAACGATATTGCGGACCTTGTCACGATCACTCGCCGACATGCGATATGGTCGGTAATATACGACCTTTTCTTTATCCGTCAACTCGATATGCATCTTAACAGAACATTTGCCTATTCTACTGTCGTCTACTCCCGAGAAACATTCCGAGTATTCTTGTAAAATCGACTCGAGTTTCGTCAACACGTCCGGTTCAAGGTCATCACCTATTTTGTACGTATTCCCGCTATCGTTTATCGCGGCTCGTGCTACGCATCGATTAATAGGTAAGTCAAATGGACTATTACTCGTATTTATTATATTCATGACTGCCTTTCCGTCAATAAACTCGATATCGCTCTGTGGAATGACGCACTCAGCCCTCGGAGTTTGATGTTCGGTGTGACGTACGGACGCATGTCCGAATAGTAGTTGGTCGCATGAAACTATTATTTTGTTTACTCCTGGCGACAACGCGACTGAACTATTCGTGACCAACTTCACATGTTCGACATCCTCACAAACGGCGGGTAGCTCACGTAAATTATTAGCGTTATACATTTTTAAACAACTAGGTGTCTTAATGACGTAGACGTCTGGATAATCTGTGAACGGTTGACCTATAATCGAACCGATGTCTTGTGCGCTGTCCGGCACAATATAAGCGCTCGCGTCGCACGAAGCTTCGTCTGCACACACCTTTACATACGCTTCACCAATAGGTATTATCTTTGAACCACCAAAACCACTAATAACGCTATTCGATTGACAGGGCTGCACTTCGAGATTTAATTTTTGTGACATAGAGTTAGTAATAGTTATGCACGAACTGCCGAAGTCAATAAAAGCTTTCACGGGGCGATCATTGACCCTTGCGTTTAAATAATATTTCGAGCTTGATGACTGGTCTTTTATAGCATGTACCGACTGGGATGCGCCAGCGTTCGAATTATTATTATTATTGACGTGCGACTTTCGAGCCTTAAGTTTCAAACATTCATCCTTACTATGGCCCGATTTACCACAATAAGTACATTTTTTAGCTTTACGGAAACATTTATCTTCCGTATGGCCCGATTTACGGCAAAAAGTGCAAATAATTGCTTTATCACGCGCCTTGTAATTGCAATTCGTTGCAATGTGACCGCGCCTTTTACAAAGATTGCATCTTATCTTTCTAAAAGAGGAATTTACACTTGGCACTATATGACTTGTTCCTTCGGCGGTACGAAGTGCGGATAGGTATTTCAACAACTTAGTGGGGTCATTACAAGCCGCGGAAACCGCGCCGACCTCTACGATCTGACTACCAATAGTGCCAATTATAATTTCCGTGGTGAGCGACGGCGGAAGGCCACAAGCATTTCCCAAAGCCAGTTTATCATAATAAAATTGCATATAGTCGTCGTCGGGTTTCCGTACGACATTAACTAAGTCACGTAACATATTCAGTTTACTTTTCTGGGACGGAAAAGCCACCATTAACTTTGATTTAAAATCCGACCAAGTCACATTCACGTCTATTAAATTATCAAACCACTGACGAGCGTAGCCCCTTAATTTTGACGAAGTATTGAAAATAGTGGTCTTTTCGTCCCAGCCATACATGTTAGATATACCTTCGATTTTACGAATCCAAAGTTCCATTGTAATTAGAGTTTTCTGGGGGTCAAATTCCGGTATAGGGTCGCTACGACCTACATATCGCAGTGATGATGGGGATGCAACATACCCGGTATTTGTAGGCGTCAAAGTCGTAAAATTCAGTTGCGGCGGTGTACCGGCAGGTAACGTGTTCATAACACGTGCAAGCTCATCGGCGCGCGTGGCTGGTAACCCACACTCGCCGGCCGTGTTATGGACACCCAGCGACGGCGCGCCCGGCATCGCTAACTGAGAAATACCTGAATCCAGCTGTGGGGTTGACGCGACTGGTCCAGCGGTTTGCGAAACCGCCCGGTGACTGTTACCGGTAGTGGCAGGCGTCCACGAACTCGTGAAGTAGCCATGTTGACACGTCGTGGCAGGAACTGTGGTACAGGATTCACTCCCATGCGCTGCTTGGTGACCACAGCCTCGCCCGGCCGGTGTCACATGTCCGATGGTCAATGATGTAGGTATCGGTGGTGTCAGGGAGCCCTCTTCATTGGTATCACGCGAAACCGGTGCGCCGTAAACTTCCGTTTCCAGTTTACGCACGCGATGTTTTAATTGTTCTTCTAAATTTGATAAAAGTTCGCGCCGAATGCGGCTAATTTCTTTTGTTATTGTTTTGTCCGCGCTCATTTTCGTGCACACGAACGTTTACACAGTTCACACAAAACACTCACGTAATAATATACGACAATATTCACGTCGTTGCGTTGTTAACACAATTAGCACAACTATAAAATATCGTTCGATTCGCGAAGAACGGATGAAAACTATAGGTAATATAATTATTTGAGTTCACATTTACTAATTAGTGGACGTTTAATAGGATCTAATCCCGCTTTCTGAGCTGAAAGAGGAACTCAGTAATTAAAGTCAAATTAATAACTATCGCGTTTAATCAGGATAATCTAATTAAGAATAGGTATTGCACTCGCGAGACGGTTCGTCGGGATCTCAGACGACGTGCTCTAGCTCTGCATAGCGTTTCTAGACTGGTGGGACAGGGAGACGCACGCTCCTGGCGGCGCGGTTCCCCTCACCCCTCGCGCCTCGCGCCCGCGCAGCGTAGGAAACGTCTGCTCGCCCTTTCAGAACCTAAGGAAGTGGTCCAGCAACTGCACCGAATTACTAGAACATCTTCGGCCAGACCAAATTTCTAAAACCAACTTTAACTTCAAACAAGAAGATTGCATGAAAACACTTGGCCTTGGCTGGAACCCTACGTCGGATACATTCACGTTCAGCTGGAACCTGAAACAAGACTCTCAAAAGGGACTGACTAAACGATCCCTACTGTCTCAGATTTCACAACTATACGACCCACTCGGCTGGCTTTCACCGGTCACTATACGAGCCAAGCTAATTTTTCAAAGTGTCTGGATACTAAACTTAACTTGGGATGAACCGTTACCCATTGCCATACAAGAAGAGTGGCTGAAACTGAAAGATCAACTGGACGAAATAAAAACTATAACAATTAATCGCTGGATTGGAACAATTCAAAACAAAATTGAACTACTTGCATTTTGCGACGCAAGCGAGAAAGCATATTCGTGCGTCATCTATACACGGGCGTTGAACGAGACCGGAAAACCTACACTAAGCCTGCTTGCAGCAAAGACTAGGGTTGCCCCGCTCGCGCAAAAACTATCTCTTCCAAGACTTGAACTCAGCGGGGCACTACTTCTATCACAGCTGGTTAACAAAATCATCGAGTCACTAACAGGACACACCATAACTATATGGGCCTGGTGCGATTCAAAAGTGGTGCTGGCTTGGTTGCAAGGAGCGACATCCAAATGGGAAAAGTACGTAGAAAACCGTGTCGTCAAGATCAAGCAAGTGGTACCAGCATCACACTGGTTCTACATAGAATCAAAAAACAACCCTGCAGATTGCGCAACCAGGGGGTTATATCCGAAACAATTGGTGAATTTTAACTTATGGTGGAATGGACCTTCAACACTGGAAATGTTTACAGACAAATCCGAAGAGCAACGTAGTTGTCTACTTACAACTACCATGGAACAAAAAAGCACCGCGCCAACCTTAAGTCAACCAGAAAACATAATTATCAACTTATTGAACAATCACAGCAAATTAAACTGGGTGACGCGTATTGTCGCTTGGATTATGCGATTCAAGACAAATTCACTTAGTAACGCAAAACTAATGAAGAAAATTGATGCCGATCAGCAGATACAATACAATGACCTGACGGCTAACGAACTCAATTACGCAACGAACTTAATAACAAGAAACGTTCAACGATTAGAATTCAACACAGAATATGATTTATTACTAAAAAATAAACAAGTTCCCACTAAAAGCGAAATTTGCAAATTATGTCCTTACATAGACAAGGAGGGTATCTTGCGTGTCGGCGGACGTCTGAACAAAACTAATTTACCTCTGGGAATGAAAAATCCCGCAATCCTACCAAGAAAGCATAGACTCACAGAACTACTGATAAACCAAGCTCACACCGCGACTTTACATGGTGGAGCCCGATTAACGCTCGCCTTCATCCGTCAACATTACTGGATAATAGGAGGGAACAGAGCAGTAAAAACACAGCTGCGACGATGTATACGGTGCCATCGATTCAAAGCTACGACAAACTACCAGCTCATGGCCGATCTTCCAGCACAGCGTGTGACACCATCCCGCCCCTTTACTCACGCGGGGGTGGATTTCACGGGTCACGTAGACGTCAAATTAAATAAAGGAAGAGGCGTTAAGACATCTAAAGGATACATCGCAATCTTTGTTTGCTTAGCAACAAAAGCAGTTCACATCGAACTAGTTTCAGACTTGAGCACTGAAACATTCATGGGTGCTTTCCAGAGGATGTGCTCAAGACGTGGTACACCAAGGCATGTTTATTCGGACTGCGGCACAAACTTCATTGGAGCCTCAAAAATGCTAAACAATGAGTTCGAAATGTTCAAAACGGAATTGAACTCAGAATTTTTTAATGAAATAAGCAGAATGAAAGTAGAGTGGCATTTTAACGCCCCTGCGTGGCCAACCGCGGGGGGACTATGGGAGGCTGCGGTGCGCTCTATGAAACACCATTTACGCCGAGTTTTAGGGGAACAGAAACTCACATATGAAGAATTTTCGACCTTACTGGCGAAAATAGAAGCGTGCATGAATTCCAGACCAATTTGCCCCCTCACAGAGGATCCAGATGAGTTCTACAACTATCTTACTCCAGGACATTTTCTCACTGGTAGTCCAACGATGACACTTCCGATATCTAGCTATGAAGATGACCGCAACTTAGATCTACGCAAAAGGTGGCAGTTAACTGAAAACATGTTCCATCAATTCTGGAAGCACTGGTCCTCCGACTACTTAACATCGCTACAGGCTCGCAGTAAATGGCTGAAACCTACACCTAACATCAAAACAGATGATGTTGTCTTGATAAAGGAAAACAACATCCCACCAGGAAAGTGGGCCCTTGGACGCATAACCGAAACGCATCCTGGCAGCGACGGACACGTCCGAGTCGTAACTATAAAAACGCAAGGTGGCACATTGAAGCGACCTATTACAAAAGTGTCACTGTTGCCAATTGAAAACTAAGTGAATAAATATAAACCACAAGTCACTACGCACACATTTGCTTACCGAAGCCGCAATCTACTACACTGAAAACTCAAAAAGGAAACAGTCATCAAGTCATCATGTTAACTACACTACTATTCATCTACTTGGTGGCCAGAATACACGGCAGCGTCATCCCACAAGAATCGTCAAGTGTTCAAATAACAACTTTAGGAAGTGATCGCCCCATATACTATGACACCATTGGAAAAGTACAACTGATTCACGACGAATGGAGATTGCTGATGTACTACAACTTATCTACATACTGGAGTGGAGTTCAAAAGTTCGAAAACTACTTACAAGACATTTCGGACCTCTGCAATAAGTTGGAACCAAGATTTTGTCAAACCACAATCCGTCAGCTTTCGCACGAAATGGACCTTCTGCACTATTACAACGACATGCTACTAGCCCCACATAAACACTTGTCGGGTCGCAGCAAACGAGGTCTGGTTGACGGAGTGGGATACGTGGCAAGCAGTCTCTTCGGAATTCTGGACCAAAGATTCGCCGACCAATACCATAAGGATATCAAAAACGTGCAGAAGAATGAAGATTACATCCTGCAACTCGTAAAAAACCAGACTTCTATAGTTGAAATTGAAAATGACATCTTGAAGAAAAACGAAGAGAACATCGGTCAGCAGTTCACACTTGTAAACAACTTTATGAACGAAACTGACATAAGATTAACGAAGATTGAATCGGGAATTGAGATAGTCATGGCCACGAATTTTTTTACCTCAACTGCGCTGGCTGCACACTTATTACTGGGAAACTTGAAAACCATTCAAGAAACCTTTTTCAACACATTCCTGGATATCTATAAAGGACGTATGGATGTTCACTTACTAACTCCAGTCAAACTAATTCAACAGCTGACAATTATCTCAGGAAGGCTACCGAAAACGCTGACTTTACCAATAGACAATACTCAAGAAGATATAAAAGATATCTACAAATTAATTTACGCGAAGGCACGTGTAACCGACAGTTACTTCCTGTACGAGCTTCACATTCCACTGGCAAGCGACGAGGATTTTGTTGTACACCAGATCATCCCACTGCCCATGAAAAATCCACAGAAGGAAGACGAAACGACAGTTATCCCTGTGTCATTCAAGTTCATCGCAGCGAATCTGGAGAAGAATACTTACATTAGACTAAACGAAGAAGAATTAAACCGCTGCATCCAGAGGCGACCGGAAAATCTCGTCTGCATTATGAACTTGCCTATTTTTAGTTTGCAAGATGCCAAAGCGCCGTGTGAAGCTAAACTACTAGGTCAACATTCAACCTTGCCGTGCATTACGGAACAAACGAAATGCGAAACTGCCTGGATTGAATTACATAACACAAACACATGGCTAGTAACAAACACCGATGTTGAATTTCACTTTTAAGAATTTATTTTGTTTACATACTTTTAATGTTTTTACTTTTAACATTTTTACATCATATTTACATTTCTACATTCTATAATTTCTTGCTTTGTACTGGTGATTCTTACATGGTCAAATTCTCCTCATCCTTTGCTTGGGTTAGGAGTATGTACGGTCTACGTACATTGACCCTACTTCTTGCTGACAAGGCGAATCAATAAGTTCACTTGTCACAACAAATACTGCTATTTACTCAGTGTGCAATTTACCAACCCGCGCAACAGACATACATGTAATAATCACCAACTTTTACGGTGTACGACACTAGTGATAAATAAACTTTTGGGTTACTATGTGAAGTGTTTTACATGTGGGACACACTCGCTACTTAATACACAAACAGTTATAGTGTACAGTTCAGGAACTAATCTGGACCGTACACCACCTTTTTTGCATTTGAGCACTAGTTGATCCGATTCAAATGGGCCAATCAGAGCACACCATTTTTCACGGGCTTTGTCATTGGCTACTACCGATAGATAGAACATGGATGGTATTCAAACAAATTAATTCTTGCATTATACAGAGTGCCGCCGCTATCGCGACATTAACTTCAGACGCAAACATGGTTCCGCGTTTTCGTTTTCGGAGGGTTTGGTGAGTACTGGTGAGGGGGGAACGGGAGAAGGTGGTGAGGAAGGGGGGGGGGTGAGGTGTGGAGGGGGGTGGTAAGGGGGATAGGGGGAGGAGTTGTGAGAGGGATAGAGTAATGAGGGGGAGGATGTTGACGGGGAGAGGGAGGGAAGGCAGTAGTAAAAGGAGAGATCGAGGGGCATGTTGAGGGGGAGAGGGATAGGAGGCACCACTGTGAAAGGCAGAGGGGGAGGTTGGGGAAAAGGGATGCGTCAGGGGAAGGGGTATTAAAGGAGAGATAAGGAAGGGAAGGGGGCGAGAGGGGAGGAGGATACAGGGAGGGGGAGAAGGGCAGGGCGTGGTGAGTACTGGTGAGAGGGAAGAGGACGGGGAACGGGAGTTGGTGGTGAGCAAGGTGGGGGTGAGGAGGATAGGGGATTGTGAGAGGGGAGGGGTGAGGAGTGGTGGGAGGGATAGAGTAATGAAGGGGAGGATGTGGAGGAGGGCTGTTTTGAAGGAAAAGGGACGGAAGGCAGTAGTGGGGGGGGGAGATGCAGGGGGAAGAGTGAGGAGGAAAGGGAGGGGAGGCAGTGGTGAAAGGCGTAGGGGGAGGTTCGGGGAAAGGGGATGCGTGAGGTGGTGATAGTGAGAGGGAGATGTGGGGGGTGTGAGAGCGTAGAGGGAGGGGTGAGATAGGGAGATGAGGGGGTTGGTGAGAGGTGGGCAGAGAGGGGACATAGGGAAGGGGTTAGAGGTGGGGTGAGAGGGACGAGCGCCTTTACACGTTAAAGTTGATTTTTGTATAGCACTGATTCATTGAAGAAACCCTGCATGACAGAAGTGACATGATGAAAAATAGAAAGTCGAAACGGCACAAAAAACAGAAGTTAACTCCAGTCGTGCGTCGGAGCTAACACACACACTTTTTTTTGTAAATGCATACTTTTATAGATAACTACACCCAGACTGAGGACATACAGACATGTGCTTGCACACAAATGCTTGTCCTGGATGGGATGTGATGGTATGGAATCGAACCCACGACCTGCGGCATGATAGGGGGTATTTTAACCAAATACGCCATTGTGGCCTGTCACTGTCAGAATGCTTCACTGTTAATGGTGTTGTCACATGTAACATCAGGTCACAAAAGCGCACAAAAGCTTCTCTATTATCTTCTATACGTCATCATCATCATTTCAGTTGAAAGACATCAACTGCTGGACATAGGCCTCTCCCAAGCACCGCCACTTCGACCGGTACTGTGGTTCCCGCATCCAGCGGATTCCTTCTTGCGATCTTTACAAGGTCATCGGTCCACCTTGTGGGAGGCCTTCCAACGTTACGTCTTCCGGTACGCGGCCGCCTCTCCAGAACCTTTCAGCCCCATTGGCCATCTGTTCTGCAAGCAATATGCCCTGCCCACTGCCACTTAAGTTCGGCAATTCTTTGGACTATATCTTCCCGAACGCTGCCCAGCCGAGTCGTATTCGACGATTGACCGCTTTCTCGAAATTGGACCTACCTAACTGGACAGTTTGTCCTAAGCAACATACTCGTCCACAACTTGGAGTGTAGTGTCTCCGATCTTCATAAGAGTGGGTGCCACCTCATGTTCGAGGTGGATCTAACAATGTATGAAGCAATGAGAATATAAAATCGAGTGGATCAACGTTTGTATGCATTTCTGCAAGGATAGTATAAAACGGAACCACATAGTACTTATAACCTCATATTCGAGGTGGATCTAATAACGTATGAAGCAATGAGAATATAAAATCGACTGGATCAACGTATGTATGCATTTCCGCAAGGAGAGTATAAAACGGAACCACATAGTACGCTGTGCGTGGTGCCGCACCTCTTAGTAGAGGTGGATCTAACAATGTATGAAACATTGCGTATAGAATATCGAGTGGATCAACTTATGTAGGTAGAAAATTATTATCATTTTTATGCAAGGAGTGTGTAAATCAAAAAAATGAATGTTAGAAGTATCTGAATATCACTGTATATGGAGCCAATAAGTATTGGTCTTCAGATAAAATTCGGAGCCAAAAAGTATTGTTGAGTATAAAAAAATTGACCGTTACGGATCCACTTTTCGATAGTGTTTTTTATCCTTTATTAAGAAGATCCAGGTTCTTAATAATTAATTACAATCTAGCCTTTAAGACTAATACGAAATTTTAATGTAACTTAATTTTTTTACGTGGTAATTATGTATTTTAAAACTTAGAATAGTTGTTGTTGATTGTATTCCACTTTCTTAGAGTCTGATATAATAATAATATCAACACTATTCTAAGTTTTAAAATAATTATCCAGATGATTTATTGATAAGTTTGTGTTTATGGTTTTAGTTAATAAGCGCCAAAATTGTTGCTCGCACCATATGGATCTCAGGTCTGAAAATAAAGATTGTTTAAAAGATTATTTATTTATTTATTTATTTACTTTTGTTTAGATGCTAGAGTAAAAAAAATGTTGAGTATAAATATATTTCTGCAAATATATTTGGCAACATCGCCAAGTGGAAGGCGACGTTGCCACTCCGCTCGAAAAATATTAAACCGGAGTCAAGTTATTCCACACGAAAGGTGGAGTCAATAATGCATTGGCTCACTGCTGGATCAACTAAGTTGATACACTTAGTTGATCCAGCAGTGAGCCAATGCATTACTGACTCCACCTTTAGAGCAGAATAACTTGACTCCGGTTTCATATTTTTCGAGCAGAGTGGCAACGTCGCCTTCCACTTGGCGATGTTGCCAAATATATTTGGAGAAATATATTTATACTCAACATTTTTTTTACTCTAGCATCTAAACAAAAGTGGATCCGTAACGGTCAATTTTTTTATACTCAACCATACTTTTTGGCTCCGAATTTTATCTGAAGACCAATACTTATTGGCTCCATATACAGTGAATTTCGGATACTTCTAATAAACACTGTAATTCTGATTTTACACTTCTTGCATAAAAATGATATAATTTTCTACCAACATAAGTTGATCCACTCGATATTCTATACGCAATGTTTCATACATTGTTAGATCCGCCTCAACTAAGAGGTGCGGCACCGCGCACAGCATACTATGTGGTTCCTTTTTATACTCTCCTTGCAGAATTGCGTACATACGTTGATCTACTCGATTTTTTACTCTCATAGCTTCACACGTTGTTAGATCCACCTCGAATATAAGCTTAAGTACTATGTGGTTCCGTTTTATACTGTCCTTGCAGAAATGCATACAAACGTTGATCCACTCAATTTTATATTCTCATTCCTTCATACATTGTTAGATCCATCTCGAACATGAGGTTATAAGTACTATGTGGTTCCGTTTTAAACTCTCCTTGCAGAAATGCATACATACGTTGATCCACTCGATTATATTATATTCGCATTGCTTCATACATGTCAGATTCTCCTCGAATTCAATATAAGTACTATGTGGTTCCGTATTATACACTCCTTGAGGAAATGCATACATACGTTGATCAAGCAGATTTTACATTCGGCTTCATACATTGTAAAATCCACCTCGAGTATGGTGGCGGATCCAACAATGTATGAAGCAATGCAAATATAAAATCGAGTGGATCAACCTAAGTATGCATTTCTGCAAAGAGTTTTTTCAATTCTCTACGTTTAGCGGTCTAGGCGGCCGAAGTGTCTGTGCGAAAACGCCACCATGTCAGTCCGACTCCAGGACCGGACCTCGAAACCTATCCTTCTTCAGCGAGGGGTGAGACAGGGAGACGTTATCTCTCCGAAACTGTTCGCCGCTGCACTGGAGGATGCCTTCAAGGTTCTGGACTGGAAAAGGCTAGACATCGACACCAATGGCGAGTACGTCACTCACCTTCGGTTTGCCGACGATATAGTAGGCATGGCTGAGACTACCGAGGACCTCAGTACAATGCTCGATGACCTCAGTAGAGCTTTCGAAAGAGTGGGTCTTAAAATTAACATGGATAAGACATGGATGGATGGTCACGTCAAATGCCCATGTAGCACCCACTCTCATGAAGCTCGGAGACACTACACACTTGTGGACGAGTATGTTGCTTAGGACAAACTGTCCAGTTAGGTAGGTCCAATTTCGAGAAAGTGGTCAATCGTCGAATACGACTCGGCTGGGCAGCGTTCGGGAAGACATAGTCCGAATTGCCAAACTTAAGTGGCAGTGGGCAGGGCACATTGCTTGCAGAACAGATGGCCAACGAGGCTGAAAGGTTCTGGAATGGCGGCCGCGTACCGGAAGACGTAGCGTTGGAAGGGCTGGAACAAGGTGGACCGATGACCTTGTAAAGATCGCAAGAAGGAATCTGCTGGATGCGGGAACCACAGAACCGGTCGAAGTGACGGTGCTTGGGGGAGGCCTATGTGCAGCATTTGATGTCTTTCAACTGAAATGATGATGATGAGGTATAGAAGATAATAGAGAAGCTTTTGTGCGCTTTTGTGACCTGATATTATATTTGACAACACCATTAACAGTGAAGCATTCTGACAGTGACAGGCCACCATGGCGTAGTTGGTTAAGATACTACCCATCATGCCGCAGGTCATGGGTTCGATTCCATCCCATCCAATCCCATCCAGGACAAACATTTGTGTGCAAGAAGATGTCTGTTTGTCCCGAGTCTGGGTGTAATTATCTATAAAAGTATGCATTTACAAAAAAAAGTGTGTGTGTCAGCTCCGACGCATGACTGGAGTTAACTTCTGCTTTTTGTGCCGTTTCGACTTTCTATTTTTCATCATGTCATTTCTGTCGTGCAGGGTTTCTTCAATGAATCAAAAATCAACTTTAAGGTGTAAAGGCAAAGAAACTGATTGATTGATTGATTGAAGGCGCTCGTCCTTCTCACCCCACCTCTAACCCCTTCCCTATGTCCCCTCTCTACCTACCTCTCATCACCCCCTTCCCCTCCCTATCTCAACCCCTCCCCTACCCTCTCACTCCCCATCTCCCTTTCACTCTCACCCCCTAACGCATCCCCTTTCCCCGAACCTCCCCCTCCCCGAACCTCCCCCTCCCCTTTCTCCACTACCTCCCCGCCCTTTCCTTCTCCTTCTTCCCTCCCTTTTTACCACTGCCTCCCCTCCCTTTTCCTTCAAAAAGGGACGTTTTGAAGGAAAAGGGAAGGGAGGCACATCCTCCACATCCTCCCCTTCATTACTTTATCCCTCTCACCACTCCTCGCCCCTCCCCTAACACCATCCCCTCTCCTACTCATCCCCTCCTTGCTCACCACCCTCTCCCGTTCCCCCTCCCTCTATCCTCCTCCCCTCTCACCCCCTTCCCTATCTCTCCTTCACTACTCCTTCCCCTCACGCATCCCCTTTCCCCGAACCCCCCCGCCACCTTTCACCACTGCCTTTCCTCCCTCTCCCCCTCAACATCCCCCTCGATATTCCCTTTTACAACTACCTTCCCTCCCTCTTCCCCTCAACATACCCCCTGCACATTCTCATTACTCTATCCCTCTCACCACTCCTCCCGCTCTCCACCTTACCATCCCCTCTCCTCCTCACCCCCCTTCCTTAACGCCTTCTCCCGTTCCCCCTTGCCCTCTCCCCCTTCACCAGTACTGACCACACCCTCCGAAAACGAAAACGCATCCCCGTTCCCCGAACCTCCCCTCCCCTTTCACTACTGCCTCCCCTCCCTTTCCTCCTCCTTCTTTCCCCTCCATCTCCGCTTTCCTTTTTACCACTGCCTCCCCTCCCTTTTCCTTCAAAACATCCCTCCTCCACATCCTCGCCTTCATTACTTTATCCCTCTCACCACTCCTCACCCCTCCCCTCTCACCATCCCTTCTCCTACTCACCCCCCTCCTTGCTCATCACCCTCAACCGTTCCCCCTCGCCCTCTCCCCTCTCACCAGTACTCACCACACCCTCCCCATTTCCCCCTCCCTCTATCCTACTCCCCTTTCACCCCCTTCCCTTCCCTATCTCTCCTTCACTACTCCTTCCCCTCTCGCATCCCTTTTCCCCGAACGCCCTCCTGCCACCTTTCACCACTGCCTTTCCTCCCTATCCCCCTCAACATCCCCCTCGATATTCCTTTTTACTACTGCCTTCCATCCCTCTCCCCCTCAACATACCGCCTCCACATCCTCATTACTCTATCCCTCTCACCACTCCTCCCCCTCTCCACCTTACCATCCCCTTTCCTCCTCACCCTCCTTCCTTAACACACTCCCCAGTTCCCCCTTTGCCCTCTGCCCCCTCACTAGTACACACCTTTCGAAAACGAAAACGCGGAACCGTATTCGCGTCTCAAGTTAATGTCGCGATAGCGGCGGCACGCTGCACAATGTAAGAATTAGTTTGTTTGAATACCATCCAAGATCTATCATCTATATTAGCTAATGAAAAAGCCCGTGGCAAATGGTGCGCTCTGATTGGCTCATTTGAATCGGATCAACTAGTGCTCAAATGCAAAAAAGGTGGATTTGTATAAAAATGTCTTAATTATTATTATTACTCGCGTTAACACTTGTGGCTCCAATCAGAGCCACTTACGTATGGTTTGACTAGCATTGGATCAACAAATACCACCCGGATCAACAAGTGAAAACGGATCAACAAATTACTACCTATATGGCACGATGGAGCCACAATGTGCCCATGGGTATATCTATATATATATATTAGCACAATGACACAAGAAGTAGGTACACAAGTAAAACGATGATAGCTGCAAAAGTATAAACTGTAGCGCAGCTAACAACGTCCTTCTCAGATACAGAATGGAATAAATGTTCCATGCAAAAAGAGACTAATAAGTAATTTTAGTACTTTAGATAGTAAAAAAAAAAATAATAATAAATAAATACAAAATGGGCGATTTGTACCAATAGTCGTCGGATTTGTACTATTACTCGTCGAAAGGATCCAGTCGTGTTCAAATGTTTGTGTTAATGTGAAATCTCAGGTCTTGAACATAAAGATCAAGATAAGTAGGATTAAACATTAATAAACATTAAAAATAATGAGATTGTGTTTGATATGTAGACTCATATAGAAACAAAAGGTAGGTAGAAGACTGAATGCTAAGATTTACTAAAGGTTGTAACAGAGCAGGGGGCCTACCATGAACTCTTATAGCAGGTAAATTTTCGACGGAAAGTGAACTGTCGGGCTATGTTGTACCATGAACGCGTCAAATAAGAATGAACGCGTCGAGCCAGCGATCACGTGAATAAAGCCGGTCAGTGGTCACACGTGACAACATTTCAGCGGTCTGACCTGCAAGCAGCGGTACCTGCTGTACCATCAAGTCCTTTTTGACATGTGAGCACTTGAACACTGACCTGCCCTGCAGTCATATTAAGCAGGCGTGTAAAACTAACTTTTATTGAACTGTTTTCTTCAATAAAAAAAAAACGTAAGTACATGTTAGTTTGTGAATATAATACTTACTATTGTGGCGTTAATTAAAATTAGAGACAACAAAAAAAGAACAATCTTTTGCCGTTTATTTTAGATGTGTGACGAAGATGAAATTTTCGAGTTTCTTGAGGATGATGCTGTTAAAAACAGTGAGGAACAAATCGCGAAAATCGAAAGGAAAGTTTTGAGAAGCATGTTAAAACCTTTTGACTTGCTGAACGGAGTTTTTGTCAAACGGTATAGACTCACTAAAGAACTCGTACTTGAGCTTTGCAATGATAATATAATTAACTAATATAATTAGATAAGATAGAATAATTAGGTAATATAAAACCAACTTACAGCTGCCCAGCCTAGGTATCTAGCGGTAGGGGTGATTTCATGTAAAATACTGATATTGACCCTAACTGGCTTAGCAATTAGGTTGAAATCTTTGATAGCACCACCAACAATGGGATTCAAATTTTCCGTCACCTCTATCCACAATCTGCGGGACATTTCTCAAGCTTCATCACTTTTATTGTAGCCCATTGCAATGTCCTTGTGATTATTTAAATAAAATCCCACAGTGTTTCCAATTATTCATACAGGGTGGCCGGAACATTGACGTCCAAAAATAAAATTTCAGTCCCTCGTATCGTGGGGTATTCGAATCACCCCCATGTATGTTCCGCGACTTTTCATAGTTTTCGAGTTATGATTTTTTTTCTGAATGTTTGAAAATTTTCGACCTGACCAACCTAAAAAAATTCTAAAAAAAAAGTAGAGTGTTTTATCGAGTTTCTTTTTTTGCAACTGAATTTTCATAAGTAGTACTTTTATGCATAAAATAATCAGCTTCGTAACTGTGATGAAAGTTATGAAAATGTTGATCTAAAGTGAAAAATTTACGTTCGGTAAATTATGACTTAAATTTTCAACTTCAAATTAAAAATCTAAACAGGTGACTTCATGGTTATCAAGTAGGCTTCAAGAATGCGCCAGACTCTCAGCTTTCATAATCATTAAAAAACGTAGGACTTAATGGGGCTAACTTTGGCCTTAATCGGCCTTCAAAGACTGCGAGGTGGAAAATTCTTAAAATTAGCTATCTGATTAATATTTTTTTTTTCCATTTTCTCGCTCCTAAGGTTATTTAGTTTGCTAACCAAAAATGACTGCAGGAAAGCTAAGATTTAAACACGGAGATTTTTTTAAATGTTAGTTTAATGAATTTTGCGCGATCCGTTCTCGTGGAGTATGGGTTGTAAACGAGGGTGCAACTCTTTTACCTGCAATAACAATCCACTCGAAGTGAGAGCTTCGACATTTCAACATCGCTTCAGCGTTAACTTGTGGTCTGGTATCCTCAATGGCGAACTAATTGGTCCGTTTGAACTGCCGTCCAGACTTGATGGAGAAACATACAAAAACTTTTTGGAAAATGAACTTCCATTGTTGCTGGCAGATGTGAATCTCGAACTCAGACGAACCATGGTGTTGCAAAATGACGGCGCCCCGTGTCACTATGCAACCCAGGTCCGAAATTACTTAGATGAAACATACCCCAACAGATGGATCGGACGCAGCGGACCAATTAGGTGGCCTCCACGCTCACCTGATCTCAACCCCATCGATTTCTTTATTTGGGGCTATTACAAGGAAATAGCATACGCCCGAGACTGTTCAAGTGAACAAGAGCTGAGGCAGTTGATTGCAGAAGCTGAACGTGTTGTGAGAGAGAACAGAGACGCTTTTAGACGATTGCCAGACAATTTCTTACGTAGGTGTAGAATGTGTATTGCTGCTGGTGGTGGCCACTTTGAAAACCTTTTGTAAATGTTAAAAATTAAGTACTTTTTTCACATTATCATCTGTGTTTTATTCAAAACCACTTTTTACGTAAAACTTTTCTTACCCAACTCTGAAACTATTTGTTGGTTAGTTTTCAGTATTCTTATCATTAACTAACCTTAGGAACGAGAAAATAGCCAAAAAAAAATAATTACTCAGATGGGTAATTTTAAGAATTTTTCCACCTCGCTGTCTTTGAAGGCCGATTTTAAACAAAGTAGCCCTATTAAGTACTTCATTTTTTTTATGATTATGAAAGCTGAGAGTCTGGCGCATTCTTGAAGCCTACTTAGGAATTATGAAGTCACCTGTTAAGATTTTTAATTTAAAGTTGAAAATTTGAGTCATAATTTACCGAACGTAAATTTTTCACTTTAGATCAACATTTTCATAACTTTCATCACAGTTACGAAGCTGATTATTTTATGCATAAAAGTACTACTTATGAAAATTCAGTTGCAAAAAAAGAAACTCGATAAAACCCTCTACTTTTTTTTTTAGAATTTTTTTAGGTTGGTCAGGTCGAAAATTTTCATACATTCAGAAAAAAATTCATAACTCGAAAACTATGAAAAGTCGCGGAACATACATGGGGGTGATTCGAATACCCCACGATACGAGGGACCGAAATTTTATTTTTGGACGTCAATGTTCCGGCCACCCTGTATAAAACTCTTCTGAAAGTCATTATCACCAAATAACTGCACTTTCTTACCACTCGCAACAACGAACACAATACAAATGTGTGCATTTCAGATTTATTTACAGAAACTTACAAAAAAGGAACCCACTTGAATTTACAAAATAAACTCGTAATTTTTTGTGGATTTGACAATATTGATACTTATTTCATACTTAAACTTAAAGCTAGTCGTTCGAAAATAACTTTGGTAAGATTTGCAAGTAGGCACTTACCTTTCTTAAGTATCTAAGGGTCTCCAACGTCATAATCGTGTTAAATAAGATTGTTTGCTACGAAACATAGTTTTTTTAGAATTCTCTTGATCATTATAAAACTGTTAATACATTAATTTTATCTAGTTCTTTAAAACCGGTAATATTGCGAAGAAGTATTTCAGAACGTTTGTTTATATTGTCGCGCACCGTCCAGCGATAACAAAGCAGGTCTGAAGTCGATACATTGCGGGTCAGACGGAAATGCTCATGGAAAACCTGACAGGTTAATCTGCTAAGTTGACATATCCTGAACTTGGAAAGTATTTTAAAAGTTGATGGTAGGGCCCCAGGAGGTAATAAAAACAGCAAAGTTAATTAAATTGTAACATATTTTTGCTTAAAAATTTTAAGAGACGTCTGGCAAAAAAAAATGAGGGATCAGAATAACAGAATCAGTTTTTGTCCGGAATTAAGTCTGTGCTTTTGACTCTATGGTTGAGCCGAAGTTGAGATCAGACGTCAACTCCATGCCCAAAAGCTCTAGGTGGTCGGTAACTAGTACAGATGCTCCTCGGAAAGTAGGAGATAACTGAAACTGGCTCCTTCTGGCAGTGAAAAGACACGCCTTTGTTTTCAGAGCATTGAATTTGACCAGATTGCCGTTGCTCCCTTGGGAAACGAGATTTAAGGTTAAATTAATTCAGTTTATGGAAATAAAGATATTGGACTATGGATTTGGGTGGCTAAAGTGGACTGGTTGCCTAGAACTATGAAAGGACTATGGCCCTGCCGGATCAATGTTTTATAATACACGGATAAAATTATTATTAGCTTCAGTTGTACACTTCTTAACACTATGCAGCGTTACAACAATGGAAACGAGTATTCTCGATGAACTCTGGCACCGAAAGTAAGATATAACTTGTGTTTTGGGTGCCAGCGTCCTTATGTTTAGGGTGTTGGCCGAAATTGTCACCACTGAGCAAAATAACAACTGCTGCTGCGGCAGCATGGCGTTTCCGTTTATTCGACGGCATAGTTGATAGATTAAAGAGCAGCGCGGCGACGCGGCACGCAGACTTGCCACCTATGAAAGAGCTAGCCGTGCCTACACGGACGACGGCGTGGCTCGTGTGGGCTCACGCTATTTACGCGCCATTTAACCACCTCTTAGTAAGAATGAGCATAGTTCGCCTAATCACACGATAAGAGTGAGCGAAGCAAGTTCTATCACAAGAAAAGCGCGAGCATAGTTTCACGCCAAGCTGCGGACTACAGTTTTCATACATAATAAAATGTACGTAAACTATAGTTCGCAGCTCGTCTGAACTCACCACACATGGATAACGCCGGTGGTCGCTACTCGCCACGATAGGCTGCTCATGTGGCCGCCACCGACCACTAAACTAAACGTTAGCAATGGGTTATAAAAGTAGCGGCTACCGACCACTTGTGCCTACCACCGGCCACAAGTGTCTGTCACGCACGTTCGCTACTTATTAACTGCTTCCAGCTTTAGAAAAACCTAATCGTCAAATGTAGTCCAATCCTTATAATATAATGTTTGTACAGACAA
This sequence comes from Cosmia trapezina, assembly GCA_905163495.3. Classification (NCBI taxonomy): domain Eukaryota; kingdom Metazoa; phylum Arthropoda; class Insecta; order Lepidoptera; family Noctuidae; genus Cosmia; species Cosmia trapezina. The sequence continues at coordinate 7,284,310 of LR991050.1, forward strand.
CAGCACATTAGGTTATACCAAACGGACAAATTTCTCCAAACGATTTTAAACCTTAAAATGTTGATGGTTAAGTTCAAAATTGAATGAGGAAATTTTACAGTTTGTAGTAACTTGACCTGCGGTTGTGTGTACAAAAGTGTTAACAACTATGTTGCGGTCACAATAATAGTTATTATTCGCATTTTGTGGCATAAAACACTAAAATACCTAGAATATGGCGGGTTTAGAGGCAACTATTAAGCGTGTCACAGTAATCGTCACAATAGTACTTAAAATGACGAGATCTGGGTCAAGTACTTTTGTGATTAAAGTGTTCCAAATTTCAAGTTATATCGTTAGCAAATTAACTTAACTAATTCATCAAATAATCAGACTTACCGTAGACCCAACTGAAGTTTCACAAATCGAAAAACAAAACTACGTACCGACTTCACATTTAGCAGCTGAACTTGCAAAAAAATTAATTTTTTGTCGGACACACTTTTCAATATTTCAGACGTTATTACAGTTAAAACTCAGTGTTGTTATTTTAAATGTGCAATATGTTGTTATCAAGAATAGGTTGCCATAAAATCGGCAAGTTTAATGTTTAGTAGAAAAAGATATTGATGTTTTTAGATAATTAGACGACTACTGGGTTACTGTCGACTTCACCCCCGTTTACCTTACATGATTCGAACCAAAAGGCGTTAGTTGATAGAAAAAATGCGCTTATTTTGAATGTAAAGCACATTTATTATATCCCATAGCTATAACTATGTACTGAGTTTATTAAAATCCTAACAATAGAATAATTTCAGATTTCTCTTTGCTGACGTAACAACAACAACGTCAGTTTCGTGTAGTCGGACAATCCTGGCTTTTCGTTCCGGTACAGGGGGCCTACTCCCTAAGCACGAAGCCCGTAGTTTCGGCCTCCGTTACGGGCGTTTCTTACTCCGTATCACTTATGGATAGATGATTGGTTCGGGGCCCGAACGAAGTATGAATGACAACATGATTTGCCAGTTGTCCCTCCCTACTCCCGATGTGTTGTTGCCCGTCCGAAAAATTTAACTTTTACACTTGTTTTAATGGATCGTAATGTCAGACGGACGGATAAACGGACGGACGGAAAGACGGACGGACTTAGGGAGTAGGCCCCCAGTTTCGTGCAATTGTCGCGCGAGTGGGTAGATTGCAGAGGAGGCATGGTATTATACCTTTCGCATTTTTGATTTGTGTACTGTTTTCGGCAATTTGTATGTAAAATCACTGACACATTATCCGAGAAATGAAATAAATTATCTTCCCGAAGCTCACTAAAACATAGAGTTTTTAAAACCTTTACTGCCAACGGTGACAGAATCACCATCTAAGGGCTTTCCGCATATTACGCAAGACATAATAAATAAGTACCAAAAATCCGGGCGCATCGTAAACAATCTCATTTCGTAATGAGAAGAGAATTTTCAGTAATTATTTGAGCAGTTAAACAATAGCTCCATCTTTTTCACATCCGATAACTTCGTCCCTCTCGCACACTGACGCGGGGTATGCAAAGCGCTCGGTCAAGGTTGGCATTATATATTGTCTAGGTAATTTAGGTTTTATGCATTTTGCGAAGAATCCTTATCACTTAATCAGGGGATTATGGCACTTACATATGAAGAATGAAAATGTTAATGCACACCCTAAAAAATATTTCAAGTGTCTTTTGTCTATTGTACATAAAATGTACAATAGACAAAACATGATAAAACACTTTTTAACTATGTTCCTGAGAAGTCACCAAGGTGAAAACTGAACATAGGTTCGAGGCTAACGTTTGGAATGTATAAACAGAAAAATCCCCGAAAGTGAGATTTTTTAAGTCTCATTTATCACACCATGAAAGAAAAAATCTCGTAATGTTAAGAATTTTTTACCTAAACTGAGGGATTACTTATGTACTATAATTTTAGGCTGGCTATAAACGATAATCTTACTTTTCACCTAAAGTGTGTTTTTTGTTTAACGTTAAACAGTAAAAACACATCTTTAGGTATTTCTGAGGTTCCTCCGACCATACGAGCACAAAATTGCCACGAATACATAAGTAAATTACTATACTATTATTTCAAAACCAATTTACTAAAGTGTCTTTAATGCAATCTCAAACACTAGTTTTACTGGACTATCAACAACACACAAATATCTTTCATTGCACAAATGTTCAAATAAAATCATTACACAATTCATTCACAGTCAACATGCCCTGTTTGGTACTTGACACAATAGCACACTCGGTACCAAACGTGCGTATCAACACAGAAGCAATTAACCTACCTAAACATTTGAAACTAGCTGACCCACAGTTCTATGAACCTACTGCAATTGACCTGTTATTAGGTGCTGACATATTTTGGCAGGTTATTGGAAATAGTCGAATACAGTTAGGTAAACAACAGCCTACACTACAAGAAACTGAATTCGGCTGGCTAGTCTCAGGGTGTACAACAGACACCAACAAGCACACAAACAATTGTTTTTTCAATAACAATAACTCAGACCAGTTATCACGATTCTGGGAGTTAGATAGCTTATCAACTTCTCAGATTAATGATCAGTGCGACTCAGACGCGTGCGAGATCATTTTCAAACAAACAACGTAGAAAACATGCAGTATGCAAACGTACATGTTTTCCCAAAACATCATTTATTAAGAGGTTCTTCATTTTCCTTGGTCCTTACCTATACGACAAAATCAACAAAATGATTAATATTTATCCACTTAATAAGACACACTGTAAAAAGAAAATACAGGACTACCTACTAAAACTTTCTTATGATGAAACAGAAGCGATTTTGAATATTTCCAAATAGACAACCTATGAAGATACTACTTTACTCACTCATATTGAACTATCATCTCATTCACATCACACACATAAATCACTCACACGCGCGTACACACTTCACACAAACATACACACATATATACTCACGCACTCACTCACACGCGCGTACACACACACTCACACCACAATTACAGTTTTTCTTATACATTATGCATACTTTCCACTTAAATTCTTAAATGGCAATCTTATAATGTTTACCACTTTAAACATGGCTACTAAATGTTCACAACTTAATTATGGGGATCAAATGTAATCCGAGATACAGGTTTACCACCTAGTTCGGATGCAGATAGTCCTAAAACTTTGTATATTACAAACCAAGCCATTATTCAGTTATTCAGTAAACTACAAGACAAAGTGACGGCAGATTTGTTGTCACTATTCCATTCAAAAAATCACCTGAGTGTTTAGGTGATTCCTACAATCAAGCAAAAAAACGATTTCTTTCCATAGAAAACCGCATGAATTCAGATCACACATACAAAGAACAATATTCAAAATTCATATCAGAATACATACAACTCGGTCACATGACTCTAAACAAACATTCACATCATTCACACAAACAACCACCAATCATCATCTTCATACAATCATTCAGCAAATAATAACGAAAAATCACAACCACTCAATCGCTCACCTGTGTACTACCTACCACATCACGGTATTATACGTGAGTCAAGCACCACCACTAAATTCAGATCGGTGTTCGATGGCTCCGCTAAATCGTCAAATAAGTTATCACTTAACGATATACAGTTAGTGGGTCCTGTTGTCCAGGACGATCTCATTTCCATACTCATACGCTTTCGTCGATAATATCAGCTGATATAGAAAAAATGTTTCGCCAAATTGCAGTAGTCGAAAATCAGCGACCCCTACAACAAATCGTATGGCGATACAATGCAACGGAACCCCTACAAACATACACGCTCAACACAGTCACATACGGCACGGCATCAGCGCCGTTCTTAGCAACACGCTGCATCAAACAAGTAGGCTTAGATTGTCAAGATAAACAAATTGAAAACCATTCAGACAACTATGATCACAAATTAGTCGCGGAGGTCATATTACATGATTTTTATTGCGATGACCTCTTGACGGGGACAGATGACGAGTTCAGTCTATTGGAAATAGCCAGAGGAGTTTTTTCCGAGCTTAAAAAATATCAATTTCCACTTAGAAAATGGTTATCAAATTGTCCACCAGTTCTGAAAACACTAGGTATAAATGATTCAGACAAAACAACTGTCAATCTAAGTTCGAACGATCCATCTAAAACATTAGGCATTTATTGGAACATTCACACAGACACAATTTCATACACAGTACATTCGGATTTCATATCACAAAAACAGATTACAAAACGCACCATTTTATCCACTATAGGTCATATTTTCGACCCATTAGGCCTAATTAGTCCATGCATACTTAAAGCTAAATTGCTAATGCAACAGATGTGGATGGAAAACATTAGTTGGGACGGTGAAATACCGGTTTCAATTCAAACACAATGGGCGAAGTTTGTTGAATCGCTATCATTTTTAAATCAGTTAGCTATTCCTCGTTACGTATTCTATGACTCATCACGTAATAATGTTGAGCTGCATATTTTTTGCGACGCCTCACAGCATGCGTACGGAGCTTGTGTATACGTACGCACCTATACAACAGATGGCACTATCAATGTTCAGTTACTAATAGCTAAAGGACGGGTGGCTCCATTGAAAACACTAACAATTCCGCGACTTGAATTATGTGCAGCGTTAACCGGTGTTAATTTAAGTAATAAAGTTAAGAAGTCACTTCGTAACAACAACAACTGTAAGTGTTATTATTGGAGCGACTCGATAATTGTTTTATCATGGATAAATACACCTACACATAAATTGCAAACATTCGTCAAACACAAAGTCACAGACATTCAGAAACATACTGATCCACATTCATGGTACTATGTACCGACCAAACAAAATCCAGCAGACATTATAACAAAATGTACAAGTCCAAAGCAACTACTACAGACACATTTATGGTTTACAGGGCCTGACTTTCTGAGGAATGATGATAACCACAGCTGGCCTGAACAACCAGGACATCTCAGCGTATCTGACCTTCCAGAAGTCCGGTCCCAAACACATTTTACACACATAGACACACATAATAAAAATTCCTTTCATCACAAATATTCCAATTTCAACAAACTTACACGCATCGTAGCTTACATACTTAGATTCATTCATCACTGCAGAAATAAAGATTCAAACACAAGTAACACAGACAACGGTGTGCATAAGTAGCATCAAGCCTTTATCAACTATAGAACTTAATTTAGCAAGGTATCAGTTAGCAAAGATAGTACAAATGGAATTATTTCCTGAGGAATATGAATTGTTATTAAACAATAAAAAGTTACCAGCTAAACATAAGTTAAATTCACTTAACCCTTTTATAGGGGACAATCAACTCATTCGTGTGGGCGGAAGGTTAGCACAGTCACCATACAATTACGATAGGAAATTTCCTATCCTTTTGCATCCAGCTCATCATATTACTAAAATCATATTTTCCACATATCACATAACACTTTTACACGCTGGCCCACAACTGTTGCTGTCACACATACGTCAACTATTTTGGCCAATTTCAGGTCGTAATTTAGCTAGAAAAACGACACAATAATGTACTTACAATATGCAAACGGTTTCAAGGGAAAACTATAACTCCTATAATGGGGCCGTTACCTGAGCAGAGACTGCAAGCAAATTTTGTATTCAGTGACGTAGGTGTCGACTATGCAGGGCCAATCATGATTAGTAACCGTAAGGGGCGTGGAAGTGTACTAATCAAATCATACATTTGTATTTTCGTATGTTTTGCAGTCAAAGCAGTGCATTTGGAGTTGGTCACAGATCTGACGACAGAGTCTTACATAGCAGCACTTAAGAGGTTTATTTCTCGTAGGGGTAAACCCAATCATATCTATTCAGAATTTCAGACAATGGCAAAAATCTGGTAGGTGCTGCTCGTGTGATCACCAATATTATCAGAAATCACAGTGAGTCAATTTACAGTTGCGCTGCAGAGCAAGGTATAAACTTTCACTTCATTCCCCCATACTCACCCCACTTTGGGGGCCTGTGGGAAAGTACTGTTAAATCAGTAAAATATCATCTCAAAAGAGTTCTAGGCTTGGCACACCTCACATATGAGGAAATGTACACATTACTTGTCCAGATAGAAGGCATCCTTAATTCGAGGCCTCTCACACCTCTTTCATCTGATCCATCTGATCTATCAGCTCTCACCCCCTTCCATTTTCTAATTGGTCGTACTCAAACTGTGATACCTTACCCACAGATGTCCGACTGTGACCCTTCACGGCTGCCGAGGCATCAACGAGTCGAACTACTGCGCCAGCATTTTTGGAGACGCTTTAATAAGGAATATATTTCCCAGTTGCACCAAAGGACGCGATGGCAACGCTCACACGGCGCGCTCACAGAGGGCTCGCTGGTCATCGTGAAGGACGAGGCGCTACCTGCAGCACACTGGCCACTGGGACGAATTCTGAAGCTTTATCCGGGACCTGACGGAGAGGCTCGCGTAGCGGACATTAAAGTACAGACAGGCACAATCAGAAGGGCATTCCACAGAATTTGCCCGTTATTAGATGGACCGCCAAATTGATCATTCATTCTTCAATTAACCTATCTGGACCGATCATCATTCATACCTCAATCAATCAACATGGACCAATCAATATAAACCACATACATTCATCATCCAATCAATCAATCTGGTTGGACTTATCAACTCATCATCCATTGCTGGCCCGGGAATATGTTCACACATACATCTATATTCAACGGGCACACTACAGCGACGTCGTCAACGGGCAACGCGGGACGGCGGCGGCGCGGCGCGGGGACCGGGCACGCAACAGTATCCTGCGGCGGCGCGGCATTGCTTCGTCCGACACGACCGCGCTCGGACCTATTTTGACATTTACCTAGTTGCTATTATTTTGTGAACCACCATTAAAAAGTAATTACAGTCCGCTTGCCTCTTTATTTCCTACTGGCCTATACACCAGCCTATGCGCTGCTTCAAGTGCTTCGCGTTTGGCCACACCCGAGCCACGTGTCCCTCCAAATTCGACTGGGGAGACTCCTGTTTCCAATGCGGGCAGGAGGGACACAGGAGTGCCGCTTGCCACGGTGCCATGCCACACTGCGCTGCGTGTGCCGCGAGTGGCCGCCCTGCGGACCACAGGATGACAGGCAGGAGCTGCAAGCCTCCCGCGAGGAAGGGCATAGTGCCAGCACAGGTTCGCCCTGTTGCTACCACCGCCACCGCCGTCGTCGCCGCTGTAGCTCCAGCAGCGGTAGCTGAGGAGGGGGATGCGATGTTAGAATAATGGTTTCCGACTACCGCATCCTCCAGGCGAACACCAACCACTGCAGAGCGGCCCAGGACCTGGTGGTGCAGGTCATGGCCGAGTGGCTGGTGAACGTGGCGGTGGTCGCCGAGCCCTACTCGATCCCCGGCAGCTGGCTGGGTGACGAGGACGGCTTAGTGGCACTAGCGGCGCGGTCTTCCACAGACTCCCCTCCCCTCTCGCTATTAGAGAAGGGACCGGGATACGTGGCCGCCGCGTGGGGAGAATTAGCCCTTGTGGGCGTCTATTTCTCCCTAAACCGCCCTCTTCAGGATTTTGAGAACTATCTCGCAATCCTGGCCGCCGTGGTCAGCAGGGCGGCGCCGCGTCAGGTCTCCGTATTGGGAGACCTGAATGCCAAGTCGGTGACCTGGGGCAACCCGGCCACTGACGCACGCGGGCGGGCAGTGGAGATGTGGGCAGCCTCCTCTGGGCTCTCCCTCTTGAACAGAGGAAGCGTCCAGACATGCGTGCGGCGGCAGGGTGGCTCAATAGTGGACGTCACTTTCGCCACGCCTGCTTTGGCCGCGCGCGTGTTGAACTGGCGGGTGGAGCTGGTGGAGTCTATGTCAGACCACCGCTACGTGCGGTTCGACATCTCCACCGGTGGCCCTAGGGAGACGCGGCCCCTCTCGGTGCGATCACCGTTCCCGCGGTGGGCTCTCACCCGCCTGGACAGGGAGGCAGCGGTGGAGGCGGCGTTCATCCAGGACTGGCTTTCGCCGCCTTCCGCTGGCCTGGATGTGGACACCGTGGCGGGGCACCTGAGGGAGTCTCTGACCGAGGTATGCAACTCGAGCATGCCTCGGTCTTGTCGACCACTACCCAAACGCGCCGTATACTGGTGGTCGGTGGAGCTGGCGGAGCTTCGAACAGCGTGTGTGGAGGCAAGGAGGGAATACACGCGGAGCCGGCGGCGGCGTCGACGAGACCTCGCCGCCGAGGACCACCTCTATGAGTTATACATAGGGGTCTTTCTCAAAAAAGTGGCACCGCTCGAATAAATTTATCAATCTAAGAAAATGTATGAAATATTGAGTTTTTTGTGCAGAAATCCATTCACAGTATTTAATTATATCGAATTGTTCTGAAGGGAATTCAATTTTCACATAAATAAACAAAATATAGCTTATAAAAAAAACTGCCGCACAGGTTAAAGAGATATCGTACAGGTTAATGAGAAAATGTTACCAGGCTAAAGAGAATCAAACAGGTTACTGAAAATAAAAAAATAACCATGCAAAATCAGCTTTTATTATTATAAACTGCAAACAATAACAGTTAGGTACATTAAAAAGAACGGCTTTTAAACAAAGAAAGCACAAGATTACGATAAACTTTTGTTTACAACAACACTTCGCAACAAATCAATCTTAGAAATTAAATACAAATTGTCTTCTTATAATTATTAATCAGTCTCATCTTATAACTATTAATCAGTCTCAAACAATTAGTCCCTCAATTAAAAATAACAAACAAAAAGTAACTTCTTAATAATATTTAATCTTTGGAACATTTTTGTTAAAAGATGTTATAGTCGGAATCACTATCGCTATCAATAACATGCTTATTCGAGTTCCAAGGAGACTTAGTTACATTTGTAGGCCCTTCATTTAAAATCATATCTAAAGTACTTCTTTGTAGTTCCGGAGGCAATTCCATTTCAGACAGTGCTGAAAATGGTGTAGATCTATGAAGAACAGTAACGGATTCACTTAAATTTAAATCTTCTGCAAAACTTGTACCAGGGGCAACAAAACTATCGTCATCCAAATCTTTAAGTTCCAAGCAAGACTCTAAAACTAGAGCAGTGGCCACGGCAGAAGCTCTTATTGATTTTTTGCGTTTGGGCTTTGGTGTGCTGACTTCTTGTCTTATAACATCATGAAAGCCAAGATGTTTACCGTGCTTACAATATTCGGCTGTAGTTAAACGATGCAATAGGGGCTTATGGGTGCGAAAAATTTATCTAGCTAGGTCTCATGTCTGGGAAAATTCATTTTCTCCGTATTTTTACAAAAAGATTCGGTTCATACAATTTAGCATCCGCCGCCAATCTTGACATTAATGCTTTTTTTGCTTCTATACATCCACAGACGCGGAATTTAACGCAGTGCCATCTCGTATAATTTTTAGAAGCTTTCATAGTAAATCTATGAAAGCTTCTAAAACGGTACAAAAACGTTATACAGGGATCAAGTCGCCACAGCAGGGCTGTAACGGATTTTTCTTTAGCAACTGTGGTAGTTGTAACGTTTCAGTGGCTATGCGTGAGGTTAAAAAAAAGATATTTTTTTTTTTATAAATTTTAGATTAAAACAAAACCTATTCAATACTTTTTTTTTAACTTTAATTTAAAAGCTTCACAATTGTGTAACTATTGATGTTTCATAAACTTAACAAAAGCCCAGAGAATTTTTAATTTCGATCGTCTGAGAAAAAAATAAAGTTTAAAGTTCCAAAATTGAGAACCCACAATATTTTTTTTAAGTAGGTATCTTAATCAAAATAGATCTACCTACCCTATGTCTCATTTCTGGGAAAATTTGTCTTTTCTGTTTTTAACTTTTGACACGAGCCGAGCTCGGTTGCTACCTGGGCGACCAAATTCGGCTCGAGTGAAAAGTTATTCTATTTAAAAATAAGACCTGGTGGGTATTTCAATGTTATAAAAGGATAGGGGAAAATGGGGCTAAACGTTACTGGAGTAAATTGTTCCAATAAGTTCGTGATGAAAGGAGATAAATAATGTTAATAAAAGAAGAACCGGCAGTATATACATACTTCCAGCAGCTATCGATAACACAAAAATAATACAAAATTACCTACTTATGTTCTTTATATGTATTTTACAAAAGTCTTTTAAACATGAGAAGTAATCAATCAACCACATTTTTATACCACCCCTACTCTCCTCAATATTTAATATAAGAATAATCTTTTGATGAGCTTACGTGGGAAATTCATCCGATACACAGACAAGTTTCAGAGAATTTCATCTCCAATGGCAAATTAAACTGTAGGTAAGCCTGTAACCATAGCAATGCAAAGATTTAAATCGTTAGATTCATTCTATCGAATCATAAGATGGTCGCGTTTCTGTTTCGTTTTGACACACACAAAAACGCGTGACTTGACTTGATTGGCTTGGAAATGCTAGTATTACTGTGTGAGCCAGCTGTTCTCAGTGGACACTTTTTCACGTGACTAAGTACGGTGAGGGCAAATGTAAGGATTTAAAGCTTTGTAAAAATATACTTAAATAAAATCAACTATAATATTACATGTAGGTGGTTAAGCCGTTGTGTTAAGGAGAAAAAGAGTAGTACCTAACCTTGGCAATACATACTACAGGTCAGGTACGTCCTTGTATGTCCTTCCATGAGAGTCATTTTGTGACCTTTATGGTTGTGATCATAGCCATGTCATGTTTTCGTTTTCTTTCATTTTTAGCAGCGGATTCATTGATGTTACGGTTGCAGATTTCCAGATAAATAACGATTGTTAATGAATCTACACCTTACTGTGAACTATGTAAATAATGATATGTCATTAACCATAATCCAAGAGTATCTGCCTTCCTTTTCCCAACTATGTTAGGGTCGGCTTCAAGTCTAACCGGATGCAACTGAATAGCAGTATTTTACATGGTGCGACTGCCTATCTGACCTCCACAACCCACTCATCTACCTAGTATTTTTTCAGACTATTTTGGGATAGACGGCGTCTAGTCCAACTGGATGCAGCTGATTACCAGAATTTAGTTGTACGTAAGCGTCAATGTGTATGTTTTGTAGTAGGTATACAAAAAATATATAAACTTTAGAGAACTCACACTTGTACCTACCTTAATTTAAAAGAGCAATGTAAAAAACCGGCCAAGTGCGTGTCGGACCACGCACAATGAAGGGTTCCGTAGTTGAAAAGAATTTATCCCAATGCCAAACTTAACATTGAGTTCAAAAACATGTTCTCCCACACATTGATATACGTCACGGGCAATTCTCCAACTGCACATTTAAGTTTGTATTCGCAAAATGCTATTCTTAACCATAACATCACGCCTTGATTCCCCGACGGGTCGGGCAGAGGTGTACCTATAGTGCACCCACATTTTCCCAGAAAAATAAAACTGAAAACTATTTTTTTATGTACAAATAATCAATTTCAGACTTTTTACTTTACTTGTGCTGTGATATCTTGCTTCTTGCTAAATTTCATGATTCTAGGTCAACGGCAAGTACCCTATAGGTTTTGATTTACTTGCGAGTATCAAAATATGTCGCAAAAATGGCCGTATCTTCTTATTGTGTGGATTTAGAAACTTGATTTTTTAGGACTTTTAGGTACTTACGTACGTAACGACTTACGTATTTGATATTAATTTCAATTATATACCTTTACCTACACGTTCCTGAGAAAAAGGGCCTTGACAGACGACATACCTAAAATATTTTTTTATGTACCTAATAAAATTATAAATTAACAATTTTCGGACTTTTTCCATTATTTGTGCTGTAAGACCTTGCTTTTTGCCAAATTTCATTTTTCTAGGTCAACGGAAAGTACCCTATAGGTTTTGATTTACTTGCGAGCATCAAAATATGTCGCATAAATGGCCATATTTTTTATTGCGTTGACTTAGAAGCTTGAGGTTTTTAGGACTCCAAGGGATCACAGACCTACGTATGTGATATTAATTTCAACTTGATACCTCCACGCGTTCCTGAGAAAAAGGGTCTTGACAGACTGACAGACAGACAGACAGACAGACGGACAAACAAGTGATCCTATAAGGGTTCCGTTTTTTCCTTTTGAGGTACGGAACCCTAAAAAGCAGTAGGATTTAGTAAAAAAAACCGGCCAAGTGCGTGTCGGACCACGCACAATGAAGGGTTCCGTAGTTGAAAAGAATTTATCCCAAAATCAAACTTAACATTGGATCCCAAAAAAAAAATTTTTCTATAAAAAAATTACAAATTCACAATTTTCGGACTTTTTCTTTTATTTGTGCCGGGAGACCTTGCTTCTTTCTAAATTTCATTACTCTAGGTCAATTTGAAGTACCCTATAGGTTTTGATTGAAATCAGAAAAAAGCCCAGGACCAGATAATCTAACTAATGAAACACTAAAAATCGGAGCACGAATTTTAATCCCATACTTGACAACACTTTTTAACCGAATTTTAGAATCCGAACAGATACCTGAACAATGGGGTCTATCACACATAGTACTACTTTACAAGAAAGGAAACCCACTAGATGTAGGAAACTACAGGCCTATTAGTTTGTTATCCGCTGTATATAAGCTGTTTGCGTCGATCTTGCTTAGCAGAATAGCACCCAATATTGAAAAAAACCAACCAATGGAACAAGCAGGGTTTCGATCGAACTATTCAACCAGTGACCATATCCACACAATGGACCAACTGATAGAGAAATACCAGGAATTTAATAAACCACTTTATGTAGCATTTGTTGACTACTCAAAAGCTTTCGACAGTATTGCACATACATCTATATGGGAAGCACTTAAAAATAACGACATATGTCAAAAATACATAAACCTCATAAAGAATGTGTATTCAAAAAGTGTGAGCAGAATAAAACTAGAAAGGAAAGGCGAGGAGTTCCCTATAGAAAGAGGTGTCAAGCAAGGAGATCCGCTCTCACCGAAGTTATTTATAGCGGTTCTTCAAGATATCTTCCAAAATATAGACTGGACAAACAAGGGGGTGTGGATACAAAGTAGACGTTTAACCCATTTAAGATTCGCTGACGATATAGCTCTCTTTAGTGAAACTGCCACAGACCTAGAAAAAATGCTCCAAAACCTCGACAAAGAAAGCAAGAAAGTAGGACTAGAAATGAATACCAGCAAAACAAAAATAATGACTAATAATATTCAAACCCCAATAAAGATAGATGGTAGGGCGATAGAATATGTCAACGAATATATATACCTCGGAAAACTTATGTCATTTGACACCAATCGAAACGAGAATGAAGTAGACAGAAGAATAAACACAGCATGGAAAAAATATTGGGCACAGAAAGAAATCCTCAAAGGAAATTATAGTCTGAAGTTAAAGAAGATTATAATGGATTCATGTATCTTGCCCTCCTTAACATATGCAAGTCAGACTTGGACTTTTACTAACAAGACTAAAAACAAAATCCACTCGTGCCAGCACGCCATGGAAAGAAGCATCCTGAAATTAAGAAGAATAGATAAAACACGAAATGTTGACATACGCAACAAAACAAAACTCACGGATTCACTGCAACAAGCCATGACACTGAAGTGGAAGTGGGCAGGCCATATAGCTAGGTACCAGGACAACAGATGGACACTACAAACAACAAAGTGGCTCGGTCCCACTGGAAGGAGACAAAGAGGACGGCAAAAGAAACGATGGGTTGATGACATCGTAAAAACGGCGGGGAAAAACTGGATGTACACCGCCCAAGACAAGCAAAAATGGAAAAAGATGGAGGAGGCTTTTTACCCTACAGGGGCCATACAATAATATATATTTTTATGTAAAAAAAAAAAAATTTAGTACCTAATTAATTTTGTAAAAGTATGGACAAATAAAGCTAAATATATATAAATATAGGTTTTGATTTACTTGCGACAGTTGCGAGTATCAAAATGTGTCGCAAAATGGCCGTATTTTTTTATTGCGTTGACTTAGACGCTTGATTTTTCTAGAACCCTATAGACTTAAGTATTTAATATTGATTTCAACTTGATATTTCCATGCGTCCTTGAGAAAAAGGGTCTTAACAGACTGACAGACTTGAACATTTTTTTTATGTGATAGAATTACAAATTAACAATTTTCGGACTTTTTCCTTTATTTGTGCTGTATTACCTTGCTTCTTACCAAATTTCATGATTCTAGAACAACGGGAAGTACCCTATAGGTTTTGATTTACATGCGAGTATCAAAATATGTAGCATAAGTGGCCGTATGTTTTTATTGCATTGACTTAGAAGCTTGAGTTTTTTAGGACTTTAAGAGACCAAAGACTTACGTATTTGATATTAATTTAAAGTTGATACCTCTATGCGTTCCTGAGAAAAACTGTCTTGACAGACTGACAGACAGACAGACAGACAGACAGATGAACAAACAAGTAATCCTATAAGGGTTCCGTTTTTTCCTTTTGAGGTACGGAACCCTAAAAACAGTACCACTATATTTTTTTATACTGTCACCAATACGCATACAACAGATTGTAGTGCGCTACTAAATATAATTAACTTATAGGGGTGACATCATATATTATGTTATTATCTAGACGAATGAATGCGTGTGATGTTTTAAACATCACATCATCATTAGAGTGATTTTCAACAGCTGCCTTTCAATAGCTATGTTTATGTAAACACGTACGTATCCTCTAGACAGATCTGGATTTTGTTTATACAAGAATAGGATTTCGAGACATTATTTCCGCGGCACCTTATCGGGCAATTAGAAAGTCAGAATTATACGTGCGTCCTTAATACTCGGTTCTCAGTGCTCACGCAGTTGTCCAAATGTTAAGAAAATGGGTTTTATTTGCTTTCTTATCTAACTTTTTGTTAAAATCAATCGACGCGTGTACTGGTGAAGATTGTGGGATCCCTCGAGAAACAAGGGGAGTTAATTTTTTTGGTACGATTCGAAATGTATTTCATAATATTAAAAACTTATTGTTTGAAAAACCACGAGTAACTGAAGAAAAGCGAAAGAATCTTAAGAGTGCGTTATCAATGTTCTTTGACGAATTGTTAAAAAGAAAGAAGGTTAACGAAGGCCTGGGACAACATAAGTTATCCTCAGGACATACTCCAAGAACGACTTCCGAGAACAGTCCTAAAATGAGTGCCGAACAGTTGATCGCAGTTCATGGATATCTATCAGAATCCCACACAGTACTTACTGAGGATGGTTATATGTTAACAATGCAACGAGTGCTGTCCGACGTCAAACGAATTAGCGACAGATTAGTAATGCTACATCATGGCATACTTGGAAGTTCTGAAGATTGGCTATTTTTGGGCCCATATAGGGCTCTACCTTATATATTACTTGAGTATGGGTTCGATGTGTGGCTACTGAATGCTCGAGGTAACAGATACTCAAGAGTACATACAACAAAGAGCGCTTTCAACTCAACATTTTGGGATTTTTCTTGGCATGAAATGGGTGTGTACGATTTACCAGCAACAATTAAATACATAAGTGAAATAACAAAAAGCTCGGAGCTTCACTTCATAGGTCACTCCATGGGGGGCACAGCATTACTTGTTCTTTTATCAACTATGCCGCAATATAACACTATATTAAGATCAGGTACTCTGTTAGCCCCATTAGCTTTTATGTATCACACTAAAGGCCCAATCAGGATGTTAGCAAAGTTTTACAGAGAAAATGGTCGCCACTCGCTAGATTTCTTTGGACAGTCAGAATTTATGCGAGACGAGGTATTGCCCTCGCAAATTATTGAGAAGTATTGCAAAGGACCAAGCATGTCATGTTTAAATCCTTTGTTATTATTTGGGAATGGTGGTAGTGGTGCGTGGGGGCCAAAGCTCTTGGAGGATGTTATGAATCATTTACCGGCAGGAGGGTCCGTGAAGACGATAATACATTACGTGCAGCTTGTGCAGAGCGGATACTTTCAAATGTTCCACTACGAGGACGGTGGTAATCAAAGAAAATATAGGAATAATAACACTGCTGCATTGTACAAACTAAGAGGTGTAACTTTACCTATAGTATTGTTCAGTTCATCATCAGATTGGTTGTCGACTGGATCGGATGTTCAGACATTGCTACACCTGCTCCAGGATGTGACCATTCATCACGTGGTGAAGGCAAACGATTTTGGACACTTCGACTTCGTTTGGTCACCAGACGCACCAGAACTAATTTTTAATTTTATTCTCCCATTATTAGATGAATTATTACCGGCGAAACAAGGTACGCGAATTTAATTATGCTCCATCGGTTTAGGTAATTAACCCCTCAAGTGTCGAATGCACCCCATGTGTGCATAAGGAAAAACTTATATTAGTGGTATATAATAAGCTTATATCGCATATACATACAAACCTAAAAAAACATCATCCGATGGAAAACCAATCATCATCAGTAGTTGTGCACCTATGGAGTTCGCAACTAACACCCCCTCCCCCCGCGTGTCCAATGCACTCCATGTGTGCATAAGGACAAAACTTTACATAGTAGGTATATAAGCTTATATCTCATATACAGGGTGGCCGGAACATTGACGTCCAAAAATAAAATTTCGGTCCCTCGTATCGTGGGGTATTCGAATCACCCCCATGTATGTTCCGCGACTTTTCATAGTTTTCGAGTTATGAATTTTTTTCTGAATGTTTGAAAATTTTCGACCTGACCAACCTAAAAAAATTCTAAAAAAAAAGTAGAGGGTTTTATCGAGTTTCTTTTTTTGCAACTGAATTTTCATAAGTAGTACTTTTATGCATAAAATAATCAGCTTCGTAACTGTGATGAAAGTTATGAAAATGTTGATCTAAAGTGAAAAATTTACGTTCGGTAAATTATGACTCAAATTTTCAACTTTAAATTAAAAATCTTAACAGGTGACTTCATAATTCCTAAGTAGGCTTCAAGAATGCGCCAGACTCTCAGCTTTTATAATCATAAAAAAATGAAGTACTTAATAGGGCTACTTTGTTTAAAATCGGCCTTCAAAGACAGCGAGGTGGAAAAATTCTTAAAATTACCCATCTGAGTAATTATTTTTTTTTGGCTATTTTCTCGTTCCTAAGGTTAATTAATGATAAGAATACTGAAAACTAACCAACAAATAGTTTCAGAGTTGGGTAAGAAAAGTTTTACGTAAAAAGTGGTTTTGAATAAAACACAGATGATAATGTGAAAAAAGTACTTAATTTATTTTTAACATTTACAAAAGGTTTTCAAAGTGGCCACCACCAGCAGCAATACACATTCTACACCTACGTAAGAAATTGTCTGGCAATCGTCTAAAAGCGTCTCTGTTCTCTCTCACAACACATTCAGCTTCTGCAATCAACTGCCTCAGCTCTTGTTCACTTGAACAGTCTCGGGCGTATGCTATTTCCTTGTAATAGCCCCAAATAAAGAAATCGATGGGGTTGAGATCAGGTGAGCGTGGAGGCCACCTAATTGGTCCGCTGCGTCCGATCCATCTGTTGGGGTATGTTTCATCTAAGTAATTTCGGACCTGGGTTGCATAGTGACACGGGGCGCCGTCATTTTGCAACACCATGGTTCGTCTGAGTTCGAGATTCACATCTGCCAGCAACAATGGAAGTTCATTTTCCAAAAAGTTTTTGTATGTTTCTCCATCAAGTCTGGACGGCAGTTCAAACGGACCAATTAGTTCGCCATTGAGGATACCAGACCACAACTTAACGCTGAAGCGATGTTGAAATGTCGAAGCTCTCACTTCGAGTGGATTTTCATTCGCCCACGTGTGGTAATTATGAATATTGAATACAATGTGGTTAGTTTTCAGTATTCTTATCATTAATTAACCTTAGGAACGAGAAAATAGCCAAAAACAAAAAAAATACTCAGATGGGTAATTTTAAGAATTTTTCCACCTCGCTGTCTTTGAAGGCCGATTTTAAACAAAGTAGCCCTATTAAGTACTTCATTTTTTTATGATTATGAAAGCTGAGAGTCTGGCGCATTCTTGAAGCCTACTTAGGAATTATGAAGTCACCTGTTAAGATTTTTAATTTAAAGTTGAAAATTTGAGTCATAATTTACCGAACGTAAATTTTTCACTTTAGATCAACATTTTCATAACTTTCATCACAGTTACGAAGCTGATTATTTTATGCATAAAAGTACTACTTATGAAAATTCAGTTGCAAAAAAAGAAACTCGATAAAACCCTCTACTTTTTTTTTTAGAATTTTTTTAGGTTGGTCAGGTCGAAAATTTTCAAACATTCAGAAAAAAATTCATAACTCGAAAACTATGAAAAGTCGCGGAACATACATGGGGGTGATTCGAATACCCCACGATACGAGGGACCGAAATTTTATTTTTGGACGTCAATGTTCCGGCCACCCTGTATATAAACGTAAAAAAACATCATCCGATGGAAAACATATCCTCATCAGTAGGTAGTTGTGAACCTATAGGGTTCGCAACTAACCCCCAACCCCCACCACCGCTGGGTTTTTGGGCCTAAAAATAGCCCAAACTCAGACACGTGAGAGGTTAAATAAAAGTAAACAAAAAAACCACGTGCCTGGTTAACCGAGTAAACGTAATACCTGTCACTTCAGTCATCATGCTACGACACAGTTGTCTTTTCTATTTAGCATCGTTATACATAGCTCGTGGCTAAGTAATTTAAGCCGCACGGGTCGATCCATCGGGTTAAGCTACGCTTGCCGGGGTTAGTCAGTGGATGGGTGACCAGCTTTACATACCGAGACTCCTCCGTGCCTCGGAAAGCACGCTAAGCCGTTGGTCCCGGCTGTCATTCGTGGATCTTTGACAGTTGTTACGGGTCGTCAGAAGCCCGAAAGTCTGACAACCAGTCTTACCAAGGGGTATCGTATTACCCAGTTACTGGGTTGTGGAGGTCAGACAGGCAGTCGCTCCATGTAAAATACTGGTATTCAGCTGCATCCGGTTAGACTGGAAGCCAACCCCAACATAGTTGGGGAAAAGGCTAGGCAGATTGATTGATACAACGAATTATAAAGTTGCTAAATTGAAGAGTACAGCTGTTTTTTTTTGTTTACCTTTATTTAATTACATAAACCGATGGAGTTGTGGAGTAGTTAGATCTAAGCTCACTTTGTTTGTCTTTTTGATTCTTCTTTCTTCGATCTTTCTTCTGTCCAAACATATTGTTTTGCCCAAATCAGTCTATTTTTCATCATAAGCTGTTTCTTTTGAGGTCTAACAACTTTTATTCCTTTTCTCCCAAAAATACAAATAAAAAATCAATCTGCCTAGCCTTTTCCCAACTATGTTGGGGTCGGCTTCCAGTCTAACCGGATGCAGCTGAATACCAGTATTTTACATGGAGCGACTGCCTATCTGACCTCCACAACCCAGTAACTGGGTAATACGATACCCCTTGGTAAGACTGGTTGTCAGACTTTCGGGCTTCTGACGACCCGTAACGACTGTCAAAGATCCACGAATAACAGCCGGGACCAACGGCTTAACGTGCTTTCCGAGGCACGGAGGAATCTCGATATGTAAAGATGGTCACCCATCCACTGACCAACCCCGGCAAGCGTAGCTTAACCTGACGGATCGACCCGTGCGGCTGTTATTACTTAGCCACGAGCTCCTCTATAAATACAAATAAATATAACAAAATATAAATATAAATAAAACAAAAATACAAATAAAATGACTTATTATTCGATAAACGACATTCGTTGTTATTCAAAAAAACTTGAAAAGAAGAAATTGCAGCCTTTGCAATTTTTGAGAAAAGTTACATTAAGACTTAGATTAGGATTTTAATGACATTTTTAACGACTTTTTACATTTTCCTTTGTTTTTAGTTAAGGTTTACAAGTAGGTAAAGAGTTTTTGTTTTTAATTTACTACGTTGATAAATAATAATACACCTTCTGGACTACAATAGAATATTCTCGATAAAATAACTTTTTACAAATTCAACATTTTGGAATTCAACATTTTGCAAATTCAACATTGTGGTCCGGATGGGAAATTCAACTTTTTGCAAATTCAACATTGTGGTCCGGATGGGAAATTCAACTTTTTGCAAATTCAACATTTTGGGATTCAACATTATGCGAATCATTCAACATTTTGCAAATTCAACATTGTAGGCCAGAAGGAGATTAAGCTACTTGTTAAATAAACAAACAAGTTATGATTTGTGAAGTAGTGGTGTTATTGCTATCGGAATAAGGGCTTTCTTTATATTGACAAACTGTACATTATATAACGCTGTCAGTCAAAAATACGACAGTTTTGGAACATTTTATTCTGGTTGTCAATTTGACATTAAATAAAATATTTTGGTCAAGTATAGTGAATGATTGAATATTTTTATAAAAATAACGTCCCGTGAGTTGTTGATTTTTGTTCCACAAAATGGTTATTGTAAAAAAAATTTACTTGTTGACCTTATAAACGCCTTATTAATTGTGATAATAATGTTTATTTATACAAATAAAAAGAGAAGTCCTCACTGACTGACTGACTGACTAATTAAAATTAAATTGTAATTGTTATTCTTAATTACTTTTATTTTTTTTAATCTTCTACTTTTATTACGTCATTTAAATACTTACCGTTATTTTATTTTATTCCATATTTAGTTTTGTAGTCATATAATTATGTGCCAATATTTTATTTTATTTTATTGTAATTTTGTACGGTTCCATTACTCCCATGAAATGTGACGAAATTGTGTATATACACATATATTTTTAATGTTATTTTATTTTAAAATCTAATCTTATTTGGGAATGTTATGAGTAAGTACCAATCAAATTTTTATTGTTAATATTGAAATGATTTAAAATTTTATTAATTGAATAGTTGTAACCTTTTCAATTATTGTGAATGTTGTGCATGCCTCTAAGTGATGTATTTACACAGTACTGAAGACTGAATTACCTATCGTTATTAGCCTTGTAAATATGTCGTTGGTGTGTCTTGCTTAATCTATATCTATAAAAGGAAAGCGTTACTGACTGACTGACTGACTGACTGACTGACTGACTGACTGATCTATCAACACACAGCTGAAACCACTGAACGGATTGGGCTGAAATTTGGAACACAGGTAGCTATTATGACCTAGGCATCCGCTAAGAAAGGGTTTTTGGAAATTCGACCTATAAGGGGGTAAAAAGGGGGGATATTGTTTGTATGAAAAATCTTATTCCTTGAGTTAATAAACTTGAAACTTGGCACGCATATTTACCTAAGTAAATTATGATTTTTGAGATCTTTTGTTTTTCTAAACTACCCTCTAAAGGGGAATTGGGGGGTGTCAAAGTTTGTATGGAAAAATTTTAACGCGCAATCCGATTAACTCAAAACTCAGTACTTATATCAAAAACCAAAAATAAAGAATAATGTGTATCAGGGTTTTTCGAAAATCTACGTCTAAAGGGGTGAAAAGGGGTAGTCAATTATACAGGGGAGGATTTTACTGCGTGGCTTGATTAACTCGAAAATTGGTAGAAGTAATCTTTGAGTCAAGCTATGGAAACACACCAAACGATTTTTTTTTATTTTACCCCTGTGGGGGTGAAAATAGGGAATACAATTTAAATGAAAAATCTTATACATTTGGTTAATTAACTTGAAACTTGGCACATATACTTGCATAAGTAAGAAATGCAGTTTGTCATCATTAGTTTTTCAAAACTACCCCTCAAAGGGATGAAGGTTTAGGGATATTAAAGTTTGTATGGAAGAATTTTAAAGCGCAGTCCGATCAACTCTTAATTCAGTATTTATACTTTTGTCAGAAAAGTAAAATAAATTAGATTTTGGGTTTTTTAAAAATTGATCCCTGTACGGGAAAAATGAGTAATAAAATTTTCAAGGGAGGATTTTACTGCGTGCCTTGATTAATTCAAAAAATTGTAAAAATAATCTTTGAGTAAAGTAATGGAAGCACTCCGAACAAATTTTCAAAATTCCATCCCTATGAGGGTTGAAAAGAGGCGATATAGTTTATACGAAAAATCTTATTTCTTTGGTTAATAAACTTGGAACTTGGCAGTATTTGCCTAAGTGAATAATAAAGATTGACACTTTTAGTTTTTTTTCAAATAACCCTTTATGGAGGATATTTTAGGGGATGTGAAAGTTAGCAAGGAAAAATTTTAACGCGCTGCACTTACACTCGGTACTAATATTGTCTGGCAGTTTGTGTACTTTATGCGGCCTACCCAAATGTCCTTTCTTTGATATTGTTCGTCGAGTCGTTGAGCTCCTTATGTACTGAGTTGAGCTATACGATTACCTACTGAGTCTGACAAATGATTGCACTGACTAGACTACTCAAATCTGTGCGATTCTTTTCTCAAAAGACAATTTCAGATGCTAATCTATATGGTCCTCACATGATCTGACCAAGATTATGTCTGGACTTCAAAAAGAGACTTTGACCCCTGAGTTTGTTTTGCCATTTTTTCTCTGGTGTAGTCCGATAGGAATTATATCGAATCAAAAGTGATTCTCATATCCTGTTTGCAGAATAAACTTCATTATAAATCCATACTAATAATATAAATTCGAAAGTAGCTCTGCCTGTATGTTACCTTTTCACGCTTATACCACTGAGCGGCATTCGATAAAAATTGGCAAAGAGAGAGATGGTATCCTAGGAACAGAAGAACATAGGCTACTTTTTGTTTTAAAAGTAATCCTAAAGGGGCTGATATAGGGGATGAAAGTTTGTATGGGAAACTTAGCATTTCAGAGGTTAGGGATATGAAAATAAAAATTTAAGCTTTTGGAAGAAATAAAGGATTACGTGTTTCAGCGTTTTTTCAAGGCGTAAAATAGGGGATTATATTAAAATTCACATGTAATATTTGTGTGTACTTATTTCTAAGAGATTTAAAGGATTATAAATACAGTTATGGTCCGTAGCTTAAGATAACATTTAGTCTTTATTTCATTAAAATTATTATATTCGGTCAAAAGTTATGTCACAAAAGTAACTTGGCTAACACTGCACAATATTCACTACGGACTAAGGGGTCAGTAGTAGTCAATCACAAAAACTAATGGTGATCATATTAAAATGAATATTTATTATTTTTGAGTTAGATATTTAGGCCCACTAACACCACAAATCACAAAATACGCTGAGCGCTACACGAATTTAATACATTCTTCTATTTCTGTTAATTTTGAAGTTGTCAGGGATAGAATGATGTTTTAAAAATGTTCAGCGCTAACTGTATTTATCGTTTTTGGTGCAAGCGGGCTTTGGAATCATAAAAACCTGTTTTATGTTTGCGAGCAGTGGTGGCCCAGTGGTAACAGCCGCGACTTACGAGTTTTAGGTCGTAGCTTCAAACCCAGACAGGCGCTTTACTTTGTGTAAGTTATTTCATCACCACTGCTCCCAAAACGGTGAAGGAAAATATCGCGAGGAAACCGGCATGTCCTAGAACCAAAAAATCTCAGACATATGATATCTACCAACCCGCACTGGGCCCGAATAGTGGATTACAGCCCACTCCCTCTCACCAAGAGAAGGCCTGTGTTTCAGCAGTTCAACATTATAGGCTGATTATGTTATAAGAGTTTTATGTATACAAAAAGACTATTTCAATTTATTATTTGTCTGTCTGTCTATTTGTTACTTTTCACACTTTAACGGATAGGCTGTGCCCTGGGTTCGAACATAGGATAATTTTTATTCTGGTAGTACGTTCCTCTGGGATAATTCTCAAGTTACACGCGAGCGAAGCCGCGGGCAAAAGCTAGTAAATAAATAAAACAAATCAACGCCTAGCAACAACAACCCAACCCAAGCAACCCTTGGACCTAGAAAGCTGAAAAGAGGATACATTATAAATAACACACAAATCAACATAATTATGATATACTAGCTTCTGCCCGCGACTTCGTCCGCGTGAAATTTATTTTTTGCTCGACCCCCCCATCGCATCGCATTGCCTACCCGCGCTATTACTTCGTTTTCACTTAGCGTTCTTTCAGACTTTTTTTCTTTTTGCTCGGCACCTAAGGGTCCTAGAGTGATGTTAAATACGCCTTCTGTAAGGTTTGGGCAAAAAGATTTTTTAAAGTCCGACTGGTAGGGTAGTTCCAGAGTTTAGCTCGTTCCTTCACCACATCCCCTTCCGCTACTTCTCCCTCCCCCTCTCACTCACTCTCACACCCCCTTGACCACTTCCCCTTCGCTCTCTCTCTCTCACCACCCCGTCCCCTCCCTCTCCCCCTCTCCTCCACCTCCGGCTCACCAACCCCTCCCCACGCCTCAGCCTTCACCATGTCTTCCTCCTCTCCTCACCAATTCCTGCCCTTTCTCCCTGCGTCCATCATCCTCCCCCTCACACTCCTCACCACCCCTGCCTTGCCCCTCCCCCTCTAACCCTCCCTCCGGGGTAGTTTTAAAAAACGAATAATGACAAACTTAGGCAAATATTTGTGCCAAGTTTCAAGTCAATTAAAACCAAATGAATAACATTTTTCATGTAAATTGTATTCCCTGTTTTCACCCACAGAGGTGGAATTTAAAAAAATGGCTTGAGATATTTCCATAGCTTGACTCAAAGATTATTTAAGTACACCAATTTTCGAGTTAATCAAGCCACGCAGTAAAATCCTCCCCTGTGAAATTGACTACCCCTTTTCACCCCGTTAGAGGTAGATTTTCGAAAAGCCCTGACACACATTATTCTTTATTTTTGGTTTTAAGTATAAGTACTGAGTTTTGAATTAATCGGATGCCGCGTTAAAATTTTTCCATACAAACTTTGAGACCCCCCAATTCCCCTTTAGGGGGTAGTTTAGAAAAACAAAAATCACAAAAATCATAATTTACTTAGATAAATATTCGTGCCAAGTTTCAAGTTTATTAACTCAAGGAGTAAGATTTTTCATACAAACAATATCCCCCCTTTTTACCCCCTTAAAGGTCGAATTGCCAAAAACCCTTTCTTAGCGGATGCCTAGGTCATAATAGCTACCTGTGTTCCAAATTTCAGCCCAATCCGTTCAGTGGTTTCAGCTGTGTGTTGATAGATCAGTCAGTCAGTCAGTCAGTCAGTCAGTCAGTAACGCTTTCCTTTTATAGATATAGATAAAAAATATTATTATTAAATTATTATCCATACTAATATTATAAATTCGAAAGTAACTCTGTCTGTCTGTCTGTCTGTCTGTTACCTTTTCACGCCTAAACCACTGAACGGATTTCGATAAAATTTGGCAAGGAGATAGGTTGTGTCCCGGGGAAGGACATAGGCTACTTTTTATCTCAAAAATATCCCTAAAGGGGGTGATATAGGGGATGAAAGTTTGTATGGGAAACCTGTCATTTCCTAGGTTAGGGATATGAAAATTCTAATTTATGAGAGAAGGAGCTCGTGGCTAAGTAATAACAGCCGTACGGGTCGATCTACCAGGTTAAGCTACGCTTGCCGGGGTTTGGTCCGTGGATGGGTGACCATCTTTACATACAGAGACTCTTCCGTGCCTCGGAAAGCCCGTTAAGCCGTTGGTCTCTGCTGTCATTCGTGGATTTTTTACAGTCGTTTCGGGTCGTCAGAAGCCCGAAAGTCTGAAAACCAGTCGTCTTACCAAGGAGTATCGTATTACCCAGTTACTGGGTTGTGGAGGTCAGATAGGCAGTCGTTCCATGTAAAATACTGATATTCAGCTGCAACCGGTTATACTGGAAGCCAACCCCAACAGATGAACATTCAAATTTATTCTTTGTGTTTCATTGTTTTTCTAAAATCATCCGTCAAAAGGGTAAATTAAATTTCTTAAAAAGAGTCACACAAAAATGTCAATAAGTAACATTTTTGTGTGACTCTTTTTAAGAAATTTAAGGGATTGGAAATAATGGTCATAGTCCATAATTGGAGGTGACATTAGTCTTTGTTTCATTAAAATCTGTCGACTCGGTCAAAAGTTATCACTACTTGGCTTGGAACTGAGTTTGAGTTTACCAGTGTACTCGATAGATGGCGTTGTGCAAATGACGCGTATTTCTGAATCGCGGTGTTAAGAATTTCCGTAGGATAGTGACCTTAATCCATACAACGGCTGTAACTAGCTCTGAAAATGGGTCGGACGGGGGCCACTCACCCCATCCGTGGGAACGCAGAGTCCGTGTTTCTGTCGCTGGTCGCTATCTGCTGGGCTTCACGCATGTAGGTGCGGGCTCCACCCGGTAGTAGTTGACCGCCGAAACACGGTGAAGAAAGCGGTAGTATGCATATGCCGTAGCGAGCCCACGGACACAAAGACAGACACCATCTCCATGGACGTGTTAATGCAGCACGTCCAACCAGCTATCGCCAGTGGCGACCACAATGAGGGGTCCGTATTTACGGACCACCGTATAGCTTCCGCGGTCGGGGGGCTTAGCCCTGGAGCCGCACGCCACGCCCCTTGCGGGGCGTAGCGATATCCACAAGTGCTGTAACGTTGGTGTTAGGTTGATGGTTTCTAAGATTTCGTTCGTTGTTGTTGTATTGATTGATTGCTCGTGGCTAAATAATAACAGCCGCACGGGTCGATCCGTCAGGTTAAGCTACGCTTGCCGGGGTTGGTCAGTGGATGGGTGACCATCTTTACATACCGAGATTCCTCCGTGCCTCGGAAAGCACGTTAAGCCGTTGGTCCCGGCTGTTATTCGTGGATCTTTGACAGTCGTTACGGGTCGTCAGAAGCCCGAAAGTCTGACAACCAGTCTTACCAAGGGGTATCGTATTACCCAGTAACTGGGTTGTGGAGGTCAGATAGGCAGTCGCTCCATGTAAAATACTGGTATTCAGCTGCATCCGGTTAGACTGGAAGCCGACCCCAACATAGTTGGGAAAAGGCTGGGCTGATTGATATTGATTGATTGGTTTGGTTGATAATTTCTCTTCGTTGTAGTACATTGTGTACATTTCTCGATTTACTCGAGATAAAAAAATTCGGTCGAAGCGACGTTTTGTTCAGTGTTCGATCGGATTTTTTTTAGTTAGATAAGGCTCGGTCGAGTTCTCTTCTTTGATCGTTTTGATTATTAATTTCGTTGTTCGTAACTTCGTAGCTTTTAAAAAAAAATTCGATCGAAGTGAAATTCTAAAAAAAAAAAAAAAAAATTTAAAATTTAAAACTATTTATTTCCTGAAAAATTGACGTGACGTTATACATAAAAATAGCGCTCAATCTTGCATAACAATAAGATTATGTGCACTATTATTTTAGAGTTAACTCACGACTAAAAGCCTACACGCAGACCTCCTCCATTCCAAACTTCCCCACGGTAAAGTAGGCTTTTAAGATATTTTTAATTTGTTGACTATTTTTGTTTTCTATTTTTTTTACAATTTCCTTTGGCAGCTTATTTAGAATGTTAGGAACGGCGTACGTCCAGGCTCTCTTACCATACACATTGTTATACTTTGGCAGCTTATATAGAGGCAAATACGACAGGTTACGAACAAAGTTTGGTCTGTTTGTTTTCTGCAGCTTATTCACAAACTCAGAATAATCAGAGGCAATACCCATTTTGACTTTATCAAACACATTTAAGATCTTACAATATTTAAATAACATATCATAATTGGGCCTAAATTTTAGTTTAATTTTATATGGTACCAATATTTTTAATATCCTTATCTGAATATTATAAATTTTTCTAAGATACGTTTTATAAGTTCTTCCATAACTAGTTAAACCATAATTAATTACCGAGTCGGCCAGTGCCATGTACAACAATCGCAAGGTCCTGTAAGGCAATTTGTGCTTTAATATACGTACTTTAGACATAATAGACCTAAGCTTAGCGCATACATGGTCCACATGAGGGCCCCAGTTAAATTTATGATCAATCTTTAACCCCAAATAGACATGTTCCTTAACGTTTTCAATAGGTTTACAGTCACAGACATCCAAGCACTGGTGCATACATTGGTGTTCATGAGCCACAACTCTTGGTGTTCCACTACTCCTCAAGTGTGGTGAATGAATGTGCATGAGCTTAGTTTTTTGATAATTAATTGATAAACCCATGTCATGAGCCCATTTACATAGGAGGTCAAACTCACTTTGCATTAGCTTCTCCGCAGTACTTAGATCTCTGTGAGCTGTGATAAGACATGTGTCGTCAGCAAATTGGTAGACAGAAGCATGCTGGAATAGGTTACACATATCATTGACATAAAGCAGATACTCCGTCGGTCCCAGGATCGAACCCTGGGCCGTGCCATATTCAGTTGGAATCATGTCGCTATGAGCGCCCGCTATGCTAACTATGTTATATCTGTTTAGGTGATAATCTTTGAACCACTCCAACATTGGACCCTGTATACCACACTGCCGCAACTTGGTAAAAAGTACATCATAATTTAGCGTATCAAAAGCTTTGCAAAAGTCAATCATAATAATTATTACATGCTTTTTGTTGTTTAAATAATCATTAATTTCATCCGTAAACTGTGACAACAATTTCGTAGTACTTTTATTTTTCTGAAAACCAAATTGTTTATCATGAATTATGCCATTACTTGACAAAAAGTCACTCACCACGTTCCCAACATATTTTTCAATAATTTTATCTAGGCAAGAAAGTATCGTTATTGGTCTGTAATTGTTAGTATCTGCAAAACTACCTTTTTTATGTATAGGTCTAATTATACCAATTTTTAAATTATTTGGATAAACAGACTTTTTTATACAGCAATTAATTAAGTGAGTTAGGACCGGTGTGATTTCCTTCGATATATATTTAATATCTTTAGCTCTAATCTGATCAAATCCTGCGCTTTTCTTATCATTGAGATTTTTTATAATTTTATTTGTAACTTCGTCACTTATCTTTTTAAACCGAATGGAAACATTTGGGAATTTAGCGTACAACTTTGTGTCAAGAACCGGCCGATCGCAAACAGACAACACTTTTTTTACATTTTTGTCAAAGTCACAAGCAAACTTGTTTGATATTAATTGAGGTTTCGATCTAAATGATGATAAGATGATGTCGTCAATTGCCTTTACAATTCTGCCTGTAAGTCGGTTGATTATATCCCATATTTTTTTATTATTATGAAAGTTGTTACAAATATCTCGTTTTATATACTTATTTTTAGCATTACTTAATAACTTATTAGTTCTATTTCTGTATTTGTTATAAACCTGTCTATTAATTTTATTACTCACATCAGCTTTCCATATTTCAAAGAGCTCGTTTTTTTTATTTGACATATATTTTAGTTTATCCGTTATCCATTTACATTCAGAGCGTTTATTTAAACTTATGGTTACTTCTTGTTTACAAGTGTCGTACATTGTCTGAAAAGTGCTACTAATAAAACATTCAATTTCGTTTGGTTCACTCATTTCAAAAACCGGGGACCAGTCAACTGAACTCAGTTTCTCTTTAATTTTATCGTTATTTATTTTAATAAAAGTTTGACGTCGCTTTTGTGGGGTAGTACTAGTAATTGCGAGCCCGATAATGAAATGGTCCGCTATTGCATTCTGTACGACAGCTGATCGCATTGTACGGCTGTGTAGCCTACCTCCGTCTACGTCACGAACAAATATATGATCTATGCAAGATTTGGACACGCCATTTACAGATTGTTCTATTCTAGTGAACTGTGTAATGCAGCCTTCTAGCCCCAGCTCATGAAGTGAGTCTAGATAATGTTGTACAATAGTATCGTTAGAATTGCTAATATTTAAGTTGATGTCACCAATTAAAATACAATTTATATTTACTGGAAATCCGGATAAAAGACGCGATAGTTCACTTATAAACATACTTTTATTCAAATGCGGCGGTCTGTACACAGCACATAATGCCGTTTTATAGCCGTCAAAAGACTCCACTTCTCCAATAATACACTCAAAGTTCAACACATTACTCGGTAGTCGCAAGAATGATATACTTTTATGCACATAAATAATAATGCCGCCTCCTTTTCTGTTATGACGTAGCTCTGTGTGCATTGAATAATCTTGCAGTTCAAATAACGAGCTTATTGAGTCTTTAATATTAACTTCCGTCATAATAATCAGGTGTACAATCACTGGGCTATTAGAAATAATATACTCCAGGTGCGAGTGATTTTTTATCAATGATCTTATATTAACATGTAACAGTAGTAATTCGTTGTTTTCCGGTCGTATGTCACAGGTAAAGTCGTTCCATGAATTATGTACAGTATTTAATAAGTATGAATCAGTGTGATTATTAATCATAACAACCAGTTAGGTTTATCTGACAGTTAAATGTATGTAAGTACTTACAATGACATAATGACGGTTCCGTTGTGATATGCATACCTATTATTTGTTTTGCAGTTCTTTGGCGATTCTTTCGATATCACTGTTTGAGCGCACCGTGTAGACTTGTTTGTCCCCATCTTGTTTACGCACCTTAATACACCCGTTTTTGCACCACACATATTTACACAGCTCCTTGTCTTTTAGAAGGGATTTTGTTTTCCACAGAAGAAACGCTGTTGTAGGGCTCAACGATTCGCGAATGGATATTTTTACATCACTCTCTTCACCTATGTCACGAGCAGTCAAGGTCGTAGTCTTCGAAGCCTCGAGCCAACAGTCACGGCCATTATCACGCAAGGACACGATGATTGGCGCTGCAGTCGGCGTAATGACCTTTGTACTTTTTCCCGATGAGCGGTCGCTAGGCTTTTTCTTTCTGTAAACTTTGATGATGTCTTCAGATTTTTGATTAAGCTTTTGGCAAACCGATAAGGCAATCTGCAGAGCATTTTCGCCCTCTTTTTCATTCACTCCACATATCTCAATGTTATTGTGAGATGACGCTTGTTCCAATTTATTTATTTTTTGTTCAAGAACATCGTTCTGTAATGTTATGTTTTTAATCTTGTTTTGCAGATCTTTACACTGATTATCAATCAGCTTCGTACGGATTTCGACCTCCTTCATATTTTGTTCGTAGTCGTCGATTTTTCTAGAATAAAAATCGAGGGTAGACTGCAATTCTTGCTTGATTATTTCGCGAGTTTCTTGGCGAAATATCGCAAGGATAGCATCCTTATCAGGAACAGAAAACACACCACCTCCTTCCTGGTCTGAATCGTCATCCTCGGCATCTGGTAGAATACACGAAATGCGTTTTGGTTTTGAACCAGTACAATTGCGGCATTTCCAATCTACCGAGTCCGCAACCGACAATGCACTGAGCTGATTTGTAGTTAGCGAAGAACAAACACTATGTAACCATTTGTTACAATTACTACACTGCAATCCTGGATTCTTTTTCGTAATTACTTTGGAACATTTAGCACACTTAACCATATTGACGTTCACGTACGTGCACCGTAGATAACTGAGCTCGTCAACGACCTTCCGCACGCAGTGCGCGTGAGCAACTGACGTACACAATGTAGTAATCAAAAATCAATCTGCCTAGCCTTTTCTCAACTATGTTGGGGTCGGCTTCCAGTCTAACCGGATGCAGCTGAATACTAGCATTTTACATGGAGCGACTGCCTGTCTGACCTCCACAACCCAGTAACTGGGTAATACGATACCCCTTAGTAGGACTGGTTGTCTGACTTTCGGGCTTCTGACGACCCGTAACGACTGTCAAAGATCCACGAATGACAGCCGGCACCAACGGCTTAACGTGCTTTCCGAGGCACGGAGGAGTCTCGATATGTAAAGATGGTCACCCATCCACTGACCAACCCCGGCAAGCGTAGCTTAACCTGATGGATCGACCCGTACGGCTTTAATTACTTAGCCACGAGCTCCTACACAATGTAGTAATCATAGGTGTGTATTCCCAACAGAGTGAGGGTCTACCCGCAAAACTAAAGTTAATAACAAAGCTCCCACTAGTTTCAAAACTATGATTTATCGGTACCCCGAACAGGTGACGGCACTCGACGGTACCCCGAACAGGTGACGGCACTCGACGCCCGGTACTTTTGCACTAGTTTAATTTTGTACTAAGTTTTTGTTTTGAACAAGATTTGTTATTTTAGGATCTAAAGATGTTCTGGCCATTATTACTTTTAGAACCGGTCAGGGGGTCTACTCCCTAAGTCCGTCCGTCCGTTCGTCCGTCAGTCTGTCCGTCTGACATAACAATCCATCAAAACAAGTGTAAATGTTAAATTTTTCGGACGGTCATAAACACATCGGGAGTAGGGACAATTTAACTGTCAAATCGTGTTGTCATTCATACTTCGTTCGGGCCCCGAACCAATCATCCATCCGTAGGTGATACGGAGTAGGATACTCCTGTAACGAAGGCCGAAACTACGGACTTCGTACTTAGGAAGTAGACCCCCAGGTCCGTTAGATAGTTAGGTAGTCGGCATGATTTTTTCCGTCACCTTCAACAGTCTTCGTCACATTTCAGCCAATTTAAACCAAAAAAGTAATGAATAACATTGAATCACTCCGGTCATTGGAGAAAACCGTATGAAAATCCGTTCGGTACCTTTTGACATTATCGCATTCAAACAAACAGACTTACGCGGCGGGGGGACTTTGTTAATTACTTAAAATGTATTATGCCAGTCAAGCTCGCACAAATAACTTTTGTCCGAGTGTCCACTCGTTCAAATAATTTCCTCGTAAAAACGTCGAATGAAATAAAGACTAAATGTTACCTCAAGATTCGAACTATGACTACATTTCCAATCCCTTAAATCTCTTAAAAAGAGGTAGGTACACAAATATTTGTCAAACCCTATTGTACCCTTTAGGGGACGATTTTTCAAAAACGCTGCACCATATATTTCTTTATTTCCTACCAAAAGCATAAATTTGAATTTTCATATCCCTAACTTAAGAAATGCTGGGTTCCCCATACAAACTTTCATCCCTTATATCACCCCTTGTAGGATTATGTTTGAAGACAAAAAGTATCCTATGTCCTTTCCCAGAATGCTATATAAAGCCTTGCCAAATTATGTCGAAATCCGTGCAGTTTTGTAAATTTTAAAATCAACCCCTATTTTACCCCCTTAGGGGATGATTTTTCAAAAACGCTGAACCGCATATTTCTTAATTTCCTACCAATAACATAAATTTGTTATCCCTAACTTAAGAAATACTGGGTTTCCCTTACAAACTTTCATCCCCTATATCACCCCCTGTAGGATTATTTTTGAAAAAAAAAGTAGCCCATGTCCTTCCCCAGGATGCTATATAAAGCCTTGCCAAATTTTGTCGAAATCCGTGCAGTTTTGTAAATTTTAAAATCAACCCCTATTTTACCCCCTTAGGGGATGATTTTTCAAAAACGCTGAACCGCATATTTCTTTATTTCCTATCGAAAGCATACATTTTAATTTTCACATCCCTAACTTAAGAAATACTGAGTTTCCCATACAAACTTTCATCCCCTATATCACCCCCCGTAAGATTATTTAAAAAAAAAAAAAGTAGCCTATGTCCGTCCCCAGGATACCATCTATAGCCTTGCCAAATTTTATCGAAATGGGTTCAGTGGTTTAGGCGTGAAAAGGTAACAGACAGACAGACAGACAGACAGAGTTACTATGGTAATATAGTATAGTATATATAGTATATAGTATGGAAGTATGGATTCTTATTTTCACATATGACTTCTGTATTGTCGTCACTCATGTTTTACAAAATAATTATATTTCTGCGCTTCATTCTTCAGATATATTATAAGCAGGTAGTACTTTTAATCTACAAGATAACATGGGTCGTCAGAACAAGGGACTTCTACAATATTTTTACCCGACTACGGCAAAGCAAAAGGAGGGTTATGATTTTGACCGGTATGTATGTATGTATGTTCATCTGTTCCCTCATAACTTCTAAACTACTTGTCATAATTTGACAAATGAGGTATCATTGGAAGCGTCTTGATTGTCCGCTGGTTATAGGCTATGTGACGTCACATTAAATTGAAAATGGCGCCCTCTAGAGGACATAAAGTTATGAACTAAAAAAAAAATATTTTAATGATGCCGCGTTGGGTATCAAATGAAAGGGCTTAATTAGCACATTTCAAAAATATATATATTGTTAGCTATTGCACGCGGCTTTGCTTGCGTGCACCCGATAATTGGGAATAATTTCTAAAATCACGCCTTAGATGTGAGCTAAACATATTGCCTCTTCAAACCTACCCAAAATACATTTATATAATATCATTTATTTAATATTATTATTCTTCTTTAAAAAATGTAAATTGACACTATCCAAAACGAAATTTTAACACCAAAATAATTTAAATAAAAAGTAAGTTTAAAAACTAAAACCCTATTGAACCCTATTAAACGACTATTGAAAAATCACGCTCTAAAAAGTATGAAACAAGAAAACATTCTCATCCGAAATTAGAAAAAGACAGACAAATTAAAAATCCGGAGTCACACGTTATGTTAGAGCTAGAGCAGATCGAACAGATTACCTACGTGTGACTCCGGATATTTAATTTGTCTGTCTTTTTAACCGACTTCAAAAAAAGGAGAAGGTTCTCAATTCGGTTGTATGTTTTTTTTTTTTTTGGTATGTTTGTTACCTCATTACTCCGTCATTTATGAACCGATCCAGAAAATTCTTTTTTTATTTGAAAGAGTATACTACCAGATTGGTCCCATTTTTATCAAAGTCCAGTTTTGATGATGGGATCCATGAGGAATCGAGGGAACTCCTCAAGTATTATAGGCATACGTATAGCTATTTTGGTATTTTCGTCAACAAATCAAGCGTTTGCATTCAGAAAGTGTCATCTGGTGAAGTGGAACTGATGGAGAAGACCACAGAAAGCCACTGCAACTCCTCAACGATGATAAGTATTTCACGGGTGGCGATAAGATATCTCCATTAAAATAGTTAAGCGACTATGACGAAGCTCGATCTCTCGAGCATCGAACCGATCTGATGAAGAAGCCGGAAGGTAGGCATCGGAACTCGGTAATAAAATAATGTATCGTAGCCGTGTTTGGGCTTATTGGAATTGTCATGAGGTGCACTCTGGCTATAAATGATTTAATGCTAACTATATACCGCTTCAAATTGCGCTACTTGAGTTGTAGTGTCACCACTAAAATGTGAAAAATAAAAACTTTTTACAAAAAAAAACAACCGACTCCCAAAAAACACTACAAAATCAAAAATAACTTTAATTTCGGAAGTCGGTGGCAAAAAAAACGAAAGTAAATAAAAGACCAAAGACACCGACTTCCGAAATTAAAGTTATTTTTCACTTTGTAGTGTTTTTGGGAGGCGGTTGTTTTTTTTTTCTAATTTCAGGTGAGAATATTTTCTTGTTTCATACTTTTTAGAGCGTGATTTTTCAGTCGACTGGGAGTTCCTGAGATTACCCGCTACATACAAACTTACAAACAAATTTTACCTCTTTATAATATTAGTATAGATGATCCAAGCACTGTTAAAATCTAGCGGATTCCCAAAAAACCCTGACGGTGACAAGCACCCAATCACTTCAAAATCCAAAACACGCACAACTCTCATAACTACTTCATCATCGTTATAATTACTTTAAGCAAAGG
Organism: Cosmia trapezina; assembly: GCA_905163495.3. Classification (NCBI taxonomy): domain Eukaryota; kingdom Metazoa; phylum Arthropoda; class Insecta; order Lepidoptera; family Noctuidae; genus Cosmia; species Cosmia trapezina. The sequence goes on from LR991050.1 coordinate 7,319,897, forward strand.
CATCTAATTATAATTTCCTTTCAAAACGGAAGCCTCGATACTTCAGTCGGTGTGTTTAGTTGTTTCTACCTTCAGCACAAAGTTAGATTGAGTTGTGTCAAACAACGCGCTGTCATCCATGACTAAAGTTGAGATTTCATAAATAACTTTTCTTCATATCGAGCGATACCTCAACTTTGGAATATCGCTCTTTGGTTTGACCACTTCAATTTAATGGACGGTATATTATATTCTGGCCTATAATATCCCACTATTGGGCAAAGGCTAACTCTTGATTTTCAATGTTACTCTATAATATCCCACTATTGGGCAAAGGCTAACTCTTGATTTTCAATGTTACTCTATAATATCCCACTATTGGGCAAAGGCTAACTCTTGATTTTCAATGTTACTCTATAATATCCCACTATTGGGCAAAGGCTAACTCTTGATTTTCAATGTTACTCTATAATATCCCACAATTGGGCAAAGGCTAACTCTTGATTTTCAATGTTACCCTATAATATCCCACAATTGGGCAAAGGCTAACTCTTGATTTTCAATGTTACTCTATAATATCCCACTATTGGGCAAAGGCTAACTCTTGATTTTCAATGTTACTCTATAATATCCCACTATTGGGCAAAGGCTAACTCTTGATTTTCAATGTTACTCTATAAATATCCCACTATTGGGCAAAGGCTAACTCTTGATTTTCAATGTTACTTATAGGTTTTATGCGATCGTACGGGTAAAACACAGGGTGACTTCTGAAAATACCTCATCATCATCTGCCGAACCTTTTCCCAACTATCTTGAGGTCCGCTTCCAGTCTAACCGGATGCAGCTGAATATTAGTATTTAATATTTAGCGACTGCTATCTGACCTCCACAACCCAGTTACTGGGTAATACGATACCCATTGGTAAGACTGGTTCATGGTTATCAGACTTTATTGCTTCTGACGACTCGTAACGACTCTCAAAGGTCCATGAAGACAGCCAGGACCAACGAAAATAGTAGAAATACTTCAGAATTGTGTGTTTCATTTCAGATGCAAAAAAACTTTGCTTTGATTTTAGAGGAACTGACAGTTAGATGCCTTAGGTTAGCTGGAGCAGAGGATTAGGAATAAAAAAGGGACCTATATTTTAACCAGACCAAGGTTTTTTTAAACTGTCATTCAAAAATGGTTCCAGTTTACTTTTTTATGGACCTCTGCACTTCGGAGAGCACGAAAATCCGTCGGGACAGTCGTTAAAACGGCTGAAAAACCTCGATATCGAAGCAGGTATATATTAAAAAAATCAAGTCCATCGCAAAACCAAAACTCATCCGTATTGTTTACTTGCCTTGGTCAATATTATGTAACGGGTAAAGTTTTTTGCAATTTGTGACTTTTTGAGTACTCCAACGATGGTTGGTCCCAAAGAAGTTTTTGATCAGTATTAGAAACAGGATCGATTGGCATCAAAAAATGTTTTTTGTGTAAAATGGCTATTTTCTTGCTAACTGTATTTTTTTTTTGAAAATCTGTGAATGGGTATCAAAATTCCATAAAAAAATATGGATAGTCCCCTAAGACCATTTTCGTGTAGCTGCAACGGATAAGGTACTTCCCTTACTGCCCCGCTGAAAGATTCCACCCTGTATAGGTATCTACTTTTTTGCAACAGGGACTGAAAAATTCGAAGTAGGGCTACTAGGGCATGTGAAGTGAAAGAACGCTGTTTGCACATTCTCAAACAAAGTTTTCGACTTTTGATGAAAAATGTAAAAAAAAATACAATTAAAACCCCGAAGTTTGCATAGAGAAAAATCTGAAATTATTCTACGTGATAGAAGTTTACGTAAAGATTACAGGAAAAATAAAACGATGTCTCTAAATAGCACAGTTTTTCAGAAATCATCTACAAAAACTACATATTGGGTGCGCGAGTCCGAATCGCTCTTGACCGGTTTTTTTAATATTTCGAGACTGTTAATAACCCACAGGCATGCTAAAGAACTGGCTTATCATTCATACAGAAGGCTAAAGTGGGATTGGCCAAGTGCACATTCTTCTTTTGCACGCAGATCTTTTACACTTCATGGGTCATACATACTTACAGTAGTACCCAACTGATAAGGCGAGTCGTGAATCTTCGTTTGCACAGAAAAGAAAGTATGGCCCCGAAGATTAACGAGAATGCTTAAAACTTACAATCAACCTTAGATCACTACTATAAGGTTCATAATAGACTGCAGCTGTCAGTTCCGTCTCACTCGCAAGTATGGCGGCTGTCAAGCGGCGCGCGCTAACATGGCGGCATCTGCCGACCAATAGCGGTACAGGAAAAAGCGTGGAGCATGCCGATTGGTCAATAGCATTTCCCGCGCTTTGAAAATTCATCTTCTGCGCAGGTACATCGATAAGCCATATTAGTTGGGTACTACTGTACTACACTCAAAATTCTCGAAAAAAAAGACATATTTCGACGACCCGAAATAGGGATAAGGGCAGGAGGATGATGATGGTGATGATGAATTTTTAAAATACCAAAAATTAAAAAGAAGCGCAATTAAGTAAGTACTTACTTACTAAAAAAGGTGTTCATAATTTGATGCTCAAAAATTTTTGGTGACGCCGTTGTTGATTCCCTTAAAAATAGAGCTACTTTAAAAGCCTTCATTGCTACGTCCATAAATACGACGGTGATCAAAACACTTGAAGCGTCAATCGCTTTCCGGAGTCCGTATCCGCAATTTCAGCGAATTTAGTAGGGATCCGCAAAATATTTATTGACTTAACAAAAGGGAATGAGAATGAAAACAATCGGAATTGAATAAACAACGCTTGGGCCCGATTTTATTTACATTTGCGAACCGGAGTTTAGAAACAACGTTTTGGTAAAGGGTCTCAAATTGGATATTGTATTGAATTTTGTGTTGCAAGGCTTAAGGCTGCTCCTTCCTAAAATACGGCGAAACTAAGTAACTTTGTAACCATCTTTTACAGTAACTATAGCATCTTTCTGATAGGAAAAAATACACAGTAATCTACAATACATAAGAAGTGATTTCATGTGTCCTGAAATCTATTTTAGTTTGTAGAAGTAAGGGAAAAAAAACCTAAAACCTGGTCTATTTCGGTTGATTTTTTTGAGTTGTTACCATATTACTCCTACAGTTTTCATTAAAAGTGTTCATAAATTTATACAGTTCTTTACAATCTAATAAGGAATGATTTCTTGTCATTGCTTTTTTTAGTTTAATCAACAGATTTTTTGTAAATCTATAATTACTTCATATTTTGCATGCGTTGTGTCATCGCCCTTCTCTTTCTTTTCTATGCAGTCCGAAAGTGACCGCGGTTTTTGCGACGGACAAGCCTTAACATTGACTGGGGGACCAAACATGGACGACATGGAAGTAATTATTTTGTTTGAATTCTAGGTAGAACAAAACACAGAATATTGTTTTCTGTTGCTAAATATGCTAAACCACGGGCAACAACAGGAAAAAAAACTTTTTTACAAAAAAATACAACCGACTTCCAAAAACAAACACAACAAAGTGAAAAATAACTTTAATTTTGGAAGTCGGTGGCAAAAAACGAAAACATATTTAACCAGAAACCGACTTCCAAAATTTAAGTTATTTTTCACTTTGTTGTGTTGTTTTTGGAAGTCGGTTGTATGTTTTGTAAAAAAGGTTTTTCACTTTTTAGCTGGGGTACCTATACCACACAAATTTTAATACTACCTGCAAATGAAATTAAAACATCACCCACATAAAAAGTGGGGAAAAAATACGAAATATTGAAGCTAACTCAAAAACTAACCAAGCAATATTAATAAATTTTATATGGGACCAACTTCGAGGTATAATATCTTTCGAATAAAACTATTTTTTTCAAATCGGACTACCCTGTAAAAAGATATGCGTACATAAAAAAAAATACGTCTCGACTTGAGAACCTCCTCCTTTTCGTCGTCGGTTAAAAATGCTTTCAAAGCGTTTCGTATTTCTCCAACGACTTCCAAGGATTGATACACCTAAGTATAAGAGTTTCGATAGCGTATATATGTCAGACTCATACATTTGTGGCGGTATCTACATTGCCACATATGAACTACGCATCAATGACATGACGTCACGCAATCCTGCATCGCGCAATTAGAGTTTACTATGCGACTAGCATATATACAACATCCCGACATCAACCGTCGGGCACTAGCCCACCAGACACAACACCCGTCTGGTCGGAGGATACTCCCTTTTCAATACAGGATGAGTGAACTTTACACCCTGTTCCTCATGCCTCTAAACATTTTTAACATTTCCATTATATTAGGTATCACTGATAGAATGTCACTAACTCTAGGCTATGATTTGCCAGTCTACATCGTTATTAGCAGCGCTTGTGTTCTGGACGTACTCCTTTACATATCCACATAGTTTTCTTTTTAAATAAGGCTGCTTTTCCACCAAAGATGTGCTATGCTACGTTGCTATGGATGTGTTTGGTATCCACCAATCATATTCATTAGCACTGTTGGAAACGGGTGCAACTAAGCTATTTCTCTTATATTGAAGGATCGTGCTATGGATGGGAGCTATGAATGCGCGAGTGGTGTAGCTGCCGCTCCCCGTGCCTCCCACTGTCGATGCATCGCATAGCTCGAGCTGCGCATCTTCCTCACACAGCTAAGAACCTCGCGGCGGCGCATCTTCATAGCACATCTTACTCGCTCCGCTACACAGCTTAGCAATAGTGGAAAAGGTCACATGGTTTCGTAGCTTAGCTTTCACATCCTCGCAGCATAGCTGCATAGAATATCTCTGGTGGAAAAGCAGCCTAAGTATCGCAAAAAAGTAGTTGGTAATCCCTATACCTATCGGATTTGGAAAATTATTTTCTTATTTGATATTCTAATTTTTGAGAAAGGCTATATAGGCTATTTAACATCACGCTACATCTCTTAGGAGCCGAGCAAAAAGAAAAAAGTTCAGAAAGAACGTTAAGCGAAAACGAATTTGTAGCGCAGACTGGCGATGTTATGCGACGGGGTGGGTCGGGGTAGCAAGAAATTTCTAGAAGTAGTAGCTAAATTAAAGCTAAATTTCTAGAAGTAGTAGCTAAATTAAAGCTAAATTTCTAGAAGTAGTAGCTAAATTAAAGCTAAATTACTAAAAGTGGTAGCTAAATTAAAGCTAAATTTCTAGAAGTGGTAGCTAAATTAAAGCTAAATTTCTAGAAGTGGTAGCTAAATTAAAGCTAAATTTCTAGAAGTAGTAGCTAAATTAAAGCTAAATTTCTAGAAGTAGTAGCTAAATTAAAGCTAAATTTCTAGAAGTAGTAGCTAAATTAAAGCTAAATTTCTAGAAGTAGTAGCTAAATTAAAGCTAAATTTCTAGAAGTAGTAGCTAAATTAAAACTAAATTTCTAGAAGTAGTAGCTAAATTAAAGCTGAATTTCTAGAAGTAGTAGCTAAATTAAAGCTAAATTTCTAGAAGTAGAAGCTAGTCTCTAATAATACTGTTTGTCTCTAAAACATACTTTCCCGAAAGTTCATATTCCACAACGAAGTCTTAAAAGCAACTCGTTTGAAATCTTTCAAACCACCTACGACACTTTTCACTTCGCAATATAGAAGAGAGTATAATATTTCATATTCAGTATATTCAAAGCTATGATTCAAAGCGACAAAATTTCCCAGAAAGCGAACATTTCTCGATATATAGAGTCAAAAGGCTGCGATCAGTAAATATTCACAAATTGACTCAAGTAAATTGAAAACGAGCGAAACCGAGACTACTTGGGTAAATATTCCTTCTTAAGAAAACACGATACGTGATTTTTCGTGCCAAAATATGTACTAGTAGCTTTTGCCTGCGGCTTCGCCTGCGTAGATGTCGGAATATATCCCACGGGAACGTACTACCGGGAATTAATAGTTATTGAAATAAGATAGGTAAACGACTAGAGAATATTGTTAAACAGATATCCCAAGTAACGCGGGAACAAAAAAAAAACTTGAGAGGTGTCAAGGGACACCCGGATGGAACGAAGTTCAAATATCTGGCTTGCTTTCTATAAGAGAGAGAGAGACAGAGAGAGAGAGACAGACAGACAGACAGAGAAACATGCGACGCCGCACAGCTTACAATAGCTACCTATAGCAAAAAGTGTCGTGACAACTTTTCGTAAGAATTTTTTCCGTCTAGCCCCCTTTCACAACGCGCGATAAGGAACTTCGTTCCAAAAACAAAACGTTTTAAACTCTTCTTTTCCTGCGATAACCAACCATCAGCCATGTGCTTGATAAAATCTGAAATTATTCTATGTTATAGAAGTTTATGTAAAGATTACAGGAAAAATAAAACGACGTCTCTAAATAGCACACTTTTTCAGAAATCGGAACAGAACCCTCGGTGCGCGAGTCCGACTCGCTCTTGACCGGTTTTTTTTTATAGATTTGTTATAATAACATGATGAATAACATGACTTTCAGAAAACTTTGCAATATTAAAACAGTAATTTGATAACTCAAACACCGAGGCGATGTATATTATATATTTATGTACAATGTGTATACGTTCGTACGGCACAAGCGAGTGGAAATATTTCAAACAATGGAGTCGTTTAGCTCAGTAATTAGCGATTAGGTTACCCCTACCAAGCGTTTAATTTGGTTCTGTTTCCAGAATACAGACAGTCGAAAATTATTGAAGATAATAACAATCAATTGCGAGCAATTTCGAGTTGTCTGTTTAAGCCGACGTTCGCTTCGCACGGACGCAAAGAAATCGCGGCGGGATTTTATCGCGCACTGGATTTTCAACTGTTTGTAACCGTGTTTCTTGGTATATTTCATTGAAAAAAATAAAGAACGCAAAAGGAACATTTATTTGGTTTATATTTTACAACATTCTGAGCATCCTACCAGAAAATATACACGTGTCGGGGCTTTTTAGGGTTCCGTACCTCAAAAGGAAAAAACGGAACCCTGTCTGTCTGTCTGCCTGTCTGTCCGTCTGTCACAGCCAATTTGCTCAATTTGAATCTAATGAACCGATTAAGTTGAAATTTGGTAACCATATTGATTTCTGTGACCCGAACACGTACGGCTAAAGTAAATAAATGAATTTTGAATATGGAAGTCCCTTTTAGGGGGCAAATAAGAAAATTTAAAAAAAAAGTTTTGCAAACTGTACTGTGTGACATTGTAGCAGATCAGGCGCAGGGTTGATGGGCGATCCGTGAAATAATACGAAGATGAAAATCAGGAAACAAATATATTCTTCACTAAAACACGTGGTCACAACAAATCACAATAATCAAACTAGAGCAGAGCTCTTTACATTACGAAGGGCAACCGGAGACTGATAGTTACAGCACGAGGATCAAGCGAAGACTGACTCATTTGAGCAAATGGCGGCCATATTTATGTGCGCGCACGTAGGCTGGAGGGCGCGGTGGGAGCGCGTATATTGCTTTCTCGCTTCCTCCAACCTAAGTTCAATGTTTACAATTTAAACTAGGTAGTTAGTGAGAGATATGTAATTAATAATTTTCTATGGGATTTACTTTCAATATTAATTCTCTACCAAGTCTCCGTAATTCAATTTATCTAAATTAACTTATATCTAAATAGATTGCTGTGCTCCTTAACAATCCCACCCCCAGTAAGAGGGTTCAACCGACTATACTCCCGTCTGTAGGGAGCACAACAACCTTTACAACGGGCCGACGCAGGACCCCATGGTTGGTTCTTATATCTACCACTCTTATTATAGAGTCCGAACCTGGATACACATTTTTAATGACCCCTTTGGTCCACTGGTTACGTGGTTTATTTTGGTCTGTTATCACTACCACATCACCCACTTTAACGTTTGGCACATCTTTCGTCCACTTGTTGCGTCGCTGGAGCGTTGGGAGGTACTCGCGCAGCCATCGTTTCCAGAAGAGGTCGGCCAGGGCGTTCACCTTTTTCCACATGCGGCGGGAGTCGATGTCAGTGGCGTGTCCACGCGTACACGGAGCATCTCCCGCGGCGGTACCCAGCAGGAGATGGTTGGGGGTCAGCACCACCGGGTGCTCGATGTCACTGGTCACGTAGGTGAGAGGCCGGCTGTTTATAATAAGCTCGGCCTCAGCAAGGAGGGTGTAAAGGACCTCCTCGCGAGGGGCGCGCTCTCGCAGCGTCGCTTTGAGTGCGTTTTTTACTGAGCGCACTAGTCGCTCCCAGCACCCACCCATGTGCGGAGATGCCGGAGGGTTGAAATGCCACGCGATCCCGCGGCCTGAAGCTTCACTTCTCAGCTTGTTGTGATCCATGTCACGCAGAGCCGCACGTAGTTCACCGTGCGCTCCGACGAAATTGGTGCCACGATCGGAGTACATGTCCGCGGGTCGCCCGCGGCGCGCAATTAGGCGCCGCAGGGCCAGGATAGCTGAGTCAGCGCTCAGTGATGATGCCAGCTCTAAGTGGACGGCGCGGGTGGTGAGGCAAGTAAACAAGACGCCCCACCTCTTCTCCCTGCGCCGACCGATGGTAACTTCCATGGGGCCAAAATAATCGACCCCACAGTGCACGAAGGCTCACCGAGTCACCTCCAGCCTTGCGGCCGGGAGATCACCCATTTTAGGTGTTACAGGTTTGGCCTTCTCCAGACGGCACCGTTGACAGCTCGCAGTGACAGCTTTGACTGTTGACCGCAGGTTGGTCACCCAGTATCTCTCGCGGACTCTGTTGACTACGGTTTCTTGGTTAGCGTGTAGAGCCGCTGTGTGATATCCATATATCAGACGGCGAGTGAGCGCATGCTTCCCATCTAAAATAATGGGGTGGCGCTCTCCGAAGCTGAGCTCGCTGCAGGCGCCTATCCTGCCGCGTACTCTCACCAGCCCATCTTCGAACAGCATTGGGTTTAGGGGTCGTAGTTTGCTGTCACTAGGCAGCGGGCGAGCCTCCCGCAGTGCCGTGATGTCCGTTCCGTAGCTGTCTGCTTGTGCCAGACGCAATAGGCGCAGCTCGGCCTCATGCAGGTCCTCTGTGGTCACGGTGGATGACTGGCGCCGTTTGCGGCAGCGATCTGCAAAAATTAGCAGACGCGCCACAACGTACAAGGCGCGCGTCCATGTGGGTATCCGCTCGTATCGTAGCAGTGGTTCAGCCTGCACTGCCACAGCGTGTACCCGTTGCACTCGTTCCAGCTGTGATTCTGCCACCGTGTCGAGATCGGTGTCCTCCGGCCACTGTTCCTGAGGGCAAAGAAGAAAAGAGGGACCCGACAGCCACTCGTTACTGTTATTGGGCCAGTCCATTCGGGTGGCTTTGTCAGCGGGATTCATCGCCGAAGGAACCCAGCGCCAGTTGGCTCTCTTTGACCTTTTATCAATCTCAGCTAATCGATGTGACACAAACCTTTGAAATTCTAAAGCGTCTGAATTTATCCATTTTAATACTGTTTTACTGTCTGTCCATAGATATTTACAAGTAATAGGTATGCCTAACTCTTTCTCTACAGTGTCGGCCAATCTACAGGCTAACACGGCCGCCTGTAATTCCAGACGTGGAATAGAAACTATCTTTTGTGGCGCTAATCTAGCCTTACCTATTACCATAGCTACGTTCCTATATCCTTCTGAATTAACGCCTGTTAAATAAGCTACTGCGGCATAAGCGGATTCGCTTGCGTCACCGAACACATGAAGTTCCAATCCTTCTAGCCTTAGGCCGTACCACCGAGGTATGGACAAATTAGTGAGGTGATGTAGATTATGTAGCCATTCAAACCATATTTTGGCCTCTGCATCTTGCAGTTTCTCATCCCACTGGATCCCCGTGTACCATATCCGTTTCATCAGAATGCGCGACTGAATGACACACGGGTACAAGAAACCCAGTGGGTCAAAAATAGACATAATAAATCGGAGGAACTCTCGTTTAGTTGGTATAATTTGTCCCTCTACTATGGCCTTAGGTAGCCGCTTAAATGACAAGTCGAAAGCTAATTTGTCCGTACCTGGTGACCAAATCATACCTAGGGTGCGTTCCGTCGCACCTTCTGCTTTATCTAACGAAACCTGGTTAGGCATTTCTATTTGTAGCTTGTCACGTAGCTCCTGACAATTGGTGACCCACCCCCGTATAACAAATCCGCCTGTGGCGTGGATGTGGGTCACCTCCTCAATTAAACTACTGGTTTGCACAACAGACCACGCACTATCAAGGTAGTCGTCCATGTAGTGTTTTTTGTGTATGGCTGCTACCGCCTCGGGATATTTTTCTTTAAATTGCGCCGCGTTCTTATTTAGAATGTAAATGGCTGATGTTGGTGATGACACTGCCCCGAATATCATTGAGTTCATTACATAAATATCAGGTTCTTTGCTACCGGTCGTGTTCCAAAGAAATAATTGCGCCCCCCGGTTTTGTTCTCTAACTTTAAATCGGAGGAACATGTCAGCTATATCCCCGGTAAATGCGATAGGCCCTATTCTAAATTTAAATAACACGCCTAACAGAGAATTTAAGAGGTCAGGCCCTGAAAGCAAATTGTTATTTAATGCAGTACCGTTATGACACTCCGCGGCGTCAAATACTAGTCTGAATTTTTCAGGTTTGTTAGGATTCTTTACCCCGAAATGAGGTAAGTACCAAATTGGGCCAAACTCGACTCCGCCTTCTATTTTACTGGCATATCCCTCTTCTAATAACCTATTGATTTGTGCAGTATAGGCCTTAGCATACGCAGTGTCTTTTGACAGACGACGTTCAATTCCCGCCAAACGTTGGCGTGCGTACCTATAATTGTCGGGCAACTGCGGGTTGTCCCGACGCCATAGCAGTCCTATTTCCCACGCACCGCTCTCTGTCTGACGGCTAGTGGAATCTAAAATAGCGTTAGCTCTATCGACATCTTTGTGCGTTCGAAGCACCTCTGAAATTCCAATAGCTTCTAACTCGAATTGTTTCTTGACTAAGTTATGTAAGTCAATGTTTGACTCTATGACACAATTTACAGATTCCTCTCTAGTGTTATCTATTTTCCCTACGGGTCCATGCACTACCCACCCTAAACTGGTCAAAGAGGCAACAGGCTTACCAGATTTCCCTCGGCGTGTCTCCCGGCTGACAAGCAACTCCCAGTTGTCCTGCCCCAGTAACAGCAGCGGCCTGGCACCTCTCATCTCCTCGCAACCCAAGTGGCGAATGTGGGCGTGCTCCGTCATCACTGCGGCGGGCACTGTTTGCGCGGGTAAGTCCAGTCTTTTTAACGTACGACACTTCACATTATATGTTTGCCCGTTTGGCCCACGCACTGACACACTGATTACACGTGAGTTTTCGTCTACTATTTCCTGACCGCGCGCACTCCGTAGCACTAGTGGAACTTGCTTTCCATTGGCGTTGTTTGCCAACGAATCGTCTATTAATGACACTGTGGCACCGTCATCCAGTAGGGCATAACACTGATTGTCTACTCCGTTCACGGTTACACACACTGGTATTATTTTTAACAACGCCTTCCCGGTGTAGTCGCTGACATTTGTGACGCTCTCCGTTTTCTTATCGGCATGTAATAATATGTGGTGCGCGTAATTGCACGACTCGCACCTACTTGCACGACAGAAATTCTTCCCATGTCTCTTGACAATACATTTAAAACACAATTTATTTTGTTTCACGTGTTGCCATCGCTCGTCGATACTTAATTCAGAGAACTTTTTGCATTTTGATAAATTATGCTGTTCCTCACATAACGTGCATTTATCCTCTTTAGCTTTTGCCTGTTGCTCGTTATCGGAATGTACATGCAGACGTTGTATATTTCTAGGCTGCTTGAAGATTTGTGTATTTGCTCGGGGCTTAGTAGTGCTAGTCGACGCTGTGGGCTGGCTCATTTCCATTTGCAGGTAATATGACGTAGCTCGGGCTAGATGATTCAGGAACTGTGCGAGTAGTTCCAGACTAGGTGAAACTCGCATATCTATGCCCTGGTTCGCTGCTACGCCCATTGCAAAATCACCGTATTGAGCACGTTGTACAGGCGTAAGCTTATTTAATAGTTCACTCACCAGTTGTGGGTTATTTAAGTATCCATTCGCGTTCACACTTTTCAGGAGCGACACACAATTTCTCACTGTCGTTGAGAACTTTCTAAGTTCACGACCACTTTCCGACACTTTAGGTAGGGCGCGCACTTTCTTGAGGGCACATTCTAGCACTAGATTAGGATGACCGAATTCTTCATCCAGAGTCTTTATGATGTCCGCTGGGTTCACTGAAGTACGCAGTAGATCCTCCACAGCTAACTTGGCGTCTCCCTGGAGCGATGTTTTCAAGCGCGCTAGGTTTTCATGCGGCTTGAAATGATACATTGCTGTCGTGTCGTGATACATGTTCTTGTATGACAGCCATTCCGCTGGGTCGCCATTGAAGAACGGCAACTCATAGGCTTGCCTCGGTACTGGCCGCGGACGCGCCAAGTTAGATATAGCGTCTGCTAACTGATCAATTTTTCTGTCCCGAGACCTGCTCCTATCGGTGTCCTCGGCGAACGTGTTTTCCCACTCAGGCACTTCTCTAGTTGGCACTTCAGTAATCGGCACTCGCGGAGCCCTAGCCGGTGCTACAGGCGTAGCGTACTCTAGGTACGTGGGTTCGCGAAACTGTACGGACGCGGGCGCACACTGTTGTTGGAGCGCAGGTGTATGATTGAGCGGTGGTAATGACACTAACAAATCGCGGGGCGTCGCGGACACGGGCGCACCCTGTTGTTGGAGCGCAGTTGTATAGTCGTGCGGCGGCGGCTCGCGAAACACAGCGGGTGCGGACGTTTCTCTATTGACAACGGGCGTCGTTTCTGTAATCCATTCTTCAATACGACGCGTTGTTCCTTCTTCATCTGAAACGGAGTCTTCCTCTGCAGCAGCGTCTATTTCAGCGAGATCAGCTTCAAGCTTCTTCTTGACTAGGTTTTCCTTCAGGCGCACTAACTCTCGTTCAGCCTCGTACTCTACCCTCCGACGAAGATAGTCGGCACTCCTCTGGCCGCTCTTCGAGGAGACGTGGCTTGTCCCGGATCTTGCTCCCTGTTGTTTCTCCGATCTCACAGGCGTGACAATTCTGTGGTCAATAACACGACCTCCCGCCAGTGGGATCACAGGTGCAGGAACCGACGATGTTGTAGGCGCGATGGAAGGTGAACCGGGCGCCCTTTCAGAGAGCACCCCTGAATCGGCTTGCAGTACTCGACGCTTATTCATTTCTGCTTCTATCTTCCGTAGCTTGCTCCTTGTTGTAACGGTGCTTCGTTCACTCATCTTCGACGTATTCAGCAGATCCAGGCACGAAGGACCAAAATGTAGCAGATCAGGCGCAGGGTTGATGGGCGATCCGTGAAATAATACGAAGATGAAAATCAGGAAACAAATATATTCTTCACTAAAACACGTGGTCACAACAAATCACAATAATCAAACTAGAGCAGAGCTCTTTACATCACGAAGGGCAACCGGAGACTGATAGTTACAGCACGAGGATCAAGCGAAGACTGACTCATTTGAGCAAATGGCGGCCATATTTATGTGCGCGCACGTAGGCTGGAGGGCGCGGTGGGAGCGCGTATATTGCTTTCTCGCTTCCTCCAACCTAAGTTCAATGTTTACAATTTAAACTAGGTAGTTAGTGAGAGATATGTAATTAATAATTTTCTATGGGATTTACTTTCAATATTAATTCTCTACCAAGTCTCCGTAATTCAATTTATCTAAATTAACTTATATCTAAATAGATTGCTGTGCTCCTTAACAGACATACATTGACTTATAAATGGTGACATATCAAATAAAAGGGCTCAATATGAGGGTCTCAAATATATTTTTTTTTTATTTTAAAACAAATTGTTTTAAAGTTATTTAAGAAAATAGACGAAAATTGACCATTCCCCCCCATTTTCTCCGAAACTATGGAGCCTAAAATTTTGAAAAAAAAATACAGAAAATAGTTCTTTACCTGTAGATTACAGGAAAACCTATAAGAAGTTTGTGGTCTTAAAATAACATGGTAAATCTCTCAATGTTTTGAGTACAATGTTTTGGTAAATCTCTCAATGTTTTGAGTACTATTGTTATACCTATTATGGTGTGTGCCTTTTAGTCTGTGCTAAATAAATCTATTTTCTTTCTTTCTTTCTTCTTACAAACTTACATTTACTGTTGGAATTTAAGGGAGAACATGTTTTTCAACTATAATGTTAAGTTTGTTCTTGGGATAATTAATTTAATCCCAACTACGGAACCCTTCATTGTGCGTAGTCCGACACGTACTTGGCCGGTTTTTTTTAACAAGATATATTTGTGGTAGGTAGGTACTTACATATAATCTATTCATTGGTACTGCAAGAACAATTTGAGAACATTTAATTGATACGTCTATAAATTACGAAATTGACTGTGGCCGGGCTGCGTCGCAACACACGCTTGATGTTGATTATATATTTAAGGGAATGAACCGGAACACATGAGGAAAAGCTATAAAAATAGCTAATTTTATCATAATATTATAAAATTACTAGCTGCGCCCCGCGGTTTCACCCGTAGACCGGGACAAAAAGTAGCCTATGTGTTAATCCAGGGTATAAGCTACCTACATTCCAAATTTCATCCAAATCGGTCCAGCCGTTTCAGCATGAAGAAGTAACAAAAATACAAAAACTCACAAACTTTCGCCTTTAGTGTGATTTCTTCGCACTTTTATTAATCAAACATGCAATTAATGGGATTAAACATTCTTAAAGTAGTCCAAAGTAATTATCATTATGTAGGTAAGTACTTCAATTTGCAAAACTTTAGTATGTTAACATAACTCAGGTGGTAAGCTCCACCATTACCCTAAGGGATAGTATCTGTGTGGCTACAATACCGAATAATGCAAGACAGACTTAGCTTGATAAGAACACTGCCAGAACTCACCCAGAAGGGCAATTACCGTATTAAGACTCCCGCAGACAGGCGCGAAGCGACAGCGCGACGCTACTCTAGTAGAACAATTTCTATGTAAACTTAATAGAAAATGTTGTACCAGAATCGCGTCGTAATGTCGCGTCACGCCTGTCTGCGGGAGCCTTTATAACAACGTATCCATTTGATGACACTGAGTACAGTGTCAATCTGTCAAAAATCTCTAATTTATAATAACGTATCCGTTACTCAGTCACAATCTGTCAAAAAATCTCTAATTTATAAGAACGTATCCATTACTCAGTCTCACTATCAAAAAATCTCTAATTTACCAACATTTTTGACATTGTTTTTCCCTAACATGAGATTGCAAATTGCATTCAAACGTTTTAAGTCCTATAAATTCACTCTCACCTTCAAATCTCACTCTCACGCCCCCGTAGTAAGAGTCTGAATTACCATACGCCCGGTAGAAACGGTTCGTTAAGGCACACATGAAATTAATTTTTGAACTCCGCGTTTACTACATCAGTGTGTTCAAACGATTTATGATAGTTCAGTCTCTGTATTAGCTGGTTGTTGTTTGGCTCAAACAATATTTGTTCGCCATTTGTTTCGCCTGTAACTTAATTGAATGTTTGTTGTTGCTTTTAAGTCTGACGGCTGCGAAAGGGAGAGTTATATATTATGTTGTGTCTGTGTCATTATTTTGGAGCAAGGTATATAGGCTTTGTGTGTGTACGTGTCGTGTACGTGCTTTGTAGGTACGGGTATTTTTAAAATCTTGTGATAGAAGCTCTAATTGAAATAACGGGTGTAAAAAGACACTTGCCGAATCCGAAAACCACATATTCTACACATTATTTGGATCGTTTTTTTCCACTAGACCATACCTGGAAATCCACTGGTTCTGGAGATATTAAAGGTCAAAGGCTCATTTTTTTTTTACTTTCTTACTAAAGCTGAGCGTCGACTGGTCCGCGCCGGCCGCACCGCACGCACGGCACGCAACGGATTTTCGTTTGTTTGTATGAAGAAATGAAAATGCGGGCGGTACCGATAGTGGACGCAGTGCTATATGAACTCATACAAAGCAAACCAAAATCCGTTGCGTGCCGTGCGTGCGGTGCGGCCGGTGCGGACCAGTGGACGTTCACCTTAAAACGAATGTTATACTAAACTTTTTCCGACAAGTGCTACGCGTACCCTAGAGCAAATGGGTGGGGCTTAACTTCGTTTACCTGCATTCGCGTTACATTGCAAAGTCAAAAAATAGCTTTTTTACCCGACTGCAGCGAAGCCCAAAAGGAGGGTTATGTATTTGACCTGTATGTAAGTATATATGTATGTATGTATGTCCGTTTCTTTGTTCCCTCTTAACTCCTAAACGAATGAACGGATTTGGATAAATTATGAGTTGTGAGGAGCCTGAAAGACTATGACAACTAGTCTTGCCAAAGGGTATCGTATTACCCAGTAACTGGGTTGTGGAAGTCAGATAGGCAGTCGCTCCATGTGAAAAGACTGGTATTCATCAGCTGCATTCTGTTAGACTGGAATACGTATATGTATTGTATATATATACGCATATACGTATAATATAGGTATATTTTATAGTAAGTAGGTATGTATGTTTATTATTAGTTTATAACCTATTTATGTATCTGTTTATATAGTCTATTTATAATTAATTAAGATATAATATGTTTAGTGTTCTTTCTATTTATGCCTCTCATACTGAGCACCTGCCATAATTCTCCTCACCACCCTTGGTTGACTGGTAGAGAATGCCTAAGGCATTAAGTCCGCCTTTGTACAGATCTTAGTGCGGAAAGTTTAAATAAATAAATAAATACTTGGGAAAAAACTATGCAAATAATGATGGTTAGGTACGAACAGGTAAAGAGAGGTCGTCATTTGCTAGACTATTCACAGCACTATTGACTTAAGCCCTTCTTGGTCCAGCATCTATATCGATAGATACTGACGAAGACTAGACTACAATCGAAATTGCTTCGTCTTCAGTTTCCAATTGTTAATATTGCACATTGAGTTTTTTAAAAAGGTCTGCTTTCTTGAGCGGCGTCTCTCTCACAAATACCTGAGCATCATGGCAGTATCGTATTAAGAATCGGTTTGCCTTAGGAAGGCTGTACTGTACCGAATAAGGCACAACCCGTCAAACAACAAGGGCCAAACTGGTCCCTTGAAAGGGTCCAAACTGGTCCCTTGAAAGGGTCCAAACTGGTCCCTTGAAAGGGTCCAAACTGGTCCCTTGAAAGGGTCCAAACTGGTCCCTTGAAAGGGTCCAAACTGGTCCCTTGAAAGGGTCCAAACTGGTCCCTTGAAAGGGTCCAAACTGGTCCCTTGAAAGGGTTTTCGATAGAGTTTTTCCAAGCAGTTAATCAAAAACCCATACGATATAAGTAATCCTTTTGAATGGCACTATGGTACCATTCACACACCCTAACACACCTCCACTCTCTAACACATACTCATATATACACTCCACTTAATTCTTTGTTTAATGTCATGATAACTGATTAGACTTTTGTTGATTTATTACTTACTTATTACCTACTCGATATTATTACTTAATCATTATTTTTTATTGATCTCACACTGATGATTTTATTGTGCAATGTATAATTTAGTGTTTTATTTTGATTAATTATTTTTATTTTCATTGATTTTAGTTTAGTTAAATTTAGTTAATATTCACCTGTAAAGCAATAATCATGTAAGTCTGAAAATATAATCCTTTAACTCTGAAAATGTTGCAATTCCGACCCCCAAGATACAGGCCCAAGATACAGGATATTGAGCTCCTGAAATCCTGAGTTGAGCTATACGATTGTTGACAAATGCTTGCACTGACTGGACAGGTCCACTCAAATTTTTATGGTTCTTTCCTCAAAAAACCATTTCAGACTGGATCTACATGGTCCTCAAATGATCTGACCAAGATTATGTCTGGACTTTAAAAGAGACTTTGACCCCTGAGTTTGTTTCGCCATTTCTTCTCAGGGTAGTCAGATAGGAAATGTCGACTTCATCTAGATTATTAAAAAAAAAAAAATTATTACGTGTAAAAGTGATTTCGATGTCCTATTTACAGAATAAACAATTTCATTTCATTTCAGGCATAAATATGTGTAATTTGGGGGTCACCGTCCAATCTGTTCTTGTTTGCCTGATTATTATTAAATAAATTTGAATTTGAATTTTGGTTACCCATTGAAAGGATTTTATGGGGTTTTTCTAAGCAGTTTTAAACAAAAACCCATACGAAGTGGGAATAGTATGGGGTAGATATTCTTTATGAAGGGGTAACCCATTCAATGGATTATGCATATTGAAGGGATAACCCATTTGCTGGGTCTCAAGCCTAAAACCCATTCAAGGAAACACATGATAAAGGTAACGTCATGAACGCCTTACCCCTTCGAAAGACTTAACTCCCTGCAAATAACACAGCTGTCCAATTTTGTACACATTGTCTACACAAACTGTGATAGGACGTTTAAAATGACGTCACAAATTGAAAACGTCCCTAGCTACGTCAGTAGTACGCACACTTTCGCAGTATTAGTTGACCTCTCATTGTACGGAAGGCCTACATATCAACCCTGTATAGGTGCCTACACAACTGTTCGGACTTTTTGCGATGTAGTCATTTTGCGACTTAGGTATTTTGAGATTTAGACATTTTGAGATGTGGACTAAGAGCGACGTGGTCAATTTGCGATCCAGTCATTCTGATACCAACCCCTGGAAATGTATAGCATGGTGAATGTGTTTGTGACGTGAAACTCATCGCAGAGAATCCTAGTTGCGAGATACGTAGGTTTAAACTGTTAGCTCCCGAAATTGACCATTTGTGGCTTAACGACTATTTTGTATTTGCCAACTGTATTGGTGTCGGCTTCCAGTCTAACCAGATGCAGCTGAATCCCAGTATTTTAGTAGCAACTGCCTGTCTGACCTTGGTAAGACCGCTATCATGAAAATGCTGTTTTGGCTTGCCTTAAAAATATATTGAGCACGTATGGCCACGACCAGTCCTTGGGGAAACAACCACGTATTTGTGGATAACAGGCGGTAAATAAATAAACGTCTGCTTCACTGGGATTCCATATTGCGTATGACCCTTTTGGAAGACTCCTAGACATCGCTTTTAGGGTTCCGTACAAAAATGGTAAAAAGGAACCCTTATGGTGCGACTATCAATCTGTCTGTCTGTCCGTTTGTCATAGCTGGATATCTCAAGAACTACTAATGCTGTCCGTCATACTGCGATTCCTATACATTTTCGAAGCTTTGTCATTTTAAATTCTTCGCTCCCAAATTCTGCGTATTTTGACAACGGTTTTTTTTCCGCCATGTATTCTTCTTGTTTCTCCCAAAGATGAACTAGGAACCTTTGAACATTCTCAAACAATTAGCCTTTTTCAAATGAGGTGATCTTGCTAATTAGCAACAACGTTGAAATAATTGCCACTCCAATTAAGAAGCTATCACAATCAATCTGCCTAGCCTTTTCCCAACTATGTTGGGGTCGGCTTCAAGTCTAACCGGATGCAGCTGAATACCAGTATTTTACATGGAGCGACTGCCTATCTGACCTCCACAACCCAGTAACTGGGTAATACTATACCCCTTGGTAAGACTGATTGTCAGACTTTCGGGCTTCTGACGACCCGTAACGACTGTCAAAGATCCACGAATGACAGCCGGGACCAACGGCTTAGCGTGCTTTCCGAGGCACGGAGGAGTCTCGGTATGTAAAGATGGTCACCCATCCACTGAACAACCCCGGCCAGCGTAGCTTAACCTGTTGGATCGACCCGTGCGGCTGTTATTACTTAGCCACGAGCTCAATTAAGAAGCTATCACAATATGTTGCAAAAACTATTAGACTGAATTTAATTTCTTCAATAATAATAACATAGAACTGGGGCTGGTATTCAAATTCATCTTGAAACGGAGATATGCACTCCACGTGCGCACTTAAGTACCTAAGTATTGCATGCGCGCATAGCAATTGACTAGGATCAGGTATTTCTAATAATAAATAACACGGAAACATCTTAAGTATTTTTTTTAAATTCCACCCCTGTGGGGGTAAAAACAGGGAATACAATTTACATTTTCATGTAAATTTTATTCCCTGTTTTAAAAAATATTTAAGATGTTTCCATAGCTTGACTCAAAGATTATTTATACCAATTTTCGAATTAATCAAGCCACGCAGTGAAATCCTCCCCTGTAGAATTTACTACCCCTTTTCACCCCGTTAGAGGCAGATTTTCAAAAACCCTGATACACTTTATTCTTTATTTTTGGTTTTAAGTACAAGTACTGAGTTTCGAGTTAATTGGATTGCGCGTTAATTTTTTCCATACAAACTTTGACACCCCCCAATTCCCCTTTAGAGGGTAGTTCAAAAAAACAAAAAGACACAAATATCATAATTTACTTATATAAATATTCGTGCCAAGTGTCAAGTTTATTAACTCAAGGAATAAAAATTTTCATACAAACAAAATCCCCCCTTTCACCCCTTTAAAGGTCGAATTTCCAAAAACCCCTTCTTAGCGGATGCCTACGTCATAATAGCTATCTATGTACGAAATTTCAGCCCAATCCGTTCAGTGGTTTGAGCTGTGTGTTGATAGATCAGTCAGTCAGTCACGCTTTCCTTTTATATACAGGGTGGAAACTTTCAGAGGGGCAGTAAGGGGAAGTACTTTATCCGTTGCAGCTACGCGAAAATGGTCTTTAGAGACTATCCATAATTCTTTATGAAATTTTGATCCCCATTCACAGATTTTCAAAAAAATTACAGTTAGCAAGAAAATAGCCATTTTACACAAAAACATTTTTTGATGCCAATCGATCCTGTTTCTAATACTGATCAAAAACTTCTATGGACCAAGCATCGTTGCAGTACTCAAAAAGTCACAAATTGCAAAAAACGTTTCCCTTACATTTTGTAAAGAATTTGTGTAGGTAACAGAAATACAAAAAATAAAATAAAAGACAAATGATCACGTAGAATTTTACACAACATGTAAAAGAAAGAAAAGAAAGAAAAACTATTTTATATATATGAAGGGGCAGGAGGGCCTTCATCAGAACTCATCTTGTGTGTATGTGGGTAGGTAGGCAGGTAGGCGTGAGCAGAAATATCACAAGTCCTTGTTACAATCACAGTTGTTTAATCAGCACAGGGTTTAATATTCGAAATACACAGTCAAACGAACAATGTACAGTCTAAGCAACACGACACCAACATAATTACAACACTAGATTAAACTATCACTCGGATACAAAGCGATTCGTCACAAGCGTGGTGTGCGGGCGCCGTCTCGAACAACAGTGTCTCAAGATGGCCGCCCTCACAACCATCGACAATGACGCTTCGCTAGGCTAACTTTGACAGCTAAAAGTCAACCTGAGGTCTGACGTTGACGGATGCGCCATCACGGCCGGACTGACACTCGACCGTCCTCGGGCGATTTTCTGAAACAATGAGTTGCAATCGTGCATAGTCCGTTCGGCATCCTGACGGATGACTAATTACAATTATCACAATGCGCTATGATACTTAAGACTTAAGGCGAGTGTTTCGCAACAATTAAGCCGGATGACACAGCCTCGTCACTAAACAGCATGTAGGTTAACTGTTCACAATTGGTACTATTAGACAAGTCAATCCTTTGGTGGATGTGACCCGGACGACAATATTCGTCTTACCATAATCTGCAAAACATCCAGGACAAGTCAGCCAACTTAAATGGCTCTGACTCGGACGACAATATTCGTCTTACCATAATCTGCAAAACATCCAGGACAAGTCAGCCAACTTAAATGGCTCTGACTCGGACGACATATTTCGTCTGACTACCCGGACAAGTCAGCCAACTTAAAGGGCTCTGACTCGGACGACATATTTCGTCTGACTACCCGGACAAGTCAGCCAACTTAAAGGGCTCTGACTCGGACGACATATTTCGTCTCATAGAACAAAAGCACAGAGACAAGTCAATCTGATACTGACTCGGACGACATATTTCGTCTGACTATTTGGCAGGAAAGAGATTCTTACAGGTCGCTCCACTTACCTACGACTATGAATCGTCTTGTTCTGTATGAATTTCAGTTTCGTGCAACACTTCCCAAGTCTCAGGATCTGAGCATGTACTGAGAGTGTCTAAGCCTGCTGTGAGCGTCCTCGAATCGGCAGAAACAGTGTTTGAGCATACGGTCAAGGTGTCAGAGTTATCATTGTCATGATTTGAATTAGTTATAATTTCTTCATCTTCCGACGCCGTCTCGGCCTCTTCACAATTTAAAAGACTAGTCACGTCAAACGAAACGTCACGTGAAACGTCAGGATTTACTCAGCTAGATCCAAAGACCATGCGGGCAGGAGATGGGTTTCCTGCTATGAAAACACACTGGGTGCCTATACTCGGTGACTATTAAAATCACAATCTAACACAATCACTTCAAATTAAAATTAACACAACTACTGGGCACAACGAATCGAACACAGTTCCGTGGCGTAGCAAACCCGACGCGATCAGACACTAGACCAGACCGTCCTAACCGCCATGAGTTCAAAACATCACGACTCCGCAGAAGCGCGCTGTTGGTGTGGGTAGATCACGTGATGTCGCCAGTGACGCGCCTGCGACTCGTTTCCTGACTACTGTACTATTGACCAGACCTACTACTGTACTATTGACCGGATCGACTACTGTACTATTGACCAGATCCACTACTGTACTATTGACCAGATCCACTACTGTACTATTGACCAGATCCACTACTGTACTATTGACCAGATCCACTACTGTACTATTGACCGGATGCGACACGGCCATACTGCTAAGCACACGTCCTCCTGTGTTACTCCACAACTCGTGTGGAAACAATGTTCATCGCACAGTATTACATAGCTCGGTCACTCCTGACCTAATTCATAAAAATTAGTTTGTGGACGTCTGATTTATCAGAATAACTAAACTAGGAAACCCCGTTACTATCAGGAAATTCAAAGTACAACTGACTACTCATTTATCACGCTATCTCACAATAGAGACACAATCGAACCAAATGAATCAACACACTTAAGCTCTACATGTGATTTCTGGCTACGCATAGCCCAGTAACCTCCAGTTACTATCTTTACTTTAATGCGAACCCACACGGGAACGTCGAGTCTGCCCTGGACTCATGGTTTCCACTGAAACCCGACCTCCACCAGAGTTGACTGCTTACTCACGGACTACTAACATATTAGACGCCGATTTCTACTGAGCTACACGACAAACTCTGGTGCGGTCCAATCATCATGCAAACTTAAGTACTCTCCTCAATGTTATCACTACTACTCAACCTCAATTTCGTCAGTTATACCCTGACTTTCTGGAAAATACAAAATTTCTCCACAGTTTCTCCTCGTTCACTCCTCACTCATACGAAGACTAATGAGATAAAGGAACTCGACTTTAAAATCCGTTTTATTTTCAACCAATTTGCAAGTAACATTCAAATTAGAAATTAAAACTAACCAATCTACGAATTTGAACCATCTAGTTACGAGATTACCGAGACCAAGCACAATGATTCCACATTAAAGTAATGAAAGAAAACAAAACAAAACCTCAAGTATCTCTTTCATGGTCAACAACACACACACTATTCCCCACGGGAATACCGAGTCAACGGCTCTACGGTCTTTGCTTCGAGGCTAGACCCGACCATACTACCCAGAGCTACCGCCTACCGTGTACCCACGGACTACTCACTGAGCAGACACCGATTTCCAACAGGCTACGGCTACGATACTCTGGTACGGTATCCAATCCACTCTACGGTTTTCGCTTCTAGGCTAAACCCGACTATACCACCCAGAGCTACCGCCTACTACGATACTCTGGTATAGTCTCCGACCCACTGAACCGAGAACCTGTTTACGCAAACTAAAGTGATGCCAACTCATTATCTACTTAATTTACAATCTCAATTGGTACTTGGCCGTCGGGAATTTTCCCCACTCACTACCCTAGGTCATGAGCGTATTCGTAAGTGCGCTTGCTAACTAGGGATTTTAAAACGTACCGATCGCCATCTAACACTTAAAAAAAATTAAAATGACCCTCTATACGTCACGTCAAGCTTAGTTTGATTACGATCTCCGCAAATTCACCGACAGAGAACCTACACGCTTGCCTTTGTACTATCAAAACGACTTTTATCATAACGCGCAGACTTCTAAATGGCGTTCAGATGCTAATCTCCTCATCCTCATCATCCTCATCCTCATCCTTGTCGTTAAATGAAGTGGACGTGCTACCTTACCTATCAAAAGTTCTAATGGACTCAGCGGTAACGGATAACGATCTGGCACTGTATTATTACTAAGCTCTATAATCTATGCACATACGGTCTGATCCATCAAACTTTTTAACCAAAAGGGCTGGACTAATCAAACGGCGAACTACTGTGTCTAATTATTTTAGCTTGCAACAATTCGCTAACACAATCGTGCATAATTTGACGTTCGTCCGGAGACAGTCCAAGGACGTCTTTGCACTGTATGATTAAGGTTGACCAGTATTATCTCCAACTCACCGGTGTTAACACGCGTTGTAAGAAAACGGTTGATAAAAAAGTCGCGAGTATAATTCTAAGATGTTTACAAGACCGTGACCTTGACCTAGACGTGTCTTGTATCAAATGGTAAAATTGGGAATAATCGAAAATACAACAATCACTACCCTGGGGCCTGGGCCATATACCATAGTCGTTCGAATCAACCTTTAAAAGTACTGCAAACAAAACTGCCAAGCTTACAGAAACCATCGAGTAAAACCTCTAACGCCACGGCTCTCCAGCCGACCAGCAATCACATTGCTCTCACACATACAGCGCATGGATCAAAACTTCTGTACGCATATCCATCAATTTTATCGCCCGTGTGCATCATCCACTGACTATCAATACCACCGAAGACTATTTTAATCTTCTCGTCTTATCTAACTTTATTAGAAATCCAATACTCAGGGACGTCATGCAATAATAACTTGCAACGATTACCCCTGTATCAGAGCTGTAGACATTTAAAAATTGCATTGTAAACTAGGTTTAACCGTTTTTGCTGTTGTTTACCATCAGGGAGCCTACTAGCCAAACTTTCCCTGATCAGAGAGCACTCAGTATCCCGAGTCTTTCAAACAACATGAAAACGACTCACCGGATTCGCCACAGAAGAAACAGGTCACTAGCGTCGATGCTCTCTCCAAGACACTATCTTTGGCCGGTTGCGACCCACAATTTCCGTAATGAGGGTAGCCGCAGAATTTTCGACGCACACTAATCTGACCATGATCGCGCATCGGAATCGGTTTTATCGGGGTCAAACTAACTAACGGCAACACATTTTTTTTTTTTTTTTAAGTAACCGCCACTGATTTCACTGTCACTATTCCCGCGTGTGATCTCATTAGCACGATTTGATCCCACTTCTGATGAAGGGGCAGGAGGGCCTTCATCAGAACTCATCTTGTGTGTATGTGGGTAGGTAGGCAGGTAGGCGTGAGCAGAAATATCACAAGTCCTTGTTACAATCACAGTTGTTTAATCAGCACAGGGTTTAATATTCGAAATACACAGTCAAACGAACAATGTACAGTCTAAGCAACACGACACCAACATAATTACAACACTAGATTAAACTATCACTCGGATACAAAGCGATTCGTCACAAGCGTGGTGTGCGGGCGCCGTCTCGAACAACAGTGTCTCAAGATGGCCGCCCTCACAACCATCGACAATGACGCTTCGCTAGGCTAACTTTGACAGCTAAAAGTCAACCTGAGGTCTGACGTTGACGGATGCGCCATCATATATATGTATATAATTATGCTAATCGCGTGGTAAACTCTAATTGCGCGATGCAGGTTTTGCGTGACGTCATGTCATTGATGCGTAGTTCATATGTGGCGATGTAGATGCCACCACATCACTCCCCTCCGGAGACCGGAGGTCGATAGTGGGCTGAGTCGTGTATCTTGCGATGCTTGCCAGTGCCAGTTGTGGTTCCAGTGAGTCGGAACCGGGTGCCGCATAGTTCACGGTGAGTCGGAACTGTCTGCGGTGATACCCCAGTGAGTCGGGGTGGCGCTGCGTTATGCTCCAGTGAGTCGGAGTGTACAGCGCTGGGTTGAGGCTGAAGGTGATGACCAGGCATGCGCATCCGCTGCATGCTGGTGGTCAGGATACCTGTTGAAGCCGTGGATGCTGGCTGGCTGTGCGACTCGCCGCTCGAAAGCTTGAGGAAGTGATGCTGATGACGTCACGATGATGTAGTTGCACGAAGGCTGCGCTGACGTTCATGCTCGGGGTCACCAGTTTAGAGGTTGAGGAACAGGGTGTAAAGTTCACTCATCCTCTATTGAAAAGGGAGGATCCTCCGACCAGACGGGTGTTGTGTCTGGTGGGCCACTGCCCAACGTTTGATGTTGGGACGTTGTATATATGCTAATCGCGTGGTAAACTCTAATTGCGCGATGCAGGTTTGCGTGACGTCATGTCATTGATGCTTAGTTCTTATGTGGCGATGTAGATGCCGCCACATAGCTTTTCAGTTTTTTTTAACTTAACTTATACCGCAGCAGTCGGGTTTTTTAGTTTTTTTAATTACTTTTGTATTATTTAATAATAACAAGTTCGAAATTTGAATTGTTTTTAACTTATCTTTTTATTACCCGACTACGGCAAAGCTAAAAGGAAGGGTTATGATTTTAGCAGTCTATGTATGTATGTATGTATGTATGTAAGTATGTATATAAGTATGTATTTACGTGTGTTCCACCGTAGCTGAAAAAGTGCTGATTCTCAGACTAATTTGAATAAATGACTTTTGATTTTGATTGATTTTGATTTTGATTTTGAGCGCCTACGGGCGAGCGCGCACTGCGGTGCGTTCCCGTTAGTTCTGCCGCACTGGGCGGGGCCTACAGTAACAAAACGCATGACCGCAGTGCGCGCACTTCAAAGACATTCCATACTTCACAGATTATGCGTTAGAAAAACGCACCGCAGTGCGCGCTCGCCCTAAATTACTGAACCGATTTTGATGAATGAGGTATCAGTAGATTTGAAATAATGGTCCGGGTGACATAGGCTATATAAATTCTCCCTAAATTTAATATGGTGGACTTAACACGTAAATCTCTGACCTCGAAAAAAATTCAATTGAGATAATCATGACATGTTTGGTATTAAAAGAAAGGTCTTCACGAGCACATTACAAATATGTATATACCTATTTCATTATTGTTTAAGTAAATAAATATTTTTAACTTTTTAGATCAATTTTATTTTTCCGTAGTCCGGTTACAGTTTTTTAAACTTTATTCAGTCAACAAATAGATCTCAACCGTCACTAAAAAAGCTTTTGCGTAAAATTTTCATACAAAATGTACGCGAAAAGTTTTTTGCAATTTGTGACTTTTTGAGTACTCCAACGATGGTTATATTTATATTTTTTTATACTCCATAGAAGTTTTTGATCAGTATTACAAAAATGTTTTGTGTAAAATGGCTACTTTCTTGCTAACTGTAATTTTTTTTGAAAATCTGTGAATGGGGATCATAATTCCACAAAAAATTATGGATAATCTCCTAAGACCATTTTCGTGTAGCTGCAACGGATAAGGTACTTCCCCTTACTGCCCCGCTGAAAGTTTCCACCCTGTATATATAGATTATACCTATGCGAGAAAGCGACAAAAACAAAAATGCCCAAAAATTAATATTTCTGGCGAAAATTGCTGAACACCAAGAACGAAGTTCGATTGGTCCCTATAACTTAGCACGTGGGTTCAATTCAAAATCGAAAAGTCAGAAGATAGTTGCACGGTTCCAATTTAGTCGTCGTTTCCTCTGAAGAAGAGCCAGAAAGAAAACATTTGTACGGTAAATTGTCATAGAGGCTCAATTAATTTCCTTGACTGTTTATTCGATTTATTGTCAAAATCAAAGCTATTATGATAAAGAGTGTCACAAATCTCCCTTTCCAACCCACCCATTTGTGTATCTTCGCAGACGGTCCTACCGCTGTCCATTGAAGGAGACGAATGAGCTGAATACTAATTAAACAAGACACCGCCATTAATTTGAAGATTTAATTGAAACAATAAATATTGATTAATTGATTGCTTCTCAGCAGTCTTTGCTTGCAATTAATGAATAACATTCTATGTTATGGATATTATACGGATCAAATATGGATATATTGTATCATATGGATTGTCTGACTGTTTGTCATTAGATTCACTCTTGACTTAATCTTGTGGCGCAATAGGTAACCAGTAAAAAGTAAATTGATTCTACATGTGAACGTAGAAAATAAAAATGTCGTAAAAAGTACATAATATAAATAATAGAAAACCATGAAACGTTATTGATAAACTAGCTTTTACCCGCGGCTTCGCCCGCGTGGATGTTGGAAAATATCCCACGGGAACGTACTACCTATGTACCTATGCAAGGAATATAGGAACGATTTCACGTCCTTCCTATATTCCTTGCATAGGTACATTATAAAGGGAACCTCTAAGCAACATTTCAGCTTTCTAGGTTCAAGGGTTTGGGATGGGCGTTGATGAGGCAGTCAGTCAGGACTTCTCTTCTTAACCGACTTCAAAAAAGGAGGTTCTGTATTCGACCAGTATGTATGTATTATGTATTGGTTAAACCATTTATGATTTTCTCAAAAACTAATGAACCAATTTTGATGATTATTTAACTAACGTGATCTGCAAACATTCAGGAAGGTTTTAATATATAACACATTATGTAATTATTCTTACGTACGATGATATATGCGTAATGTAATGTATCTCCGGCATTTCTAAGCCGATTTTGATGATTCTTTTTTGCATTCGTCTTGGATGTTTGGGTATATTCAAAAACCGACTTCAAAAACCAAAAACGAATAAATTACTTTCATAAAAAACTTAACAGCGTCTGAAGTCGGTGTCTTCAATTCTTCAATGCACCTTAGTTTGGCACCGACTTCGTGTGCTATGATGACGTTTGTCATCTTACGATAGTGTTAAGACACATATTACTATCGATAAAATTATAGTCAAGTGCGAATAGTTTATAATTTTTTATCGTGGTTATTGTGTGGTCGTGGTGGAAGAAGTTTTAGAACACATCTTTCTAAGATTTATTCATGAGATTCATCCATCCTACTAATATTATAAATGTGAAAGTTTGTAGCGTTTTCCCAACTATGTTGGGGTCGACTTCCAGGCTAACTGGATGCAGCTGAATACCAGTATTTCATATGGAGCGACTGCCTATCTGACCTCCACAACCCAGTAACTGGGTAATACGATACCCCTTGGTAAGACTGATAATCAGACTTTCGGGCTTCTGACGATCCGTAACGACTGTCAACGATCCACGAATGACAGCCGGGACCAACGGCTTAACGTGCTTTCCGAGGCACGGAGGAGTCTTGGTATGTAAAGATGGTCACCCATCCACTGACCAACCCCGGTACTTAAGCGTAGCTTAACCTGATAGATCGACCCGTGTGGCTGTTATTACATAGTTACGTAATCCAATCCACTCACGCGCGCGTACTCCTTCAATGTGATTGGTTCATGGCTAATTAAACCTACTTATATGTCATTAGGTTCGTTTACAGAATAGATTGTTGGTTTGTAAGCAGGCTGTCGGTCCTATAATTATGTGAATTTGCAAGTGGTTCTACTTTTATGTGTACCATAAATGTTACAACAGGTTTTAATGTGTCGTTTCCTACTTGTATATACATGTACTCTCCATATGGAGAGACCCTTCTTTAATAATACAGTGGGCAGCTGTTAGTGACCAAAGAGGAGTTATAATAGCAGCCGTACAATAAGGCAAATCCTTGAGTATGTGTATAATATTTTTCCAAAAGATATCATTTGATATCGCAGTCTTAATACGATATATATTGGTATTTATCTTCTTCAGCACTTTTTCCGCCTGTTATCCTTCTTACTTCTGAGGATCCCGTGGACACCAATTCAAGAAATCGAAAATATAAACAAAAAGTATAAAACAGCACAGTACAACGCATGCTGAGCAAATTGTTTAAAAATAAATAGTTTTATTGGTTCAGAAGGTAATTTACGATTTGAAATTTCTGATGGATTGCAATTTCGAAATCATTGATAAAAGTTATAACAGAACGAATATATAACAAAATACCGGACAAGTGCGTGTCGGATTATGCACAATGAAGGGTTCCGTAGTTGGGATGAAATTATCCCAAGAACAAACTTAACATTACAGTTGAAAAGCATGTTCTCCCATACATTCCAACGGTAAATGTAAGATTGCACTCACAATATTGAGAGATTTACCATGTTATTTTAAGACCACCAACTTCTTATAGATTTTCCTGTAATCTACAGGTATAGAACTATTTTCTGTATTTTTTTTCAAAATTAGGCTTAGTAGTTTCGGAGGTAGGGGGGGAGAATGGTAAATTTTTGTCTATTTTCGTAAATAACTTTAAATCTATTTATTTTAAAATTATAGTAAAATATAATATATTTGAGACCCTCATAGTAAGCCCTTTCATTTGATATGTCACACGGTACAGTTTGTAAAACTTTTTTTATTGATTTTCTTATTTGCCCCCTAAAAGTGACCCCATATTCAAAATTCATTTATTTACTTTAGCCGTACGTGTTTGGGTCACAGAAATCCATAACTAAATCGGTGCATTAGATTCGGAGCAAATTGGCTGTGACAGACGGACAGACAGACAGACACACGAGTGATCCTATAAGGGTTCCGTTGTTTTGTTTTGAGGTACGGAACCCTAAAAATTACATATAAATGATGATACGGAACTCTCGGTGCGCGAGTCCTACTCGCTCTTGACCGGTTTTCTCATAATTATAACTTCTTCTTCTTCTTTGTAGTTCCCTCAATGCTAGGGACCGCGACCACATGACGCGTCTCCAAGTTGTGTGGTCGTGTACAGTGTGGACCGGTCGGTAAATGCTGCCTCAAACAGCCTTCTTCATCGCGTCAGACCATCGTGGCGGTGATCCGCCTTGAGCGCGCTTACAGTGTGGACCGGTCGGTAAATGCTGCCTCAAACAGCCTTCTTCATCGCGTCAGACCATCGTGGCGGTGATCCGCCTTGAGCGCGCTTACAGTGTGGACCGGTCGGTAAATGCTGCCTCAAACAGCCTTCTTCATCGCGTCAGACCATCGTGGCGGTGATCCGCCTTGAGCGCGCTTACAGTGTGGACCGGTCGGTAAATGCTGCCTCAAACAGCCTTCTTCATCGCGTCAGACCATCGTGGCGGTGATCCGCCTTGAGCGCGCTTACAGTGCGGACCGGTCGGTAAATGCTGCCTCAAACAGCCTTCTTCATCGCGTCAGACCATCGTGGCGGTGCTCCGCCTTGTGCGCGCTTACAGTGCGGACCGGTCGGTAAATGCTGCCTCAAACAGCCTTCTTCATCGCGTCAGACCATCGTGGCGGTGATCCGCCTTGAGCGCGCTTACAGTGCGGACCGGTCGGTAAATGCTGCCTCAAACAGCCTTCTTCATCGCGTCAGACCATCGTGGCGGTGATCCGCCTTGAGCGCGCTTACAGTGCGGACCGGTCGGTAAATGCTGCCTCAAACAGCCTTCTTCATCGCGTCAGACCATCGTGGCGGTGCTCCGCCTTGAGCGCGCTTACAGTGCGGACCGGTCGGTAAATGCTGCCTCAAACAGCCTTCTTCATCGCGTCAGACCATCGTGGCGGTGATCCGCCTTGAGCGCGCTTACAGTGCGGACCGGTCGGTAAATGCTGCCTCAAACAGCCTTCTTCATCGCGTCAGACCATCGTGGCGGTGATCCGCCTTGAGCGCGCTTACAGTGCGGACCGGTCGGTAAATGCTGCCTCAAACAGCCTTCTTCATCGCGTCAGACCATCGTGGCGGTGATCCGCCTTGAGCGCGCTTACAGTGCGGACCGGTCGGTAAATGCTGCCTCAAACAGCCTTCTTCATCGCGTCAGACCATCGTGGCGGTGATCCGCCTTGAGCGCGCTTACAGTGTGGACCGGTCGGTAAATGCTGCCTCAAACAGCCTTCTTCATCGCGTCAGACCATCGTGGCGGTGATCCGCCTTGAGCGCGCTTACAGTGCGGACCGGTCGGTAAATGCTGCCTCAAACAGCCTTCTTCATCGCGTCAGACCATCGTGGCGGTGATCCGCCTTGAGCGCGCTTACAGTGCGGACCGGTCGGTAAATGCTGCCTCAAACAGCCTTCTTCATCGCGTCAGACCATCGTGGCGGTGCTCCGCCTTGAGCGCGCTTACAGTGCGGACCGGTCGGTAAATGCTGCCTCAAACAGCCTTCTTCATCGCGTCAGACCATCGTGGCGGTGATCCGCCTTGAGCGCGCTTACAGTGCGGACCGGTCGGTAAATGCTGCCTCAAACAGCCTTCTTCATCGCGTCAGACCATCGTGGCGGTGATCCGCCTTGAGCGCGCTTACAGTGCGGACCGGTCGGTAAATGCTGCCTCAAACAGCCTTCTTCATCGCGTCAGACCATCGTGGCGGTGCTCCGCCTTGAGCGCGCTTACAGTGCGGACCGGTCGGTAAATGCTGCCTCAAACAGCCTTCTTCATCGCGTCAGACCATCGTGGCGGTGATCCGCCTTGAGCGCGCTTACAGTGCGGACCGGTCGGTAAATGCTGCCTCAAACAGCCTTCTTCATCGCGTCAGACCATCGTGGCGGTGATCCGCCTTGAGCGCGCTTACAGTGCGGACCGGTCGGTAAATGCTGCCTCAAACAGCCTTCTTCATCGCGTCAGACCATCGTGGCGGTGATCCGCCTTGAGCGCGCTTACAGTGCGGACCGGTCGGTAAATGCTGCCTCAAACAGCCTTCTTCATCGCGTCAGACCATCGTGGCGGTGATCCGCCTTGAGCGCGCTTACAGTGCGGACCGGTCGGTAAATGCTGCCTCAAACAGCCTTCTTCATCGCGTCAGACCATCGTGGCGGTGATCCGCCTTGAGCGCGCTTACAGTGCGGACCGGTCGGTAAATGCTGCCTCAAACAGCCTTCTTCATCGCGTCAGACCATCGTGGCGGTGATCCGCCTTGAGCGCGCTTACAGTGCGGACCGGTCGGTAAATGCTGCCTCAAACAGCCTTCTTCATCGCGTCAGACCATCGTGGCGGTGATCCGCCTTGAGCGCGCTTACAGTGCGGACCGGTCGGTAAATGCTGCCTCAAACAGCCTTCTTCATCGCGTCAGACCATCGTGGCGGTGATCCGCCTTGAGCGCGCTTACAGTGCGGACCGGTCGGTAAATGCTGCCTCAAACAGCCTTCTTCATCGCGTCAGACCATCGTGGCGGTGATCCGCCTTGAGCGCGCTTACAGTGCGGACCGGTCGGTAAATGCTGCCTCAAACAGCCTTCTTCATCGCGTCAGACCATCGTGGCGGTGATCCGCCTTGAGCGCGCTTACAGTGCGGACCGGTCGGTAAATGCTGCCTCAAACAGCCTTCTTCATCGCGTCAGACCATCGTGGCGGTGATCCGCCTTGAGCGCGCTTACAGTGCGGACCGGTCGGTAAATGCTGCCTCAAACAGCCTTCTTCATCGCGTCAGACCATCGTGGCGGTGATCCGCCTTGAGCGCGCTTACAGTGCGGACCGGTCGGTAAATGCTGCCTCAAACAGCCTTCTTCATCGCGTCAGACCATCGTGGCGGTGATCCGCCTTGAGCGCGCTTACAGTGCGGACCGGTCGGTAAATGCTGCCTCAAACAGCCTTCTTCATCGCGTCAGACCATCGTGGCGGTGATCCGCCTTGAGCGCGCTTACAGTGCGGACCGGTCGGTAAATGCTGCCTCAAACAGCCTTCTTCATCGCGTCAGACCATCGTGGCGGTGATCCGCCTTGAGCGCGCTTACAGTGCGGACCGGTCGGTAAATGCTGCCTCAAACAGCCTTCTTCATCGCGTCAGACCATCGTGGCGGTGATCCGCCTTGAGCGCGCTTACAGTGCGGACCGGTCGGTAAATGCTGCCTCAAACAGCCTTCTTCATCGCGTCAGACCATCGTGGCGGTGATCCGCCTTGAGCGCGCTTACAGTGCGGACCGGTCGGTAAATGCTGCCTCAAACAGCCTTCTTCATCGCGTCAGACCATCGTGGCGGTGATCCGCCTTGAGCGCGCTTACAGTGCGGACCGGTCGGTAAATGCTGCCTCAAACAGCCTTCTTCATCGCGTCAGACCATCGTGGCGGTGCTCCGCCTTGAGCGCGCTTACAGTGCGGACCGGTCGGTAAATGCTGCCTCAAACAGCCTTCTTCATCGCGTCAGACCATCGTGGCGGTGATCCGCCTTGAGCGCGCTTACAGTGCGGACCGGTCGGTAAATGCTGCCTCAAACAGCCTTCTTCATCGCGTCAGACCATCGTGGCGGTGATCCGCCTTGAGCGCGCTTACAGTGCGGACCGGTCGGTAAATGCTGCCTCAAACAGCCTTCTTCATCGCGTCAGACCATCGTGGCGGTGCTCCGCCTTGAGCGCGCTTACAGTGCGGACCGGTCGGTAAATGCTGCCTCAAACAGCCTTCTTCATCGCGTCAGACCATCGTGGCGGTGATCCGCCTTGAGCGCGCTTACAGTGCGGACCGGTCGGTAAATGCTGCCTCAAACAGCCTTCTTCATCGCGTCAGACCATCGTGGCGGTGATCCGCCTTGAGCGCGCTTACAGTGCGGACCGGTCGGTAAATGCTGCCTCAAACAGCCTTCTTCATCGCGTCAGACCATCGTGGCGGTGATCCGCCTTGAGCGCGCTTACAGTGCGGACCGGTCGGTAAATGCTGCCTCAAACAGCCTTCTTCATCGCGTCAGACCATCGTGGCGGTGATCCGCCTTGAGCGCGCTTACAGTGCGGACCGGTCGGTAAATGCTGCCTCAAACAGCCTTCTTCATCGCGTCAGACCATCGTGGCGGTGATCCGCCTTGAGCGCGCTTACAGTGCGGACCGGTCGGTAAATGCTGCCTCAAACAGCCTTCTTCATCGCGTCAGACCATCGTGGCGGTGATCCGCCTTGAGCGCGCTTACAGTGCGGACCGGTCGGTAAATGCTGCCTCAAACAGCCTTCTTCATCGCGTCAGACCATCGTGGCGGTGATCCGCCTTGAGCGCGCTTACAGTGCGGACCGGTCGGTAAATGCTGCCTCAAACAGCCTTCTTCATCGCGTCAGACCATCGTGGCGGTGATCCGCCTTGAGCGCGCTTACAGTGCGGACCGGTCGGTAAATGCTGCCTCAAACAGCCTTCTTCATCGCGTCAGACCATCGTGGCGGTGCTCCGCCTTGAGCGCGCTTACAGTGCGGACCGGTCGGTAAATGCTGCCTCAAACAGCCTTCTTCATCGCGTCAGACCATCGTGGCGGTGATCCGCCTTGAGCGCGCTTACAGTGCGGACCGGTCGGTAAATGCTGCCTCAAACAGCCTTCTTCATCGCGTCAGACCATCGTGGCGGTGATCCGCCTTGAGCGCGCTTACAGTGCGGACCGGTCGGTAAATGCTGCCTCAAACAGCCTTCTTCATCGCGTCAGACCATCGTGGCGGTGATCCGCCTTGAGCGCGCTTACAGTGCGGACCGGTCGGTAAATGCTGCCTCAAACAGCCTTCTTCATCGCGTCAGACCATCGTGGCGGTGATCCGCCTTGAGCGCGCTTACAGTGCGGACCGGTCGGTAAATGCTGCCTCAAACAGCCTTCTTCATCGCGTCAGACCATCGTGGCGGTGATCCGCCTTGAGCGCGCTTACAGTGCGGACCGGTCGGTAAATGCTGCCTCAAACAGCCTTCTTCATCGCGTCAGACCATCGTGGCGGTGATCCGCCTTGAGCGCGCTTACAGTGCGGACCGGTCGGTAAATGCTGCCTCAAACAGCCTTCTTCATCGCGTCAGACCATCGTGGCGGTGATCCGCCTTGAGCGCGCTTACAGTGCGGACCGGTCGGTAAATGCTGCCTCCAACAACATCAGCAAATTCATTTTCACCAGCGGAAGTGGACCTACATACTGGAGCTGCTATGAATTTTACGCTCTCATGTGCACATGATGAAGGATGAACGCAGCTCATGAATATTGCCAAAGCGTGCCCAGTAGGAATGAGGGCGCATTACAAAGCGGAACTCTTTCGAAAAGCTTTCGATCGGAATTACGTTTAATGGGAATACTAACTAGGGAGGAGGTCGTGGATAAGTAACAACAGCCGCACGGGTCGATCCATTAGGTTAAGCTACGCTTGCCGGGGTTGGTCATTGGATGGGTGACCATCTTTACATACCGAGACTCCTCCGTGCTTCGGAAAGCACGTTAAGCCGTTGGTCACGGCTGTCATTCGTGGATCTTTAACAGTCGTTACGGCTCGTCAGAAGCCCGAAAATCTGACAACCAGTCTTACCAAGGGATATCGTATTACCCAGTTACTGGGTTGTGGAGGTCAGATAGTCAGTCACTCCATGTAAAATTCTGATATTCAGCTGCATCCGGTTAGACTGGAAGCCGAGCCCAACACAGTTGGGAAAAGGCAGATTGATTGATTGGTAATACTAACTAGGGAACCATACGATTGACTTACGAGTTGCAGGTCGTGGGTTCGCACCCAGGTTTGGGCCTTTGTGTAATTTATTTCATCATCACTGTTCTCAAAACGGTGAAGGAAAAGACCGTGATCCACCAACCCGCACTGGGGCCGCGAGGTGGATTACGGCCCACTCCCTCTCACCGAGAGGAGGCCTGTGTCCCAGCAGTGGGAACATTATAGGCTTATTATGGTATAGTTAAAGTAACCAAATTCTTGTTACATATTAAGAGGCTTGTCGCATTTCATCACCTTACTCGCTCAAACGGGACCAATTTTTTAAGATTTTTATTTATTTTTTTATTTAAATGCCTTAAAACTATCTAACTAAGTAACTGTATTTATTTAAATGTCTTAACCTAATGCGATAGCCAATAAGTCACAACCAAAATTAAAATTAAAGTACAAAATACATCTAAAGATTACTGTTTGTACTTAATATAATCTAAAAAGTATTATCTGTTTTTGAGATGAGTTAAATAAATGCCACAATAAAAATGTGTTTTTAATAATGACCAATTAAATTAATATCATTTACTAGGTCGCTAATTGATAATATTTTTCAAAAAAGCATCTTTTCATTTAACATTCTTTAAAATTTGGTCCCTTGTGAGCGAGAGAGCGGACAAAATGCGACAGCCCTCTTAAAGGGTACAATTTATTCACTTGTAGTGAATAAATTGTACCCCTTAAAGAGGGCTTTGGCTGTTTTGGGTTCTAGATTCAGTTGTGCCACAAAAGAGTTTCATTTTATTTTACATTCCGTCACAGTATCGAATGCGCGTAGGTATATTTTTTTTTCTTTCTGTAATTTTTTGTTCGAATCAGAATTTTTTTTTTCTTTTCGTTTTTCTAGGGCTCTCCTTAATAGGATGGACACTAATCTTATTACAATCTAGCCTAGGAATAACTTTAAAAGTTTAATTTCAATTAGTTTAATTTTTTATACAATAGCATGACCGGGACCAAGCAGCTCTCATTCAAAATTCACTCACAAACGTGCCTTACACTTACGTGTAGATACATTCTTTATCTATGTATTCATTAGGATTACACTCGCAATCCTCATCGTGGAGTATTAAAGAGGGCACTTTACGGATGAGAGGATTAAAAGCATATTTTCCCGCTGATGTATATAAAATAAACGACTGTAAGCCCTCGCGTGGTTACAGGAAAAAAGGTAGCTTCAACCATCCTATAATATCTTGAATGAAGCTAACCCAAGAGAGACTTTGTTGAAATACCTAACTACTTTTAATACTCACTAATTGCATTCCAATAATTCACTCAAAAAGAATACAATTACTCATAAGTGGAGAAACATAATAATTGAGTGTCGGGTGATATCCCGTAGGTTCATGTCAAGTTGTGCTCGAATGTCAACCGAACCCCATAGGTTCATAACTAACGATTTACCATGTTATTTTTAAGATCATAGACTTCTTATAGGTTTTCATGT
The DNA here is from genome assembly GCA_905163495.3 of Cosmia trapezina. Lineage (NCBI taxonomy): Eukaryota > Metazoa > Arthropoda > Insecta > Lepidoptera > Noctuidae > Cosmia > Cosmia trapezina. The sequence goes on from LR991050.1 coordinate 7,357,990, forward strand.
AATCTACAGATAAAGAACTATTTTGTGCTCAGTAGTTTTGGAGATAAGGGGGGGGGAGGGTAATGGTCAATTTTCGTCTATTTTCTTAAATAACTTTAAAACAATTTATTTTTAAATTATACAACAAAATATATTTGAAACCTTCATTGTAAGCCCTTTCATTTGATATGTCACACGGTATAGTTTGCAAAACTTTTTTTTTTATTTTCTTATTTGCCGCCTAAAAGTGACCCCCATATTCAAAATTCATTTCTTTACTTTACCCGTACGTGTTTGGGTCACAGAAATCTATATGTGTACCAAATTTCAACTTAATCGGTTCATATTAGATTCGGAGCAAATTGGCTGTGACAGACGGACAGACAGACAGACACACGAGTGATCCTATAAGGGTTCCATTTTTTAATTTTGAGGTACGGAACCCTAAAATAGGCATAGTAGTTTCGGAGATAAGGGGGGTCCATTGGAATGGTCAAATGTCGTCTATTTTCTTAACTATAAATCAATTTACTCAAAAATTAAAAAGAAATCTGTTTGAGACCCTCATAGTTAAGCCCTTTAATTTAATATGTGACACGGTACAGGTTGCAAAACTTTTTTTAAATTTTCTTATTTGCCCCCAAAATTCAAAATTCCGTGTTTGGGTCACAGAAATTAATATGTGTAATTAAATTCGGAGCAAATTATCTGTGACAGATGGACAGGACACACGAGTGATCCTATAAGGGTTATGTTTTTCCCTTTGAGGTACGGAACCCTAAAAAATAGGCAAAAGTAGTATTATGTAAGGATCGCAGCAAGTGGCGTTCTGTAATTTCTGCCTACCCCTTTGGGAAGAAGGCGTTTATGTATAACTAGCTTTTGCCCGCGACTTCGTCCGCGTTTCCGTCGTTTTTCGTAAAAAAGTACCATTATGTCCTTCCTCACGGTTCAGTGGTTTTGATGTAACAGACAGATTAACTTTCGGAAATATAATATGTCAATCCACAATACTGTTGAAAAATATCGCAATAAGGAACCGCAGAATATTATTATTAATAGCTGTGCCCGCGACTCCGTCAGCGTGTTACTCCTTGTATGTTATTAAGTTAATGTATTGGACTGCTAAGCTATCGGGAGTTACACGTGTTATTGTGAGTCAACCGTAAAAGATAGACATATGCTGTTGTGGGATATTTTTTAGATAATTTTATGTAGAACATTTCCGTCATAAATGATTTCTATGTAGCTTTAACCATTAAGGCTGCACACGCGACGGAAGCTTAAAAAATGGAGCAACTTCTCCCGTTTTCCCAACATTTCCCTTCACTGCTCTGCTCCTATTGATTGTAGCGTGATGAAAAGTATACTATAACCTCCCCAGGAGTATGAAGAATAATTGTACCAAGTTTCGTTAAAATCCGTCGAGTAGTTTTTGTTTCTATAAGGAACATACAGACAGACAGACAGACAGACAGACAAAAATTTTACTGATTGCATTTTTGGCATCAGTATCGATCACTAATTACCCCCTGATAGTTATTTTGAAAATATATATCATGTACAGAATTGAGGTCAATTCTGTAAGTACATGATATATATTTTCAAAATCTAGAGAGGTCTCTACAGATTTATTATAAGTATAGAAGATAAAAACAATAGAAACTTACAATTCAAACTAGCTTTTAATAGTTGGAAGTGATTTCGATTAATTAATTACTTTCCGTCTTATTACAAAACAAGGTTCATCTTCAAACCCAGGTTTAAACCATGGACGCCTTTTTCAATTTCGAACTTTATTCCGACACATTAGATGTCAGTTTTACAAAACTGACAACTTATTACCGGACTAAGTTGTCAGTTTTGTATAAAGAACTGTATTTCTATCACAGCTAGGTTCTTTTTTTTTTTTTTTTTTTTTTTTGAGGGTGGGAAATCATCAAATAACTTCTCCCGCTCTGGGTGGAGCGGAAGGGCGTGTCAGACTTTTACTGACTAAAACCCACCCGTGTTCCTTCAGTTGCCTATGCTAGGGCCGCGGTAACTTCTTCAAACAATCCACAATATTTCTAGATATCACAGCTAGGTTCTTATTACAAAAACTGGCTCGATGGTTTAAACCATGGCAGAAGAAAAACCTCGTTTTGTAATAAGGCCGTTTAGGTCTAAAGTTGAGCCCCCTTATAATATAATACGACACTCCTATCATAGTCTGTCACGGTGCTCTTAAAATTATACTTACAGGGTTACTTGTTAATAAACTGTGAACTGGTAAGGGTCGGCTTCCAGTAAAATCGGATGCAGCTGAATAGCAGTATTTTACATGGAGTAAATACTTGTATCTGACCTCCATAACCCAGTTTCTGAGTAACAGGAGACCCTTTGGTAAGTTGTTATACTAATAAATAATTAATTAGACTTGTAATTAAGTAATTCTTGGGTACATTACCAGTCAACAGCCATGCGGATGTATTTTTCGACGCCATGTTTTAGTTTGTGAATAGTTTTAGTTTTAATAGGATTTGATTTTATTATTTTTAGGTTATGTTTATGAGGTCCAGACTGCCATTCGTGGATCTTTGACAGTCATTACGGGTCGTCAGAAGCCCGAAAGTTTGACAACAAATCTGACCAAGGGGTGTAAGTATTACCCAGTTACTGGCTTGTGGAGATCAGATAGGCAGTCGCTCCATGTAAAATACTGCATCCGGTTAGACTGGATGCCGACCCCAACATAGTTGGGAAAAGGTTAGGCAGATTGATTGATTGATTGTTTATTTATATATTACACATAAATACAACCATTAACTTATTAAAATTAACTCAGTGCAATGTTGCTGAAACCATCCTTCCAAACCCTGGGCCTCTGCAAAGCCAACAACACACTACACAACAACATACCACATTACGCGCTCAGAGCAAAAAATCTGAATTAAAAACAGCGGGAACTGTGCCCACCCTTTGTTCGCAAATGCTCGGCTATGTATTATTTACGAGCGGTGTTAACTAGGGCACCTACTAGGGGAAAGTTAGGCAATCTACAATATAGTCCATTTTAGTTTATTTACTTATATACCTTACTAGATTTTGCCCGCGGCTTCGCGCGCTTGGATGTCGGAAATTATCCCACGGGAAAAATACATTTTGTCAGGAAAAAAAAGTAGCCTATATGCTATTCTAGACATCTATCTTTGTGCCAAATTTTATCCAGACCCGTTCAGCCGTTCTGGCGTGATTGAATAACAAACATCCATAAATCCAAACTTTCGCATTTAAGTTTAGTAAGTGGTGGCCCCGTGGTAACGGCCGTGACTTACGAGTTGTAGGTAGAGTAGGTTCGAACCCAGACAGGTCCACTCAACCTGTGGTTCTTTCCTCAAAAGACCATCTCAGACATTAATCTGCATGGTCTTCTTATGGCCTGACCAAGATTATGTCTGGACTGGACTTCAAGAGAGACTGTGACCTCTGAGTTTGTTTTGTTTTGATCTTTCTTCTCAGAGTAGTCAGATAGGAAACACCGAGCTCATTTAGTTTTAAAACATTTAATTTAGGTTTGACGTGTAAAAAGTGTTTGATTGAACCAATTTGCTGAAATAAATATCATCATTTATCATGAGTACAATTTTTTTTTATTAAAACAATATAATTATAGGCATTTGCTTCCTGACAACCTCATCATCATCATCAGTTTATAATGTACCAGCAGCAGCTGAACATAAGGCATTCCAATCCACTCGTCATCGCAAATATTACCCCGTGCGCGCACGGCAGTGCGGTGGAATGCATTGCGTCAGTTCTGCCGCACCGGCGGTGCCTACTGTGACTAAAACGCATGCGTTTTTCTCACCGCAGTGCGCGCACTTCAAAGACATTCCATACTTCACAGATTATGCGTTAGAAAAACGCACGGCGGTGTGCGCATTGAACAAAACCTGGACGAGTTAACAAACATAGTAGAGATTTCATACAATGGTCTACCTTATATGATACAGGCTGACATTCCATCACTCAAGCATCGAACTACTTTAGAATAAAAGCTGTTCAAAGGAAAAGTTATTCTCGAAGAATAGCAATAAGTATCAGTGCGCGTGTTAAAACTGAGGATCATAAAATATTTTTGTTTTATTTTTATTTACATAAATTATATAATCTTCTATAGCCTCCTCCTCTTTGATTTGTATCTCGATTACCTCCCTACATCCCCTATGAGATTCGAGTTCTCACAGTACTACCAAAAACCTAAAATGAAAAAATATTACGGGCTAAAAATGGCGCCACGGGCAATCATCGCCGTAGGTGCTATGTATATAAATAGCGTAGTTGCTATGTATATGTGTATGTATAGCCTTTGTTACGCAGACAATGGTCAGCTTCGTCTTACATTACGTGCTGTGGTGTAAACATAGCTGGATTGCCGAGTATAAACAGTCCATGTATGTGCGTCTGCATTTTTGAGAGTAATTAGTATGAGTCGAAAATCACCGTGTAGGACAGGGAAAGTCAGGGATACAATAATTGACTTCATTGTTCGTATATGTATATTCAAACTCCAACTGTCATTCTTAGACAGTGTTCAAATGGCAAAAGTCATGTTGGTTTCAATTTGCGTAACAATTAATTTACCTACCTGGCCATAGCTACGAAGCAATTTTATTATGTTCTCCTAGTAATTGACGCCGAAACTCATTTTTATGAGTTAAAAGATCACTGCATTTATGTCTATCATTTCATATTGACACGGACATAGTACATACATTCACTGACGCCTTCTTCACGTGGGGGATCCTTATTTATATACTACTTTTTTTTTTCTTTTTTTTTATTATAATATTTTACAAACAAAACCTTAAGCTAAGAACTATGCCCCGCAAAACCGTTTTCATGGTTTGTCTGTGGGAAGGGTACAAACGGTATTACAAAAAAAAAAAAGTTTTAGTGCGGACACTTAATTTTCATTTAATACCAAATTATTCATTTGCCCTCCCCCCAAAGGTCTGCAAACCACTTTCCTAAGAAAATAGCCTACAAACCCCCGAAAAAGAACAACTTAAGCAATTTGGCAAATTTACGTTTATTTCCCTGATTCCTTATATCAGCAGGCTACTGGTTGAGAAGGTATGGTACTCTTTTATCAAGCGTTCGGTCGCCAAAATAATTTCTTATTCTAGGTACATTAAATTTACCTGCCGATACCATCCTAGTTCCGTGGTTATGGGAAACTAACGAGTGACGCTCCCAGTTGCCAAGTAGGTATTTATGTTTTACGCTGATAGGAAGAATTTTGTAAATTTTAAATAACTTATAATAATCATCATTACATTTGTTTTTAGTTTTCTTACTTACTAATAATTTTAAAAATCTAATTTGCTGTGCTTCTAATTTTTCTAAATTACTTTTGAATGTAAGTCCATAACAGTCGAGGGCATAACTTAATATTGGGTCAACCAATTGTAGATAAAGACACTTAAGAGTATTACTCGGCACTTTAAAGCTTAGATGGTAGAATTTCCCGAGCAATATTCTAAGTTTATTACATAAATATTCAATGTGGTTTGACCACGAAAAGTTCTCGTCAACTTTTACTCCGACTTATACGAGTATAGGTACAAAGAATAAAACCGTAGGTCTTCTATATAAATAAAAAGAGAAGTCCTCACTGACTGACTGACTCATCAACGACCAGACCCAAACCCTTAGACCTATAAAGTTGAAATTTTGCACACAAGTTCCATTTATAATGTAGACAAGGAATAAGGTAGGATTTCCCACTAGCACGTTCCCGTGGGATATTTTCCGACATCCACGCTAGCGATGCCGCGCGGGAATATATATAAACTTGAAATACCACCAATGGCTCGCGCGGTCTTACAGTAGTTTTGAACCTATGGGGTTCGGTTGACATTCGAGCTCACATTGACATGAACTGAGGGGGTTCATAAGGTTCTAATGTCTCTACATATAACGGGATAGGAATCGTGACATGTTTCCAGTAACCCTGTATACAGGGTGTAAGGGACAGCCCTCCGCAAACTGATAGGGTGAATTCAGTATGTCATACTAAGATGACCGGTACATGAAATTTTTTCAGGAACGTTAAGGGGATCCAATAAACCTGATTTGTTTCTGTTTTTGTGCACAAATTGGAGCGTCTATTACTGAGGAGGAGAGGAGAGGGAGGGAGGTAATAGGTATGCGGTGAGTTCGATGAACTCTGTAGCTAGACGGAAAGTGAACAGCTGATTTCACGCGTCGTTGGTTAGAGTATTTCAACATCCATTGCTGGTTTTTTGTTTTGCTGTTTTTTTTTGCAGTTTTTTTTTACATTAATGCAGTGCTGCGAACACACAATGCAATTTTACATTGAAATAATGAAAATGTAACTGAAAAAATTTTTGAAAAAATTAAAATTTTCCTGAGAAAATTTCCGGTGGAATAGTGGTGAGTTTGCGGAGGGCTGTCCCTTACACCCTGTATTCTCATTGTATAATATATTATGTTCAAGCTCAGTTTATACGCTTCGTTAAAACACTGCACAGTTGCTTTGTCCGCCTCTAATGAACAATGCACACATTATCACCAGGAAGAGCCGCGTTTCACACGTGTGCCCCCTTTGACACCCGAACCGTAAGTTACGGATAGTTAAGGCTCGCGCACATTTGGGAGACCCGCACCGCATCGCAAATTCGCAACGCATTGCAAAAATCGTCCTAGAACTATCGCACAGTTCATCAAAATGTACAAGGGTGATCTAGGAGTGGCGCGGCCAAACATGCGCGAGGCTCATTGTCATTACACTAGAGTGGAAACCACGGATATCGAGGTATATGGCTTGAGCTGAGCGTCCACTGGTCTGCGCCAGCCTCAACGCACGCACGGCACGCAACGGATTTTGGTTTGTTTGTATGAAAAAATGAAAATGTGGCGGCCGGTGCGGACCAGTGGACGTTTACCTTTAGAGGCGTAGCACATGTCACCTCGACGCGGTCACACTGACCATAATATACGCGCGATGGCGGTAAGCAAAGGGGCAGGCACTTTCTAGTGCCCGCCTATACCATATACTTTTGACGCTCAGCTCTAGACGGAAACAATTAGAGGCAATGACATTGTATAACATTGTTAATGGCAATTTCGATTGTATAGATCTAAATAATGTATTGTGCTATGCAGTCCCCAGAACTGTCCATAGACGGCAGGTGCGCGCGGGCAAGCTCTTTGCAGTACGTACCTGCCGATCTAACACTGGTCTACGTTCACCAGTTCGGCGAATGGCAGCAACCTACAATGAAGCATTCGAACATATAGATTTATTTGCATGCTCTTTGAAAAGGTTTCGTAGCCTTTTGTATGAGGCACTTGAACTCGAGGACTAATTTGTTTGTTGCTGTTTTTTTTTTTTTTAATACTGTTTTTATAATATTAGTGTAACTGTCATACATTACCAGTTCACCTCCTAGTTATTAAGGTTTTATTTATTAATGGTAAACTGTGAACAGCGTTGTGGGCTACATTATTACTTAAGTTACTTATGTTTTTCTATTGTTATATTGCATTTTGTAGCTGTTTGTTGTTCCTATTTAATAAAATAAAATAAAATAAAATAAATTATAGCACAGGACATATTTCACCCTCATTAAAGGCATGCAAAAATATAGTTAATGTACAACAATTATTTGAATAAAATTACAATTAAGTATTAGAACTATTTCAATTATTACAATTTATAAGAAAATTTGAATTACAATTATTACAATCATTTAAATTACAATTATTAGAACTACAGTGATTTCAATTACTTAAATTATCAAAATTATTACTAAAGACAAAGTCACAAGAAATAAGAGGAAGAACCAGTATCTTAGTGGACACCAAATCGACATGTGCTTTTATTCAAAAAGTCTTTAACAGTGTAGAAGCTCTCCTGGATTAACCATTGTAAGGGATGACTGTTTTTTTTTCCACGATTACGATGTTGGTCCCCGGGAAAAAGTTGTTCACTTTCATGGTCTGCACATCCTTAAGTTTGTGCATATAATGTAGACTCACACTGTATAGAATATAGAACATAATTTCATACATGCATAATTACTTAAATAAGGGTTTGAGACTCTGAAAACCTTCCTGAGGAAATAATACTTAGATGTAAGATTTCGTGCAGTGATCCGCTAAAAGAGATTAAATGTGATATATCTCTGAAAATCAAATGGAAGGCAATATCTCGATGTAACAGTCAGTAAGTATAGTCAAACAAAGACATAAGTATCAATCTGCCAACTATGTTAGGGTCGGCTTCCAGTCTAACCGGATGCAGCTGAATACCAGTATTTTACATGGAGCGACTACCTATCTGACCTCCACAACCCAGTTACTGGGTAATACTTGGTAAGACTGGTTGTCAGACTTTCGGGCTTCTGACGACCCGTAACGACTGTCAAAGATCCACGAAAAACAGCCGGGACCAACGGCTTAACGTGCTTTCCGAGGCACGGAGGAGTCTCTCTCTCATCTACTAATGCTATCAACTTGAAATTTAGAATAGTTTTAGATGACGTTTACCCAACTATTTTGCAAATAAGAAATATATCTTTCTTATTTGCAATATTTATATTTTTTTTGCAACAGGGACTGAAAGGGGGTCTTAAAAATTCAAAGTAGGTGTTCGCATTCAATTTAGTGCAACGAAAGTATGTTTGTAGAAATTTAGTTCTATTTTGTGTAACTAGATGGCGTTGGTCTTTTACGTCACATTCTTGAATCGCGGTGTTAAGAATTTCCGTCAATTACCTTAGGTTAATGAATGTATGTTTTTTTTCTTTGAGTATTGAGATCACGCCAAGATCTAATACAATAATATAAGGACTATCAAGCTATCCGGTGTTTTATTTATCCGAGTTACGCGAAGTAAAGTTTAAAGTGTACATTTGGTCCTTATCGAGCCGGATAAGTGAGACCAGGTACTGTTTTGTGATTCTTGGCGTAGAAACCAGGGTGGATCGCCCTGAAGCGCCGCACACCCAAGCTGGTGTGCACAGTGAAGTGACCAGTGGTGCTGTAGCGGAGTTGGTGTGGACCAGCACCAGGCGGTGGCGCAGGGTGCAGGGCGGAGTTGACACCAGCGGAGAAAGGGTGGAGCAGGGCGAACTGGACATCATCATCATCATCACCAGCTGAGTGAGGCGCAGGGCGAGAAAAGTTCAGTTCGCCAGCGTAATAGTGATTACGCTTGGGTTTCAACATCCGGGAGACGCAGTGGAGTGAATACGGATTCAGTGCTAGTGAAGTGCGGTTTGTTGAAGGCAAAACGTGAGTACAATTTTGTTGTTACACATTTGCAAGTCGGGTTTTCTGAAGATAGAAAATTGCGTCTGAGAAAGTTTTAATTGGACTTTAGTGGATTTTATTTGGTCTTTATTAGACTTTATTCATAAGTTTAAAGTGTACTTGCTTAAACTTGTGATATTTTATGTACCAATCTGCGCAATGTTGTATGTTTAAACTGGTTATGTTTAAATAATTGAATGTTATCTTTGCTGTTGTATCTTGTGGTGAATATTTGAAGTAGCGAATTTAAGTTATATTTATAACACTGAATGTTTTGTTAATGTGGTGAAAATTTTGTCTTTGGTAGTTTTAATAGAAATTTTATTTTATTAAAAGGTTCATATTAACTTCGTAAGGCCTTTATAAAATAAATATGGAGGCTAAGTATAAATTGCAAAATAATACAAAGCTTCTTATTGAAAAGGCTCAGATTAACTTTAAAAAATCACCTAAAGACAGACTAACTAAAACTTACGTTGAGACTAGATTAGAAGCACTTGAAGATTTGTGGAAAGATTTCTCGTCAACTCATAAAATCATAATACAGAATGCTACAGACGCTCAGCTAGAATCTGATAAGTATTTTATAAATGATGTGTATGATACCACTGAAGAAACTTACATTTTCTACAAAACGCAGTTAAAGGAAGTTTTAAATATGCATAGCGATGATAATTCAGATAGAAGTTCAAGGACAAATGTCGACCACACAATTTCAAATAGTGTCAGATTGCCAAAGATAAACATTCCAAAGTTTTCGGGCAACTATGCAGAGTGGACAACATTCAAGGATTTATTTACATCTTTGATACATAATAATGATAGTTTAGAAGACGTGCAAAAAATGCATTATTTAAAGGGCTTATTGTCGGGAGAAGCAGATCAACTTGTCAGACATATTGCGGTTACTTCAGATAATTACGGAGAATGTTGGTCATTGCTACATAGTAGGTATAATAATAAGCGATTTCTGTCGAATTGTTTATTAAAGCGCTTATTGAGTCAGACTAATGTAGCAGAATGCTCAAATAGCCTTAGGGGTTTACTGGATACTACAATGGAATGTTTAAATGGTCTGAAAAATCTCGGAGTTGACGTTAGCACGTGGGACATCATAATTATTTTCATAATTAGTTCCAAACTTGATTCTGAATCACGAAAGCAATGGGAGACTAAAATTAGCTCCAAAGATGAATTACCCGTGCTCTCGGATTTCAAAGATTTTTTGGAAGCTAGATTTCGTGCGCTCGAATTTTTAGACACTAAGTCAAGTAAACCTAAACCAAAAGTTCACCATATAGTTAGTACCGACAGTAAGAGTACCGACAATAAGGCCGTTGCAACAACTTGTCCATTCTGTAAAGAAACCCACAAAATTTCTAATTGTAAGAAGTTTGCTCAAGAGAGTTACGAATCTCGTCATAGCTTTGCCCAAACCAAGCGCTTGTGTTATAATTGTTTAAACGCGAATCACTCCATTAAGTTTTGTCGAAACACTGCGTCGTGTCATATATGTAAGAGAAGGCATCACTCACTACTACATCCAAATTCTGTCTCAAACTCCACAGTAGTTAATGAAAACTCTAATGCAGCAGCTGAAGTTAAATCAGCGGTGTCTAGTGTTCAGGCATCGTTATCAGCAAGCGAACCATCAACTTCAAATATAGTTTCACATTTTTCTAAGGGGTCAGTACCTACTCAAGTTTTGTTGGCTACTGCCCTTGTCGAAGCACAGACAAGAAGTGGCTCTACACAACTGCTGAGAGTGCTATTGGATCAGGGATCTCAGGCATCATTCATAGCAGAATCAGCAGTGCAGCTACTCGGACTAAAGAAGAAGCCGACCAAGTCGGTTATATCTGGAATAGGCGGTGAGGGAAGTGCTTTTGCTTCAAAGTTTACAGTCACGGTGACTATTCACTCACGCTCAGATCCAAATTTTACTGTCCAAGTGCATGCTTTTGTATTAGGTACCATTACGTCGCTTTTACCCTCAGAAAAATTAGAGCAGTCCTATTGGCCCGAGCTAAAGGGGATACCTTTAGCTGATCCAGAGTTCCATACACCAAACAAGATAGACATCTTACTTGGTGCGGAAATATATGGACAAGTTCTTAGAAATGGTTTAATTCAAGGTCCACCAAACTTACCGGTAGCTCAGAATACTGCCCTGGGTTGGATCCTTTCTGGACAGATATCGTCAAGCCGTGACTCTATTCATTGTCATCACGTCATTCACAGTAGCTTAGATCAGGCTGATGACAGCGCACTTTTGCGACGGTTCTGGGAAATAGAGTCTACTATCCCTGATAAGAAGATCCTTTCTGCCGAAGAGCAACGATGTGAGGATATTTATGCACAAACCACGTGCCGTGATGAGGAAGGTCGTTATGTGGTTAATCTTCCCTTTCGCGATCAAGATCCGCAGTGTCAATATGGGAGTTCAAAAGACCTCGCAATAAAAAGATTTCATCTTCTTGAAAATAAATTCAAGAGGAATCCGACAATTAAAGCTCGATATTCAGAAGTGTTCCAAGAATACATCGACCTTGGTCATATGGATCCTGTACACGGTGATGAGCGTAATATGAGTACAGCAGTTTATCTGCCACATCACGCCGTGGTACGTGAAGACAAATCTACAACCAAGGTTCGAATAGTGTTCGACGCTTCAATGAAAGGGTTAAATGGAGTGTCTCTGAACGACGATCTCATGGTTGGTCCCATGTTGCAACCTCCGTTACGTCACATCATTATGAGATGGAGAATGCATCCCATAAGTCTCTGTGCTGACATCATAAAAATGTACAGACAGGTGAAGGTATCTCCTGAACATGCAGAGTTTCAGCGAGTAGTGTGGCGCGATGATCCGGAATCTGAAATAAAAGAATACAAATTAGTAAGAGTTACGTTTGGTACAGCAGCGGCTCCTTACCTAGCAGTGAAATCCTTACAGCAGGTGGCAGTTGATGCAGGCGCAGACCATCCTGAAATATCTGATATCATAAAAAATGAGTTTTACGTGGATGATTTAATGACAGGATGTCAGACAGTTGAAGAGGGTTTACACATACATAGAAAATTAACAGAGTTACTTACCAAAGGTCAATTTCAACTACAGAAATGGGTTAGCAGCTGCGATGAGTTAAACAAGAGAATTCAAGAACATACGGTAACAAAGGTAAGACAGAATGAGGAAGAGGAACAGGGAAAGGATATTAAGTTAGACTCAGTTATAAAAATTTTAGGAATTTCGTGGGATCGTGAGAGTGATGAATTTAAATATTCAGTGCAACTGGATCCACAGCAGACCCCAATCACCAAGAGAAAGGTAATATCCGATATCGCACGCCTGTTCGATCCGCTTGGCTGGGTAGCACCTTGCATTGTTACCTCCAAAATCTTCATTCAAAAGCTTTGGCTTGCTGGCCTAGAATGGGATGAAGAATTAAATCCGGAACTTCTATCAGAATGGGAAACTTACCGTCAAAGTCTTATAGAGATAAACAAGTTTAGCTTCCCGAGATGGGTTAACAGAAAGTCTGACGATCTATTGGTAGAGTTACATGGATTTTGCGACGCGTCGATTGCTGCTTATGCCGCCGTGGTGTATATTAGAGTCATCGATGCCCACAAGACCATTCATGTCAGTTTGATCACCTCTCGAACTAAGGTTGCACCAGTCAAGCAGCAGTCAATTCCGCGTTTGGAGCTGATGGGGGCAGTGTTGCTTTCTGAACTCATTGTCGAAGTTGCTGAAGTAATGAGAATAGCACCCCTTCAAATACACGCCTGGACTGACTCGTCGGTGGTTTTGGCATGGCTCAGTAAACATCCCAGTTACTGGACTACTTTCGTTGGAAACAGAGTGTCTACTATTCTCTCTCACGTCGATAACTCACATTGGGCTCATGTCCAATCTACACATAACCCTGCAGATTTGGCATCCAGAGGTGTAACACCACAGGAACTTGTATGCAATTCACTATGGAGTCAAGGACCCTCATGGCTTCACGATGAAACGATAGAATACTCAAGACCAAAGTCAATTATGACCAACACGGAGCAAAGATCAATCAAGGTTCACCTTGTAACTGAACCATTTCAGGAGGATCTTTTCTGGACAAGGTTTTCAACGTTACAAAGGTTAGTTCGCGTTATAGCGTACTGCAGAAGAGTTTTAAACTGGAAAAAACAATCACACGGTAAAAAGGGATTTGAAAAGTATCTAACCAAAGAAGAAATAGAAAAATCAACAAAAACTTGTATAGAACTTGTACAAAATCAAGAGTTTTCCGAAGAAATTAAGGATTTAAAAAAAACAGGAAGCGTGAACGCGAAAAGCAACCTTAAAAGTCTATGTCCAGCCATTGATGATGAAGGCATTCTACGCGTCAGTGGACGCATTCATAATGCCAATTTAGATGAGGATGTCAAACATCCCATCATACTACCACCTAAAAGTCACTTCACCAATCTAGTGATTGATGAAGCCCATAAGAGGACATTACATGGGGGACCAACACTGATGTTGAGCCAGCTGCGTACTAGATATTGGATCCTTTCCGCCAAAAAACAGATTAAAGCTCAGTTAAACAAATGTGTAAAGTGCAGGCGGTACTCGGCACCTATTAAAACTCCACTTATGGGTCAGTTGCCGTCTTGTCGAGTCATTCCAGCAAGACCATTCTTAAAAAGCGGCGTGGATTTTGCTGGTCCCATCAGCATCCGAACGTCAAAGGGTCGAGGCCACCGATCATACAAGGGTTACATTTGTGTCTTTGTATGCATGGTGACCAAGGCTATTCATTTAGAAGCCATCAGTGATTTGACGTCGCAAGGTTTCATCGCTGGTTTTAAAAGATTTGTAGCTCGGCGAGGTTTTGTCAGTGACATTTGGAGCGACAATGGAACTAATTTTGTTGGCGCCTCCAAGGAACTACGGCATTTAGTCGCTGCTGAAAAATCTTCCGTGGCTGTAGAGATTAGAGAGTGGTTAGGTAACAACAGCACTTCTTGGCATTTCATTCCGCCTCATTCCCCTAATTTCGGTGGCTTGTGGGAGGCTGGGGTGAAATCGACCAAATTCCACCTAAAACGCGTAATAGGTAATTCTACACTTACGTTCGAAGAAATATCAACACTTTTGTCCCAGGTAGAAGCGTGCCTTAATTCCAGGCCGATATCAGCCTTGCCTGACAATTCCATAGATCCCACTCCTTTAACACCAGGTCATTTCCTGATAGGTGAACCTCTGATAGCAGTGCCTGAACGTAATTATGAGAATTCTAATATCAGCAACCTGAGACGTTGGCAGGTTACACAACGCATGTTGCAAGACTTTTGGAGGCGATGGTCAGATGAGTACTTGGTTAATTTGTTACAGCGTTATAAATGGACTAAAAATATTCCAGAACCAAGTATCGGAGATGTAGTTTTAGTCAAGGAGGATAACTTACCTCCTGCCCGTTGGCTTTTAGGCAAGGTCGTAGACAAGCACCCTGGTTTGGATAAGGTTACACGAGTAGTAACCCTCAAGTGTAATGGATCTTTGATTAAACGACCTATGTCAAAATTGTGTATTTTGCCAATTGCAAAGTAAGGTAAATCTTATGTAGTACACATTAAGTTATGGTTAAGTTTTTCTTGTAAGTTGTCATAATTTTTGATAAATTCATACAGTCCACAAAGTATTGTAAGCTTTTTTTTTTTGTACCACAGAATAGGTACTTTCCATAAAGTACTGTAATTTTGTTTCACGTCATCACTTCTCGTTGTACATGTCATTTATTGTTATTCTATTTTGAGCCCCTGACCTCATGGTGGGCGGTCTTGTGTAATGAAGGACATATCATAATGTCCTTGGTGGGCGGTATGTTCGCATTCAATTTAGTGCAACGAAAGTATGTTTTTAGAAATTTAGTTCTATTTTGTGTAACTAGATGGCGTTGGTCTTTTACGTCACATTCTTGAATCGCGGTGTTAAGAATTTCCGTCAATTACCTTAGGTTAATGAATGTATGTTTTTTTTCTTTGAGTATTGAGATCACGCCAAGATCTAATACAATAATATAAGTACTATCAAGCTATCCGGTGTTTTATTTATCCGAGTTACGCGAAGTAAAGTTTAAAGTGTACAGTAGGGCTACTAGGGCATGCGGGGTATCATATGAAAGAGCGCTGTTTGCACATTCTTAAACATTTTTTTTTATTTTTTTTTTCAGCCCGCATAGTTTTCGACTTTTGATGAAAAATGTAAAAAAAATACCGTTACCCGCCCTTATCTCCGAAGTTTGCATAGAAAAAAATCTGAAATTATTCTATGTGATAGAAATGTATGTAAAGATTACAGGAAAAATAAAACGATGTCTCTAACGATGCGTCTAAATAGTACATTTTTTCAGAAATCAGAACGGAACTCTCGGTGCGCGAGTTCGACTCGCTCTTGACCGGTTTTTTTTTATTTTTTAAGTATCTATGTCCGTCTCCTGGTTTATCTCCCCACCAATTTTCAGCTAAATCGGTTCACCCGTTCTTGAGTTATAAATAGTTTAACTAACAGGACTTTCTTTTATATACAGGGTGTTTCTTTTAAGGTGTCAAGCCAGTGCGAGCTGACAGCAGAGTACCATACCTATCGATTTAACCCCCATGTGTGTTCTACGATTTTTTGCAGTTTTCGAGTTATGATTTTTTTTCGATATTTTTCCTGATTCAACGAGTTGATGGCTTTAAAAAATTAGACCTTTTTTTTTGGTCAACTTTCAAGAAGAATGTACTAAATAGGGCATTATTTGCTGAAATCGGTCGTTGAAAGTGGTGTATCTGAAATCTTGTGATTTTCATATTTTTTTATAATTTATTATTATCTTTGCATATTTTTGTCAATCCTGATATTTACTATTCCTCTACGTTTATGCAGAGCTCAGTTGATAATAAAAACATAAATTTTATACCTACTACTATCCTTAACCACTACCATTGATATGAAATGAGGGATCCAAAATAACTGGAAAACTACAAAAAATCGTAGAACATACATGGGGGTTAAATCGATAGGTATGGTACTCTGCTATCAGCTCGCACTGGCTAGACACCTTAAAAGAAACTTTTTTTTTGTGGTTTATATCTATCTATATAGATAGATATAAACAATTGATCACAAAAAAAAATTGATCCAAACTCAGTGGAATTTCTATTACCTCGCCACTTAACAACACCTGAGCAAATACTCCATAAAAAAATCCACCAGTTCTCTATAACGAAATGACAGTTGAAAGCAAAAATGTAATTGGTAAAAAATCTCGTGAACCTGGCGCTCTGCCCAGCCCGCTTCCGTTCGACTAGCTCGCTGATATTCATTGTAGTTGGAATGGAGTCAGCTTGATTAAACTCGGGCTAGTCAGCTTCCCGCTAAACGAGTTTGAAGGGATCCTTCCTATCTTCCTTCCTTCGAGTTACGGAAGTGACCCGATATTTCTATGGAAGTGACAAATGATAGTGATGGTGGTTCAGGATTTACAGGATATTAAATATCCTGTAAATTGTATCATGTTCCTGATCCACCTGTCCATGAATTTTCCTATTAACTTACTTGGCAGATAATTTCATACAAATTCTGTTCCATTTTTGAATTTATTCGGTGAGATAGGCCCTAAGGCCTATACGTTAAAGGGAACTGTCTAGAGGTCATAGTTTATTCAATACTCTCTACAAAATCAGTTTATTATGTTATTTTAAACTAAAACTTGCTGGTACAGTATACAGGGTATATCAGAAAGGTGTGGTTGTTGTACAAACCATCCAACTGAACAACTTTTTGCATAGTACCAACAACGTAATAGAGAAAAAAAATTCAGCCGTCCCATACGTTTGAGTCTAATTAAGTTTTGCACGGGATAGCTGATATTTTTTTCTCGATTACGATGTTGGTCCCATGGAAAAAGTTGTTCAGTTTGTTGTTGAGTTTGGACTTTTTGTAATTTATTTTAGTTCCTACCTACATGACTATAAAAAACAAGTTTAAAAACTAAAACCCGACTACTGTAAAAATCACTCTCTAAAAAGTATGAAACAAGAAAATATTCTCGTCTGAAATTAGAAAAAGACAGACGAATTAAAAATCCGGAGTCACACGTAATCTGTTCGATTTATGACCTTACAATCATGACGCGTGACACTGGATTTTTAATTTGTCTGTCTTTTTCTAATTTCAGGTGAGAATATTTTCTTGTTTCATACTTTTTAGAACGTGATTTTTCAATAGTCGGGTTTTAGTTTTTAAACTTACTTTTTATTTAAATTATTTTGGTGTTATAATTTCATGGTATTTGCAGGCCCACTTAATTATTATAGTTAATTATGTATTTTGGGTAGGTTTGGAGAGAAATGTTTGGCTGGGCATGATTTTAGAAATTATTCACAATTATCGAGTGCATGCAAGCAAAGCCGCGAGAAATATAGCTAACAATATTATAGGTATACTAGCTTTTGCCCGCGGCTTCGCCCGCGTAGATGTCGGAAAATATCCCATGGGAACGTTCATATGGAAAACATAAGGCCGTCCGATATAACTATGGAAACTCAAATCGCTACGATATATATCGTTGCCGTGTATGGTGGCCTTAAAGATACCAGACAGGATGACTTTTTCCGACATCTTCAACAATCATCGTCATATTTCAGCCAATTTACAAAAAACCATAATGAATTACCTATACTCTGAATTACTCCGGTCATTCGTGAAAGCCGTATGAAAATCCATTCGTCTTAAAAACGTCGAATGAAATAAAGACTAAAGACGTCAATAAAAACGAATCTTCTTCGTGTGAATGAGCCCTAAGCCGACGTTCGCATGGACGTAAAACCATCGCGGCGATTTTTTTTTCGCGCACTGGATTTTCAACGCTCTGCTTAGCACCAAGAGTTGAAAATCCAACAGTGTGTTTTTAAGACGCGCTGAAATGCACTCTGTTGTTGTTAGGTTGGATTCTCGAAGCTCAGCTCAACACCGGGAGTTGAAAATCCAGTGTTCGATAAAATCCCGCCGCGATATTTTACGTCCGTGCGAATCTCTTAAAAAGAGATACACAAACATTTTAATATTATTTGTGAATTTCAAACACAACCCCTATTGTACCCCCATTTTTCAAAAACGCTGTACCACATATTTCTTTATTTCCTACCAAAAGTATAAATAAAAATTTTCATATCCCTACATTAAGAAATGCTGGTTTTCCCATACAAACTTTCATACCCTATATCACCCCCTGTACGATTATTTTTAAGACAAAAGTAGCCTGTGTTCTTCCCCATGATGCTATTTATAGCCTTGCCAAATTTTATCAAAATCCATGCAGTTTGGTGAATTTTAAAATCAACCCCTATTTTACACCCTTAGGGGATGATTTTCTTTATTTCCTACAAAAAGCATACATTTGAATTTTCATATTCCTAACTTAAGAAATGCTGGGTTTCCCATACAAACTTTCATCCCCTATATCACCCCCTGTATGATTATTTTAAGACAAAAAGTAGCCTATGTTCTTCCCCAGGATGATATCTATAGTTTTGCCAAATTTTATCGAAATCCGTGAAGTTTTGTGAATTTTAAAATCAACCCCTATTTTACCTCCTTAGGGGATGATTTTTCAAAAACGCTTAGTCGCATATTTCTTTATTTCCTACCAAAAGCATAGATTTCAATTTTCTTATTCCTAACTTAAGAAATGCTGGGTTTCCCATACAAACTTTCAGGCGTGAAAAGGTAACAGACAGACAGACAGACAGACAGAGTTACTTTCGAATTTATAATATTAGTATGGATGTACGGCATCATTAAAATTTTTTTTTAGTTCATGACTTTATGTCCTCTAGAGGGCGCCATATTCAATTTAATGTGACGTCACATAGCCTATAACCAGCGGACGATCAAGATGCTTCTAACGATACCTCATTTGTCAAATTATGATAAGTAGTTTAAAAGTTATGAGGAAACAGATGAACATACATACATACATACATACCGGTGAAAATCATAACCCTCCTTTTTGCTTCGCCGTGGTCGGGTAATAACCCTCATTTTTGCTTCACCGTAGTCGGGTAAAAATCGTAAATAATCCCATTACAATCACAGTAAAGGGATCTCCAGGACTTGTAAGTCAAACGAATATACGGTACAGGTGGTAAACGACTAAACTCTCCTTCGACTTGAAGAGAGGGCCCTTAAGGTCATGGCACATAAACCCATTCGTTTCCCGACTCACGATTTGTACTCGTTATGGAAGATACCTACTGTAAGGCAGTCTTTCATTCTATGCACAATGTTACGGAAACACTCGGAGTTGCCTTACGACCCTAACGCCACTATTGAGCGTAGACGTGGGTGTAGATCGGACAGAGTTTGTGGCATAGTGTCGGCGAAACTTGAAGTGGTCCGACGGCAATACGATTTCTTTAGTTCGAGGCTGTACATTAAGGTAAACAGTGTACTCCATATTCATTCCCGTTCTTATAGGGATTGTAAAAAACTCACTGACGAATGGCTTCAAACCCTCACCTATGAAGACCTGGAGAGCTTGGTCAAACCCTGATTTGTTTCCAATATCGACCTCTTCCTTCCGAAATAGACTCATTACACATAAATTAAGACACACTCACGCACACACACACATACACACACACCCCCACACACCTATGCCGCACATAATACATTCGCTCGTACCTACACATATTCACATTATTTTTTAACCTATTATTCCAGTTTGTAATCAATCTCCTGTGTTTAGCATACATTCTAGAACGCTATCGTCCTTTTCCTGAGGTGGGCTATTAATTCCTACGACACAGTAGGTATTTTACTAATGTAGGTATTATCGCACTAAATGTTATTGTCATACTGTGTTTTTTGTTCAATAAAGAATTTATTTATTTATTTTATTTATTTATTTAAACACTCGAACCCCTCTTTGAGTATCTGCATGCCTGGTACCTAGTAGAAATAAAGAATGATGATTATGATTATAGGTACTTCCTCGGACGAACTTAGTAACGCCAACATCCTCTCATATACCATTCCCGCAGCATTTTGGGCCGCGTACAATTATTATAAATACGCCCAACAAACGCACACTAAGCAAAGTATTTCATGAAATATTCATAACAACACATCCAGTTTAGAAAATTCAGTTTTTTTTTTAAACAACAAAGGTTTCGCGTTACAAACAAAATGAGACCCCTAAGTGACTTTTAAAAAGCCTCGTAATGTTCACAGGAGCATTATGCTCTGGTGTTGTATGTCACTTATTAAAATGTAGGTATGTCACTTATTAATAAAACCAGCCAAGGCGTGTCGGGCCACGCGCAGTAATAGGGTTTTGTAGTTGCAAAATAATGCGGACTATGAAGAGGGCTTTTTGTTGTTTCATGAATAAATGACTAACTTGAAACGCCTACTTAGCTGTGATAGTTATACTTTTAACTTCGTTCTAAATACTACTATACCGTAATTTTTTTCACCCATCCAAAACTAACCGTTTAGCTGGCGGGGGGTCCCCCTCGCTTTCTAATACCAAGAGTCTTTGAGCTAAGCTGCGGACGGACAGACGGATGGACATAGCGAAACTATAAGGGTTCCTTGTTGACTACGGCACCCTAAAAAGTGAGTAGACTAGGGTATCATTTTCGGTAAAAACAGGGCTCTTTGTTCACGTGGATGTCAAAGGCGACAGACGATTATTTTATGAGGACGGGCAGCGGTAGTCTCCTTTCATAAGGTGATGTACTGCGGTCACTGTCTGGCAGACGCTGCCATTATTATTGAGGTCATCGGAATCTTTACGAGTAAATATTTTCGAGTTTATGATGTTTGAATGAAAATAATTATTATAGTCAAACTCGTAATATTTCTTTGTTTGTTACCGGCATAATAGTGTCCCAGCCTAGAGGTTGGACTTCAAATGAATATGTCAAAGACCAAGTTGATGACGAACCGCGTGCATCGCAGGATCACGACGATGAGTATCCCTATCTTGGTCAAATAGTCTCTTTCCAGGCAAGACAAAACAAAGAAGTTGCAAGACGCACTGAGAATGCCTGGAAGAGCTATTGGGCTATGAAAGATCTAATGAAGGGCGATCTTCCTCTATCCCTCAAGAGAAGACTTATCGACATGTGTATTCTTCCCATCCTCACGTATCGTTCTCAAACATGGTCTTTGACAACAGAGGTCCACGCTCGGAGTTTGCCAGAGAGCTATGGAACAGAGTATTCTGAGTATCAAACTTGTGGACCGGGTTAAGAGTACAACAATCCGTTCCATCACTAAAATAACTGACGTCACTCGGAAAGCTGCCACGCTTAAATGGAATCGGGCTGGACACATCTGCCGCATGTCAGACGATCTTGCTTGCCTTTAACTTACGACCCAGTGGGTCCCGCTTAATGGCAAACGACATAGCGGCAGGCCCAGACGGAGATGGCGTGATGAGCTGGACTACTTTAATAAAGATTGGTCCTTGGCAGCTCTGGACAGAGAGAGGGGGACAGAGAGTAGGGACGCCTTTGCCCAGCTGTGGGATAATTATGTTGATGACCTCTTCTCAAACAGAGAAGACACGATCATTTATCACCACACTTGCTCAATACCTATTTTAAACTATAAGTTCAGGTTTTCTTATCTATTCTATTCTATTAGTAGTTCTTGAGATATTCATCTGTGACAGATAGACTGAGCCAAATCATAAGGGTTCCTTTTTTACCATTTTGGTACGGAACCCTAAAAAGAAAACGTGTTGATTCCAACTGAAGACCCTGTTTGATGGAGCTTATTGGATTATGTGACGTACATTTCTAATCGAGCCTTTTCAGCTAGTGAGCCGGATGGACCTAGATCTCGGGACAATCTCCTACACACAGGAATTATGGGTTACCTGAACAGTTTAACCTGATGAAATGGATCGTATGGGCGACGAAGAACATCATACATTAGACATTATAATCAAATCTGTCGTTTGTTCAACGTTTTGACTATTAGTCGTAGCGAGGGAGTAGTCGTTTATTTACAGGTTTCTATTTAGATTCAACTCAAGGAGCTCGTGGCTAAGTAATAATAGCCGCACGGGTCGATCCATCAGGTTAAGCTACGCTTGCCGGGGTTGGTCCGTGGATGGGGTGACCATCTTTACATAGCGAGATTCCTCCGTCCCTCGGAAAGCACGTTAAGCCGTTGGTTCCGGCTGTCATTCGTGGATCTTTGACAGTCGTTACGGGTCGTCAGAAGCCCGAAAGTCTAACAACCAGTCTTACCAAGGGGTACCGTATTACCCAGTTACTGGGTTGTGGAGGTCAGATAGTCGCTCCATATAAAATACTGGTATTCAGCTGCATCCGGTTAGACTGGAAGCCGACCCCAACATAGTTGGGAAAAGACTAGGCAGGTTTATTTATTTATTTATTTATTTATTCTTATGGCAACTACAACAGGTAACAAACAAAGTAGATATATAACTAAATTCACATTAAAGGTTTCGACCTGATTATCACCCAAAACGTAATCGCACAACATGACCAGCAGCACAATAAATATATAATTAACACAACTACAGTAAAAAATGAAACTAGTTCACAAGTTACAGCCACAAGGTCATCTGCCCTCCGACACACTGCTACCTAGGCAGAGAATGTGTAGGAGACCAAACACCAGGTAAAGTACTTACATAATAGACCAAAAAATTACATTATTAAAATAAAACATTACAAGATTAAAAAGAAAGAGTACAAACAAGTCTTTTGAAAGCAGCGGCACGAGAATCGAAGATGTCAATACTGTTATTGTCTTTTGAAATTTCATTGTAAAGTCGACACATTCTAACGATAGGGTTGTAATAAGAGGTGTTATTTGTAAAGACCAGCAGTGTAAAAGTTTTCGGTGTACGGGTGTTGTACCTAGTATTAATGTTAATGAGAGACAACAGAGCTGAAGAGTCCAGCGTGGAATGTAGGATCTTATGCAGGTTTATTAAGTCTTGCTGTTTGCGACGGGCATGCAAAGGTTCCAAATTGAATTTAACGAGGCGATGGGAATAGCTTTGTAGCGTTCTAGAGAAGCCGTACCGATAAGAGACCCACTTAACACATTTTCTTTGCACACTCTCAATTCTGTCAGAGTGTACTGCATAACACGGTGACCAGATTATTGAACAGTATTCCAATAAACTTCTTACCAGGCTTTTATAAAGCAATACGAAGCTTTGAGGTCTTTTAAATCCTTTGGTGGACCTATATATAAAACCGAGAAGCTTCAAAGCTCTGTTCGTCATGTTTTTGTAATGATCTCTAAACGATAGTTGTTCATCGAACAACACGCCGAGATCTCTGGCTACGTGCTTTCGTTCTAACGATTGGTTCTCGAGTCTGTAGTCATAGATGATTTTTAAACGTTTCTTAGTAAAGGTTATAACAAAGCATTTATTTATGTTTAATTTCATACGATTAAGTGTACACCAGTCAGAAATTATATTTAAATCGTTCTGAAGGGATTCACTGTCGGATGTGTTTTTTATCGACGTGAATACCTTCAGATCGTCGGCATACAACAGGCAGGGACAAGCCAATTTTGTCACGAGATCGTTAATGAAAACTATGAAAAGCTTTGAAGGTTGATTTTATTTAGATTCAACTGTGACCTACGAGTAGATACCATGTATACCTATAGCATTTTTGGTACGTGGATAGAATACTCTTCATTGTACACCATTGACTTATGTTCCATGTGATGAAATCAATCAATCAATAAATTCTACTTTTTAAAGAAGTTTCTCGCCGACTGGTGGAGACTTGACCAGGGGGCTGGCTTGGTTTTTGTCCAAAGAATTATCAGTGCCATTCAACGTGGCAATGCTGCCAATCTTCTGGGCACGTTTCCGGATGACAGCGATGCGGACGAGTACTTCGACGCCTAAGTGTCCTTTTGTTTTTTGAATTTATTTGTATATTTAGTTAGTCATTTACTTTAGTATCTAGTATAAATAGTGTTAATTTGTATATTGTACTAGCTTTTGCCCGCGGCTTCGCCCGCGTGGATGATTTTATTTTATTTTAATTTTATTTTTTGATCCTTCCTTATTTCTTGTCTACATTATAAAGGGAACCTCTGTGCAATATTTCAGCTTTATAGGTCCAAGGGTTTGGGCTGGGCGTTGATCAGTCAGTCAGTCAGGACTTTTCTTTTTAATGCCTATAGCCTTCCTTAACAATTGGGCTTATAAAATGCAAAAATAATTATTAAAGTCCGACTGGTAGTTCCAGAGATTAACGCGTTCAAACAAACAGTGTGTGTCAGCTCCGACGCACAGCTGCAGTTTAGTCCTGTTTTTGTGCCGTTCCGAGTTTCCGACTTTCTATTTTTTTTTTAATTTCTGTCGGTCTGGGTTTTTTCAATGAATGAATGTTATACAAATAGCAACTTTAAGGTGTAAAGGCACTCGTCGTCGTACCTCTCCCTCTTACCCCTCCTCCTCTCACTCTAACCCCTCTTACCTTCCTCCCGCGCGTTAAAATTCCTCCAGACAAACTTTGACACCCCCCAATCCTTCCGGGTAGTTTAAGAAAACTAAAAATGAAAAACTTTATAATTTATTTAGATAAATATTCATGCCAAGTTTCAAGTCTATTAACTCAAGGAATAAGATTTTTCATACAAACTTTCATCCCCTATTTGTCCCCCTTAGGGATGGAATTTCCAAAAATCCTTCCTTAGTGGATGCCTACACTGTATAAGGTATCTATGTGCAAAATTTCAAGTCTCTAGGTCCAGCGGTCTGGGCTGTGCGTTGATATATCAGTCAGTCAATCAATCAGTCAGTCAGGACTTTGAATTTTATATATATAGATATAAATCAATCATTTATTTTGTAAAAACAACCATGATTTATTTTAAAAAATCACAAGCTTACCTATTATTTGTTGGGAATTGCCAAACTAATTTCGTTTCGTACAATCTCGCCCGATGACTCTCCGCTTGCACGACGCTTGCTTGCCTGGATTGCACCTTAGTACTACTACTAAGGTGCAATCCAGACAAGCAAGAGTCGTGCAAAGCCACGAAAGCCACATAAACCTTTACTTTAACTACTTAAAGTAAAGGTTTATGTCAAACTAGCACTTCCCGCGCGGCTTCGCCCGCGTTGGTGACGGAAAATATCCCACTGGAACGTGCTACCGGGAAGATGTTCCTTATCTACATTATAAAGGGAACCTCTGTGCAAAATTTCAGCTTTCTAGGTCCAAGGGTTTGGGCTGGGCGTTGATGAGTCAGTCAATGAGTCAGTCAAGACTTCTCTTTTATTTAACCGACTTTTAAAAAAAAAAGAGGAGGTTATCAATTCGTCGCGTATTATATATTTTTTTTTTTATGTTTGTACACCGATTTCTCCGTCAATTGTGGACCGATTTTAAAAAAATATTTTTTTATTTGATAGGGTATGCTCTCGAGGTAGTCCCATTATCACCAAGTCAGAATGTGATGAGGGGATCCCATGGAAATCGAGGGAAACCCTCAAATTTTATAGGCACACCCATAGTGATTTGGGTATTTTTTATAGTAACTTTGCATTTGCTCTCGAAAAGCACCATTTGGTGAAGTGGAACTTATGATGAAGACCACATATGGCCATCGGAACTACTCAATAATAAGTATTCACGGGTTGCGATTCGATTACCAATTTATGCTCCTCCACAATGCATATGGTGAAGTGGAGCTGACGGTAACTTCACCATCAGCTCCAGTTCTCCTGGTTCTTACTAGGAGAACTCATTAACAATTAACGTCCCAGGATCGGAAAAAGCATTATTTTGTAAAAAGAAGATGCGCAGTTGACATTAGGATATTGTTACTTAGATAAAATTTGAAACTGACCCACTAAAAAGTGATAAATAAAAACTTTTTACAAAAAAAAAATAACCGACGTCCAAAAAAAAAACTGCAAAGTGAAAAATAACTTTAACTTCGGAAGTCGGTGGCAAAAAACTAAAATACTGATCCAAAGACAATATTTCAATTGGGTTGCGATTCGATTAAGTACTTTAATTTTAATATGGCAATTTATGCTCGTCACAATGCCTATGGTGGAGTGGAGTTGATGGTGAGTTCACCATCAGTTCCAGTTCTCCTGGTTCCTTACTAGAGAACTCCACAACAATTAACGTCCTTGTATCGGGAAAACTAATATTTTGTAAAAGGTGATGAGCAGAGGCTATTGTAACTTAGATAAAATTACAAACTGACCCACTAAAAAGTGAAAAATAAAAACTTTTTTACAAAAAAAAATAACCGACTTCCAAAAAAAAACTGCAAAGTGAAAAATAACTTTAATTTCGGAAGTCGGTGGCAAAAAACTAAAATACTGATCCAAAGACAACGACTTCCGAAATTAAAATTTTTCATTTTGCAGTTTTTTTTTTGGTATTCGGTTATTTTTTTTTTTGTAAAAAAGTTTTTATTTATATAGATACAGATTTGACAATAACAGTAACGCTGACCTTAACGGTTACTGCGAAATGTGTTGTATTCATCAGCTTAGAAGTCATCAGAGTAGGTACGCGTCTGACAGAAGTGACAGATATTTACCACTAACAATAACAGTAACCAGCGGAGCGTGGGCGGTTAAATTAATTAAAATTAAATTAAATTAAATTAAAATTCATTTATTTCAAGTCATTGACCCGTACAAAATACAAAAACACGATTAAAAATAATAACTGATTAAATAATGTCAAAGTGAATAATAATTAATTAAATATTACAATGAATTAAATTAATTAAATAATGAAATGAAGTTATGTCAAAAGCAAATATTATAAATCATTATAATAATTTTAAAAAAACTTGAGAGGTGTCAAGGGACACCCGGATGGAACGAAGTTCCTTTCGATTAATTAGTGAAGGAATTGTAACAAAATTTTATTTTTATACTTATCATCATCATCATCATCATCATCACCATCATCATCATCATCATCATCATCATCATCATCATCATCATCATCACCATCATCATCATCATCATCATCATCATCATCATCACCATCATCATCATCATCATCATCATCATCATCACCACCACCATCATCATCATCATGATCATCATCATCATCATCATCATCATCATCACCATCACCATAATCATCATCATCATAATCATCATCATCATCATCATCATCATCATCATCATCATCATCATCATCATCATCATCATCATCATCATCATCGCACTGTTCAATGCGAAATAGAAATGAAAATATCTGGCTTGCTTTCTATAAGAGAGAGAGAGAGAGAGAGACAGACAGAGAAACATGCGCACGCCCCGCACGGCTTACAATAGCTACCTATAGCAAAAAGTGCCGTGACAACTTTTCGTGAGACTTTTTTCCGTCTAGCCCCCTTTCACAACGCGCGATAAGGAACTTCGTTCCAATCTATACTTATAATAAATCTGTAGAGAGGTCAATTCTGTACATGATATATATTTTCAAAATAACTATCAGGGGGTAATTAGTGATCGATACTGATGCCAAAAATGCAATCAGTAAAATTTTTGTCTGTCTGTCTGTCTGTCTGTCTGTCTGTCTGTCTGTCTGTCTGTATGTTCCTTATAGAAACAAAAACTACTCGACGGATTTTAACGAAACTTGGTACAATTATTCTTCATACTCCTGGGGACGTTATAGTATACTTTTCATCACGCTACAATCAATAGGAGCAGAGCAGTGAAGCGAAATGTTGGGAAAACGGGAGAAGTTGCTCCATTTTTTAAGCTTCCGTCGCGTGTGCAGCCTTAATGGTGAAAGCTACATAGAAATCATTTATGACGGAAATGTTCTACATAAAATTATCTAAAAAATATCCCACAACAGCATATGTCTATCTTTTATGGTTGACTCACAATAACACGTGTAACTCCCGATAGCTTAGCAGTTCGGAGCTTTCTGATTATATTTGTTTACTCTTACGTTTATAATACTCTCACTCATCCCTAATTAAAAGAAGTTAATATTATTACCTATTCAATAAAAAAAGAATCATAGTAATCGGTATAGAAACACCAAACTTATACATGAAATACGCTAATAAGCCATCGCGCCGTCGCGCGTGAATACTGAATCATGCCGTAAGGATTATTTTTGCGTAACGGTTGCCGCGCTCGACGCGGGTCATGGCGGTAGGTTATAAAAAGGCGGGAGGTCCGAGCGCGAGCTTCAGCCCCTGGCTGGAGCCACAGTATAGTCCGGTTAAGCAGTCTCGACCCCAAGTGGTCACACTGCGAGATGCCATACAAAAAAAAAAAAAAAGCGCGAGCTTCATTCAACATTTGGCTGTTGATGCGTTCAGAGCGTTCGACCTTATTGACAGACAATAATTGATATTAACAAACCGTGCTTATCAGCGCGACTTTTAGTCTTTAAATAGTTTATTTGAATTTCTTTTGTTGTTATTTTATAAAATACCAAACTACGAAAGTTAATCTGTCTGTTACATCAAAACCACTGAACCGTGAGGAAGGACATTATGGTACTTTTTTACGAAAAACGACGGAAACGCGGACGAAGTCGCGGGCAAAAGCTAGTAAATAATAATAAACATCCTTGGACATTTCACACAACGCCATCTAGTCCCAAGCTAAGCAACCTAATGCTTGTGTTATGGTAACGAGATGGCTGATAAACTACTTATACTTATACATTTTTATTTTTTTTGTAAATACATACATACATTATGACTACATCAATACATATTTTACATAATTATATAAAAAGACACATCAAGCACCAGCAACATGCCTGCCACAACAATGCCCAAAGTAGGGACAATCCAGTCGCTGAGCAATCATCGCCAGGACAGTGTTGGAGCTGGCCCGCACACTGCGCACCAAGGACGCGCACCGCTTGCGCATGCTGGTTAAAGTTACAGTTAAAGTTATGAAATCATGTAACAAATTGTCAAATGGAGCATCTCATTTTATATTTAAGAGGAAACGTGGGTGCTCTTTTCTCCATACAAAAAGATACAAACGCTCTTGCCTGTTTTCTTTCTGGTTAGTGACCATAAAGCAATGATTTTTTACAGAAATATAAATATCAGTTAATTGTATGCCCCTATGTTTTCCTTTTTGATGATATATTATTTTTATAGGAACTAGAACCCTCCAAAAATGCTCAAAATTGCTTATTCAGACCGCTGTCAACAGACGCCTAGTGTACCAATTTGACAACTATTAACGAAAAAAGAAAAACATAGGGGCATAGTATATATCCTTCTTATTCAGTTTATGAAATATCTTTTAAATTGGTCCAATATTGGAGGAGGAAATAGGCGAGAGCCAAACCTCGAAATGTGACTTTTTACATAGGCTATTTAGTCGGATCTGCAGTTGTCCTTATCGCACGAATTCGAGGGCGGAGCGCTCGCAGAGCGACAGCAATACCTTCTTAAAATACCTAACTGGCCACCCGCCTTTCCTCTTAACAAGTAATTTAACTGTAGGTGCGATGTTATTGTTATTGTTAAAGTAACATGGTGCAACCCAGACTAGGTAACCTCTTAGTTTGCTAGCATTATATTATTATTGTGGAGCGCATTGTACATCATAAGAAGTTATTAAGTCTCTCACGTCACGACTACTCCAGACAAAAGCTTCGGAGCGTGTCTAAGAGGCCATTTAAGTACGGGAAAGAGAGGATTCATTAAGCTGATTGCGCTGTGTAGCCGCGAAATTCGATTTTTTTGGGTTTTTTGCAATTTGCAGGTCCGTGTCAGGTTGTATCTTGATCAATGTATGATACGCGGACATAAAACATATGTATTTAGATAATTTTAACAATAAAAATCATCAATACATCTCTCTAAGTTAGATTTCGTGCAGAGTCGTCAAACGAACGAAATCTAACGACTCTAAGACTGGTTGTCAGACTTTCGGGCTTTTGACGACCCGTAACGACTGTCAAAGATCCACAAATGACAGCCAGGGCCAGGATCAACACGGCTTAACGTGCTTTCCGAGGCACGGAGGAGTCTCGATAAGTAAACGACTTGAGTATACATTAGGTACTTCAAAAATATATCTTATTTTAAACAGTTATCACATCATATCAACTTAATAAAAATATTAAATTCATTCATTCATTCATTCCAGGAATGATTTAAGCACTGGACCCGACATAAAATATAAATGTATGAAAACTCGTCCAACCACATTACATTTGATAAAATTTTGTGATAAATAACAATAAATGTAATAAAATAATGTACGTACAAGTGAAAAGTAATAGAGCTGCTTCCGCCGCTATGGTTTTTACACCATTTAACTGAACATTTAGTAATTTTTGGGGATGTTTTGTTGACAAGTAAGTGCTTGAGAATCTCGCAAAAACAAGTGACCAAGGCTAGAATTTCCTGGTTACTGACAAGACCGGTAAAGGTACGTCCGCTTATATGTCGGGTCCAGTGGTCAATTCGTTCATGATTCATTCATTCACTGAAAGACAACTTGCGGCCAAAACCGCTGGAGATAGAGCCAGAAACGTGAAATTTTGCATAAGAGATCTTCCTGTACTTATCGAAGTTGAGCACTAAGGAAGGATTTTTGGAAATTCATTACCTATAGGTGTTAATGTTGAAAGTTTTTATGGAAGTTCGTCATTTTGCCGATAGAAATCCCACCGGGCAATGCATAAAAAATACTGACTGACTGAGGGATGAAGGATACAACGATAATTTTGTGTTTTTAAAATTCCTATAAAACCAAATGTATATAAATATGGTTAAATCGTTTGGATTTTCCTTATGTGCTATTTGACTATAATATTGTCTACTGTTCTGCCCCCCATGTCATAATTACAGTAAGTCAAAAAATGTAAATGGTGGGAAATCGCACTTTTGTTTCGAGATGTTTAAGTTCAAAGTCATAACACCAGTAACACGACTTACTGTAATTATGACATCGGGGGCAGTGTTGTACTAAAACCGAAACGTGATTACTTGAAATTTAAAAAAAAATCCAAAGTAGCACCGTCTATTTCCTGTTTTATACGATTACACGTAAAAAGTTCCTTATTGTGCAGTAAAATTTAATTTAAATCGAAGGTATTTAAATATGTAAAGAACTTACTAAACTTAAGATTGATTTAAGTATATCATTTTATCATAAATCCACATTTAAACGGAGTGTGTTTAGTTCCGGTACGCGTGAGAGTCTTTTATGTCTTTCGCGTCAACCTAGACAGCCTTAAGGTCATTTCACTTAGGTACACATCGAGCTAAATCACGCTTCAATATATCCTGTGTATGACCAGGGTGTCTACTCCCTAAGCACGAAGTCCGTAGTTTCGCTCTTCGTTACGGGCGTTTCCTACTCCGTATCACCTACGGACGTATGATTGGTTCGGGTCCCGAACGAAGTATGCATGGCAACACGATACGACAGTTGTCCCTACTCCCGATGTGTTTTTGTTCGTCCGGAAAATTTAACTTTTACACTTGTTTTGATGGATCGTTAAGACAGCCGGACGGATAAACGGACGGGCGGATGAACGGACGGACTTAGGGAGTAGGCCCGCAGTTGTATAAACGAAAACGAGACAAAAGAAGTGTATAAGCATCGTAGCAGGTGTCGTTCTGTAGTTTCTGCCTACCCCCATGAGAAGAAGGTGTGAGTTTATCTATGTAAAATAATTAAATGAAGTAAATCAATCTGCCCAGCCTTTTCCCAACTATGTTGGGGTCGGCTTCCAGTCTAACTAGATGCAGAATCAGCTGCATCTGGAAGACTGGAAGCCGACCAGTATTTTACATGGAGCGACTGCCTATCTGACCTCCACAACCCAGTTACTGGGTAATACGATATCCCTTGGTAAGACTGGTTGTCAGACTTTCAGGCTTCTGTCGACCCGTAACGTCTGTCAAAGATCCACGAATGACAGCCGGGACCAACGGCTTAACGTGCTTTCCGAGGCACGGAGGAGTCTCAGTATGTAAAGATGGTCACCCATCCACGGACCAACCCCGGCAAGCGTAGCTTAACCTGATGATCGACCCGTGCGGCTGTTATTACTTAGGCACGAGCTCCTCAATTAAATAATTAAATGAAGTCAAAAACACACTCTTGTCTTCACGAAAACAATTCACCAAGATGCAATATCCAATCTTCATTATGTTTTCTTAGGACCCACAACAAATTTAATCAGCAGGAAAAGTAAGCGGAAATACAATTTCCCTTTCCGGTTCGGGTCAAGTGTAGTGTATAGGCAAACAGGACGGCTCCGCGACTACCAGGCATTCAGAGAACGCAGGAAATTAGTCTTTGTTCCGTGGTTATTGGGTCACTAGGTATACCAGGGTTGTTTATATGGTTACATTCCTCTGGAGTGGGTCAAGAGCATGAAGGAATTATTACGACGCCGACGTAACGTGTATAATTATAGTTTTAATAAGATTTATTAATATGTATTAGTTTATTATTGTTTTTAAGATAATTTTGTGTATTTTATCTATGGGCCTAGTTGCTTAATAATAAAATGATTATTATCATTTATTTTTATTATTCTACTATTCATCACCAAGTTGCCCCATTGGTGGGAAAGTCGAAACTTCAAAATTTTGCTGTCTACTTGGTCCCGGTAAGATTTTGGTGGGACAAAGGGCTGGTGTCGTACTGTAGACTTGGAACCAGTCTCAAATTTACAGTGCTTGTATTTAATACTGGCTGGCTTATGGCAAATACACTAGGGAGCTTCGCTGGGTTAAGTTTTAGTTTCATAGGATAAGTTATATTTTGGTAAATTTTGGCCAGACAATAGTTAGAGTTTTTTTTAAGATAGTTTAGGATTGCTTATTATTTTAAGGTTAAATGAAAAATCATAGGTAAAACTGAAAGCTACCTATAAAAATGGTCTAAGGCCCGTATTACCGAACGTCACTCAAGCATTGATCTCTGTTTAAATCTAGTTTTAAGTCAAATTTTAATTTTAGAACGTTCCTCAAGCATAGATTTACTGATCATAGTTCAGCTGAGTTTGGCCTTATTTTAGAACGTTACTCAGTTCCTGAATCGAACCCAAGCAGTGATTTGACCCAAGCGTGGTCGAGACCGCGCTTGAGCATAGATTGTCATGTCAATTTTTGTTATTTTCAAGTTTATCTGCGTTGTCATGGTTATATGACGTTGTGCAATCGAAGTACCTAAAAAGTATTCATATCAATATGGATATAATTATTACAATCATTTATTCAACGATGATTAAAATAGAAGGTTGAACTTTAGTGTTCTCTCAGGCATTTAGGAGATAGGTTCAAATAATAATAATAAAATATTGAGTGTGCAAGTCACCCCCCTGCCATTACATATGTGTATAATAACATTGTCAGGCAGGGGACATAGTTCTACCATAGTTCAGGCTACCCAATCCACTATAGCCACCTAAACCCATAGCCCATTTTGTTTCCATGTTCTGCAATAGTCCTGCACCAACCAGGGATTGTCCTTGGGTGCACTTGCATAGTGCATACAGGGATAATCGTCGACTGGAGCCTTGTCGTCATTTAAAATTGTCTAAGGGGCCTCTGCGAGTTGGCTCCGGCCCCTCGTGCGCCTTTCAAAGGTCCGGGACCCCAGGGTCCCGAGATATGTCAAATAATAAAAATAAATAAATAATAAAACGTTTATTTTCAGGCTACAATGTCCCATAGACCTTGCAAACTGACATAATATATAAAGTATAAAACAAAACTTTGTGTTAACAAATAAAGCCTAAAACTATGTTAGTAGCACTTCACTTCACTAGCTTGTCCTTGTGTTGTCCTGTGGTACTAGTACGCGGAAGCGACGGAACACCACGTCCTGCGGCCAAAAGTCTTCTTCCAAGACGAGCGGCAGATAACAGTTCGGTACACGCACCACGAACGCCTTGAAGTTGACGTTGCGGCGCGACCAGTAACTGCACCCTCAGCGTGTACCTCGTCTTCTGGCGCACGTACTCCACGAAGTCCGCTGCCTGTGGTGTAGTGTAGGCGGGGGATGTACACCGGTGTGTTCGGCTTTGCGGCACGCAAGCTCAATTCGGGCTATTATACTGTATAATCTATGCTTCGGGCTTCGGGCAAAGGACCCAATGGCTACCTTGTTGGTGACAGTGGGCTAATTCACCTACTTACAATGTTCTTGTTGTAGTAATTATGGAAATTAAACAAGTTTTAACGTTGTAATAATTATTATCCTTTCTTCTTGTTACAAAGACAATCAATACTATTACTATAGATAGTGTATTATCTATGATCAATACGTTGCTAGGCAACACAATAGCGGCAGCGCAGGCTGGCGCGAACTAGCTAAAACCACAGATTATATTTGAACACGAAATACCATAGTTTTCTAACAGTTTTTTTGGCGAGTGGTCAAAATCTGAACTAACGCTGCCATACCTGTAAAAAACTCACAAATGTTTCCCAACAACGCCCCCCTGCCAATGTCATTTAGGCGCCAAAAGATCCTTGTAGCACTCTACAAAGGTCTGATAATTATGCTTACAAAATGACTTCAAACAGATTTACTTATTCGTGGCAGACACAATAATGCTGATTTACTAATTAATTGGGTTCTTATGGTATATTTTAATATTTAAATTCTATGAAGACCAAAACAGAGTATGTAAATTAAATAAATCGTAAACGAAAACAGGCTGATGCATAGACAATAGACATCTCTGCTTGAGGCCCGATTTGAGTCTAGATTTAGCTGAGTATAGATTGATTACCGTTCTGGAATAAGAACGATGCTCGAGTACTGATTCTATACATAAACTGTGATCAGCTGATTGGCGATCAAACTGGACTTGAGCAACGTTCTGTAATACGGGCCTAAGTGTCCCTACTCTTGCACATTTGAGGACATCAACAACGCTATTGGGCCAAAGTAACCTATTCGAAAAAAAGAGCCTATAGCTACTTCTATAAAAACTAAACAAAATTTTTATACTAGTAGGTACTTGAAGATCTTTCAAGTTGTCTGTCAAAACTCCATTAGCAAAATGCGCTTAAGGCCGAACTATACGCCAATGACCTTGAGTGGTTAGCTTGCGCATTCTGGCCTGAGTTCACGCAACGCGTCGTACGTCCAGCCAGTAATAGGACTCGCCCATCAAGGAGCGCTGTCCCAAATTAGACGCATTTTTAATTTATTATAATAAAAAATATACATGTTTTTAAAAAGTAACAAAACCAAATCATTTTCGTTTGTATTGCAAAGTAGTAGATATTTTTTTTATATTCTTTTGATAAAAAATGAAGGAGTAAAATGGTTTCATCTTAACGATTTGGAGGTGATTTGGGGTTTTTTTTTCTTATTATGTGATACCGATAGAAAAATTATGGCTAAACCAAATTACGATTCATATCATGTAGATAACTAACAATTTTTTTCAGATGTAATTTCTCTGTAGGTTCCGGCGAAAAACTGCTTCATCTGCACGCTGTTTTAAGCTTTTTTCGAAAGAGTAGCCTTAAAACAGAAACTGAAATATGAATTCTTCCAAGAAACAAAACGAAACAGGTCAACGACTCCACTTAGCAAAAGTATCCACCCAAGTAGATGACAGTGACGTTTATGAAAGCTACTTGACATCAAAGATCACGTCTTCAAAGGAAGGTTCTGTAGACGGTTGATATGACTGTTTGCTTAGGCTGCTTATAGCCCCTTTGGCCGGACGTAGCGATCGCAAATACAGCTAGATATTAGTTTGTATAGGGGACTGTGATTTCAACTCTAAGGAAGATTAGGAATCTGGAATGGTGGCGCGATCGAACTTTTGTTATATTTGAAAGTAGGTAAATTAAAACACGACGGACAAACGACTGCAAAATACATAATTATCATGAAAAAAAAAAACTCATTCGTTCGTTATCGTCAGTATTACCTTGGCCCCTGTATACACTTCCCGTGTGGGAACATAGGGGACGAATATTTAGTAGGGCGTAGAAAATATCAATCTAAGATTGTGTCAATTAATAGGTACCTACATTTATTATTCGCCTAACATCGTTCGTTCTCCTAGCCCTTTTCTCGACTGTGGAAGTCTCAGTTTTCCAGATGAAACTAAATATTACTATAATATTTTACAACGGATGATTTCGCTCATCTTTCCTCAAAAATCCTCTCGATTTACCATACAAAAAATTCAAACTGGAAAAGTCGGACTACACAATGAAGGGTTCCGTAGTTAGGATGAAATTATGCCAAGCACAAACTTAATATTATAGTTGAAAAACATGTTTACGTACATTCCAACAGTGAATGTAAGTCTGTACTCACACTATTGAGAGATTTACAATGTTATTTTAAGACCACAAACTTCTTATAGGTTTTCCTGTAATCTAAAGGTATAGAACTATTTTCTGTATTTTTTTTTCAAAATTTTAGGTTCAGTAGTTTCGTAGATAAGGGGGGGAACGGTCAATTTTCGTCTATTTTCTTAATTATAAAAAAAAATGTATTTGAGATCCTCATAGTAGCCCTTTCATTACTTTGATATGTCACACGGTACAGTTTGCAAAACTTTTTTTTTTTATTTTCTTATTTGTCCTTAAAAGTGACCCCCATATTCAAAATTCATTTATTTACTATAGCTGTACATGTTTGGGTCACAAAAATTCATATTTATACCAAATTTATTAATTTAAATCTTACTTTTACTTTATACTTCAATAAATTTTATTTTTTATTATTATTTTATTAGATTCGGAGCAAATTGGCTGTGACAGACGGACAGACAGAGACAGACAGACACAGGAGTGATCCTATAAATAAGGGTTCCGTTTTTCCTTTTAAGGTACGGAACCCTAAAAATATACGAATTTTAAAGAATACAAGGAATGCAGATTAAAATTCCGGGCATCGTTTGTCATCCTCGAAAAAAACAACTCAGGTTTTCCGTTCCCTGCATTAAATTTGGATAACAGAGCCTTAATGGCATTGATTTATGACGGTCCTGGGACTCGAAATCGTGAAACAGTGCAACACTGATTGAAGAAACATATTTGGTAAAACATTGTTTTTAGCGTTCCGTACCAAAATGGTAAAAAAGGAACCCTTATGGTGTGACTCAGTCTGTCTGTCTGTCACAGCTGGATATCTCAAGAACTACTAATGCTATCAACTTGAAATTTGGAACAGTTTAAGATGACGTTTACAAAACTATTTTTCAAATAAGAAAGAAATAAAAATATATGTATTTTTTTTTTGCAACTAGGGTATGTGGGGTATCATATGAAAGAACGCTGTTTGCACATTCTCAAAATTTTTTTTATTTTATTTTTAAAGTGTTTTCGACTTTTGGTGAAAAATGTAAAAAAATACCATTACCCCCCCTTATCTCCGAACTTTGCATAGAGAAAAATCTGAAATTATTCTATGTGATAGAAGTTTATGTAAAGATTACAGGAAAAATAAAACGATGTCTCTAAATAGCACACTTTTTCAGAAATCGGAACGGAACCCTCGGTGCGCGAGTCCGACTCGCTGTTGACCGGTTGATTTCTTTTTACTCTGCTCTTCATAATGTGTGTCGTTTGTGCCGTTCACAAACAAATTATAATAATAAAAAATTTGATTTAATTGTAGGTAATCGTCGAGCATTTTAAGATGCTGAATTTGTTTCATCAGAAAAAATTCCAACCTAAAAAGCCAATTACCCTATTCCACAACAGGCAAACGCAACTCCATCCCCAAAAATCCTCAAAATTGTATGGACGAAATAATATTCTGTCTGATAATTAAACCAGAACCCAAACGTGTAAGCGCGGAAATGATTTGCCAAACAGATTAACTCCTAATTTTCACCCCTTTGAAGTAAATTAGGCACACACTATCAACATTCCATTTGACTTCATAAAGTCTTAATAATATGGCTAAACTTGACATTGTGACTTGTTTTGGTGTCATAGACAATTTTCATGAATGCGTGTGGATAGGAGATATCAGCTATTAGTGACGAAACAGTGAGCATAGATTTGATATTAAAGGGCTCATGGCTACATTATAAAGATGTAGTAGACAGATAGGTAGAAGAAGGTTGTCAAACTTTGTGGCTTTCCAACTACCCGTAATAGTCAGAAACCCGAAAGATCTGGCAACCAGTGGACCCATGTAAAATAATGGTATATAACTGCATCCAATAGGGATGATGACTAAAAATTTATTTTTTGTCCGTCATAGAGATTATTAAAAAATATTGGACACGTATTTTTACTTTTTTACGTAATCAAAAGATTATAGCTACGCGTGACGTCATGTCATATTTTAACTCAATGTTAAAATATGGCATGACGTCACGCGTAGCTAGGTTGTATACGTACAAGTGACGTAGCGAGCCCCCACTCCCCAACTTTAATGCGTGATAGCTAAGTATTTTTTATTAATATGATAAAGCAAAAAATACGTGTCTAATATTTTTTATTATCTAACTGACGGACTAAATAGAATTTCTTTTTTTTTACCCAGGCATCATCCCTATTAGACTGGAAGCTGACCCTGACATAGTTGGGAAAAGACTAGGCAGATGATGAGATGGTTAGAATCCTACCTAATATTATAAATGCGAAAGTAAGTTTGTTTGTTTGTTACCTTTTCACGCCTAAACTACTGAACCGGTCATCCTGAAATTTTGCATATACGTTGTCAGGTGTACAGAAACGGACATAGGGTACCTTTCAGTCCGAAAAAAAGTACTGTTCCCGAGGAAAACAACAATAACATTCTTATGATAATAGATGACGCCACGTTTCTTTCGGAACATGATTGAATTATATTATTACAAGCAGAGTACAATCCGAATTAATTGTCAAATTCTAAATTAACGCGAGCGCAGCTGCGGGCAAAAGTTAGTATGTTATAAACCTGCCATTTTATAACGAAAGAAAAACCTAAAATCCAAAACCGTTTCTGTCAACATTAACCAGCTGTATAAACAGTACATTGATCACAAGAAGTAAAAGCAGCCAACCCCGTCAGGTTAAGCTACGCTTGCCCGGGTTGGTCAGTGGATGGGTGACCATCTTTACATACCGAGATTCCTCCGTGCCTCGGAAAGCACGTTAAGCCGTTGGTCCCGGCTGTTATTCGTGGATCTTTGACAGTCGTTACGGGTCGTCAGAAGCCCGAAAGTCTGACAACCAGTCTTACCAAGGGGTATCGTATTACCCAGAAACTGGGTTGTGGAGGTCAGATAGGCAGTCGCTCCATGTCAAAAACTGTTATTCAGCTGCATCCGGTTAGACTGGAAGCCGACCCCAACATAGTTGGGAAAAGGCTAGGCAGATTGATTGATCACAAGAAGTAAAAGCAATTGTTTTATTGTGTAAGAGTAAAAATACAATTCAATCAAGAGGCAGTCTTATCGCTAATGGCAATATCTAGCAGACAACCGCGGTTCGATTGGACTCTGGAGTCTGGACTGAAATCAATTAAGCTGTTTCTTGCTGCTGTCTCCCTAGTCTCTATTAAACCACGAGTCTTTCATGGTTTTCCAATATATCCCCTATTAAACAATATACCGAGCAATATTTCACCAGCTTTACTAGCGTTCCTGTCTACCCTGCTTAAAGTTATGGTGTGATTATAACACATTTTATGTATGTCGATGGCAGCTGTATAAGGTCTTCAATAATTAGTCGCTACCCAGCTCCCGCCCTTACGTAACCGAGCCGTGTTTATAAGGGTGCGCCGCCAAAGTTGTGATATTAGCTTTTCTGATTGTGGTCGGGGAAATATGCAAAGGTGGCGTTATAGACCGAGAGGTGACAGAAGACACTGAGAGCCGGCAGACCAACTCGTTTCATCTGCGGAGACGCCATACTTTGAATGTGTACTAAAACTGACCAGTTCTCTGATCATTTTTTTTCGCAACAATGACGCCTCTTGTAAGCGTTATAACTCGAAGTTGCAACCACTCAGAGCAGGCAGACCGACGTCATTCACATTAGGGGACTACTCTACAACCCATCGAAGTAAATCTAACCGTATCCATGATCGTTATGAAAAATCCTGTGACCTCTTAGTCTATTAGGAATATTTAGGAATATGTGTTTTTTTTGGGTTCCGTAGCTAAATTGCAAAAATGGAACCCTTATAATTTCGTCACGTCCGTCTGTCCTTTTGTCCGTCTGTCCGTCTCTCTATCTGTCCGTCCGTCCAGCAACCTACCCAAATCATTTTGCAGCAAATTGCTAATCCATTGCTTCATATTATGTTCGAAAAAACAACGTAAACAAACACAATGAATGTTGTTGAACTGTCAAAATGATACCAATTGCGATTGATATTGTGTGACTGCAACATTACTACTCAACGTTTTGTTAATCTTATGTGTTATAAACTGAGTGTTTCTTTTAAGGTTGATGCGCCAGGGTAGCCCGCGAAGTTCAAAATTTCTTACGTTTTTTGCAATTTGTAGGTCAGTGTGAGCTTGTATGTTGATTAAAATATGATTCGCGGCCGTAGCTAATAAGGCTTTACAGAATTATAATCATTAGAATCAGCAATATAATTCCATAAGTTAGCATTTACCTCAAACCTCATGATTTCATGAAATCGCTAGATTTGAGGTAAATGTTAACTTATGGAGTTGTATTGCTGATTCTAATGATTATAATTCTGTAAAGCCTTAGTAGCTACGGCCGCGAATCATATTTTAATCAACATACAAGCTCACACTGACCTACAAATTGCAAAAAACGTAAGAAATTTTGAATTTCGCGGGCTATCCTGTCGCATCAACCTTAAGGTGTCAAGCCGGTGCGAGCTGATAGCAGAGTACCATACCTATTAATTTAACCCCCATGTATGTTCTGCGATTTGTTGTAGTTTTCGAGTAATATTTTTTTTCGATATTTTTCCTCATTCAACGAGATGATGGCTTTAAAAAATTGTCTTTTTTTTTGGGTCAGCTTTGAACAAGAATGTCCTAAATAGGGCATTATTTGCTGAAATCGGTCGTTGAAAGTGGTGTATCTGAAATCTTGTGATTTTCATATTTAATCATTTATTATCTTATGTCTTATCTTTGCATATTTTTGTAAATCCTTATATTTACTATTCCTCTGCGTTTAAACAGAGCTCAGTTGATAATAAAAACATAAATTTTATACCTACTACTATCCTTAACCACTACCATTGATATTAAATGAGGGATCCAAAATAACTCAAAAATTACAAAAAATCTTAGAACATACATGGGGATGGGAATCGTAGAACAATCGATAGGTATGGTACTCTGCTATCAGCTCGCACTGTCTTGACACCTTAAAAGAAACACCCTGTATATGTTTTAGTTGTTTATTATCACTTATTAAATAAATAAAATAAAGTGTATAAAAAAGCCATTTACACGGT
The DNA here is from genome assembly GCA_905163495.3 of Cosmia trapezina. NCBI lineage: Eukaryota > Metazoa > Arthropoda > Insecta > Lepidoptera > Noctuidae > Cosmia > Cosmia trapezina. The sequence continues at coordinate 7,399,725 of LR991050.1, forward strand.
TGAAGTCGAATGTGAATTTGCTTAACAATTAATTTCCCCGACTGTACATACTACAAAATCTTCAGAATGTAAAAATATTACCTATTACACAAGTTTCGTGATCTACTAATATATCGATGGCACGGCCTGCCAGAGAGGCCGCAGTGACCGAAAGGTCGTAAGATCGCTACCCGGCCTGAACTGTCTGACCTGGCCTGGCTGGCCTTGATAATTGATGGGGCTAACTGGCTAAGTACTGGTGTGGCGGCATCTACATCGCCACATACGAACTACGCATCAATGACATGACGTCACGCAAACCTGCATCGCGCAATTAGAGTTTACCACGCGACTAGCACATATACAACGTCCCGACATCAACCGTCGGGCAGTAGCCCACCAGACATAACACCCGTCTGGTCGGAGGATCCTCCCTTTTCAATGGCGGATGAGTGAACTGAACACCCTGTTCCTCATGCCTCTAAACTGGTGACCCCGAGCATGAACGTCAGCGCAGCCTTCGTGCAACTACATCAGCGTGACGTCATCAGCATCACTTCCTCAAGCTTTCGAGCGGCGAGTCACACAGCCAGCCAGCATCGACGGCTTCAACGGGTATCCTGACCACAGCATGCAGCGGACGCGCATTCCTGGTCATCCCTTCAGCCTCAACCTCAACCCAGCGCTGTACACTCCGACTCACTGGAGCATAACGCAGCGCCACCCCGACTCACTGGGGTATCACCGCAGACAGTTCCGACTCACCGTGAACTATGCGGCACCCGGTTCCGACTCACCGTGAACTATGCGGCACCCGGTTCCGACTCACTGGAACCACAACTGGCATTGGCAAGCATCGCAAGATACACGACTCAGCCCACTATTGACCTCCGGTCTCCGGAGGGGAGTGATGTGGCGGCATCTACATCGCCACATACGAACTACGCATCAATGACATGACGTCACGCAAACCTGCATCGCGCAATTAGAGTTTACCACGCGACTAGCACATATACAACGTCCCGACATCAACCGTCGGGCAGTGGCCCACCAGACACAACACCCGTCTGGTCGGAGGATCCTCCCTTTTCAATGGAGGATGAGTGAACTGAACACCCTGTTCCTCATGCCTCTAAACTGGACTATGAGCAATATGCATCACACGTTATTATTCGTGGAACCCAACTAAACTAAGGAATATCGATGCTCAAACTGTTGCCATAATGGCCTCAGGACACCTCCGCCGTAAAACTATAGCAGCCGGTCGATTCTGTAAAAATCTCACCGTGAAAACTTAGGTGAAGTGAGTTTGTTTTTGCTAGGAATTGACACTATTGACAGCTCACTCCACGCTCACTTCACCTAAGTTTTCACGGTGAGATGGTTACAGAATCGCACTGCAGATCACTTAGCGAAGTGATCTGCTATAGTTTTACGGCTCAAGACGGGTTGGCGATGAGTAACCAGACAAATGCGAAAGTTTGGATAGATGTTTGTTACTCAATCACGCCAGATCGGCTGAACAGATCTAGATGAAATTTGGCACAGAGATAGATTACAATCTGGAAGAGCACATAGGTTACTTTTCATCCCGGAAAAATGTACGGTTCCCGTGGGATAATTTCAAACATCTACAAGGGCGAAGCCGCTGGCAAAAGCTAGTATTAGCTATAATTCCAGGTTTCCTCACGATTTTTTCTTTCACCGATCTCAGTAATGTCTCATAAAGTACATAATGAATTGAAGAAGTCACACTGGTTGCTCGGAAGAATTTGCTCGCATTTGAACCCACAACTTTGTGCATGAGAGGCGAGGCCTTAACCACTGGGACATCACGACCGCAGTAATAAAATAATCTGCCTAGCCTTTTCCCAACTATGTTGGGGTCGGCTTCCAGTCTAACCGGATGCAGCTGAATACCAGTATTTTACATGGAGCGACTGCCTATCTGACCTCCACAACCCCGTAACTGGGTAATACGATACCCCTTGGTAAGACTGGTTGTCAGACTTTCGGGCTTCTGACGACCCGTAACGACTGTCGAAGATCCACGAATGACAGCCGGAACCAACGGCTTAACGTGCTTTCCGAGGCACGGAGGAGTCTCGGTATGTAAAGATGGTCACCCATCCACGGACCAACCCCGGCAAGCGTAGCTTAACCCGATGGATCGACCCGTGCGGCTGTAATTACTTAGCCACGAGCTCCTCAGTAATAAAATAATCTAATTGAATAAAATCAAAAGGTCTTTTTACAAAACAGAAACTTAAGTGCTTTCCATTTAGATATTGTTTTTCTAGAGAAACAGCAATGCAATCTGACAAAACAAAACAAAAAACGTTATTTATTTATTATTTATTTATTTATTTATTCACCATTAACAACATCATAACAGCTATAACACCAATGTTATGTAACAATACATTCCGAAACGGCGCTTTTCTATCTCAGTCAATTAAGGCTTGTCCGTCGCAAAAAGGGCGGTCACTGTCGGACTGCATAGAAAAGAAAGAGAAGCGCGATGACACAACGCTTGCAAAATATGAAGTAATTATCGATTTACAAAAAATCTGTTGATTAAACTAAAAAAGTAATGACAAGAAATCATTCCTTATTAGTTTGTAAAGAACTGTATAAATTTATGAACACTTTTAATGAAAACTGTAGGAGTAATATGGTAACAACTCGAAAAAATAGACCGAAATAGACCTGGATTTAGGTTTTTTTTCCTTAGTTCTACAAACTAAAATAGATTTCAGGACACATGAAATCACTTCTTATGTATTGTAGATTACTGTGTATTTTTTCCTATAAGAAAGATGCTATAATTACTGTAAAAAATGGTTACAAAGTTAATTAGTTTCGCCGTATTTTAGGAAGGAGCAGCCTTAATGGCAAAATGTCGGGAAATCTACACAATCAATGCCATAATAGAAATGGAGCTAAAAAGGAGTTTGCCGATAACATTTTACTTGCCCCGCTTGCCCGGACAGAGTGGGCTTTTGATTTTGTTTCTGAATATGGGGTTTGGGGTTGTGTAGAGAAATAAAGAACCTTTTTAATTACATGTCCGTTTGAGCGTGTGACATATTCGGCGCCCGGCTGTCCAAAAAGGACCGTTTTTCCGTACCAAAATGGTAAAAAAGGAACCCTTGAGATATCCAGCTGTGACAGACAGACAGACAGACTGAGTCACACCATAAGGGTTCCTTTATGGTGTGAGTCAGTCTATCTGTCTGTCTGTCACAGCTGGATATCTCAAGAACTACTAATGCTATTAACTTGTTTCGAAGTTTTAGATGACGTTTGCTCAACTATTTTGCAAATAAGAAAGAAATAAAAATATTTATATTTTTTTGCAACAGGTGCTGAAAGGGGGTCTTAAAAATTCAAAGCGGGGCTACTAGGGCATGTGGGGTATCATATGAAAGAGCGCTGTTTGCACATTCTCAAATATTTTTTTTATTTTTTTTAGCCCGCATTGTTTTCGACTTTTGATGAAAAATGTAAAAAAAATACCGTTCCCCCCCTTATCTCCGAAGTTTGCAAAGAAAAAATGTGATAGAAGTTTATGTAAAGATTACAGGAAAAATAAAACGATGTCTCTAAATAGCACACTTTTTAGGAAATCGGAACGGAACCCTCGGTGCGCGAGTCCGACTCGCTCTTGACCGGTCTTTTATATTCAACGTCACATAATGTTATTTTATCCTCAAGTAACACTGTCTCTTATAAAAAATAATCTGCCTAGCCTTTTCCCAATTATATTGGGGCTGGCTTCCAGTCTGACCGGAGGGGTTTCTTTAAGTAACACTATTTCTTCTGAAATTACAATCAACTTCATTGCGATTTGAAATGAGTTGGCATGAAATAGTGTGATAATTTAGTATTGGCAGAACCCGATACCTACAGCTATTACCTGTACCTTTTTTTTTTTTTTTTTCGATGGTGGCAAATCATCAAATAACTTCTCCCGCTCTGGGTGGAGCGGAAGGGCGTGTCAGACTTTTACTGACTAAAACCCACCCGTGTTCCTTCAGTTGCTTATGCCAGGGCCGCGGTATCTTCTTAAAACTACCCGCGACCCCAGCGGCGCCTATGACCATTAAAATATTGTTATTGTACATAATAATCTTATTATACAGGGTGTTGGAAGATGGGGCAGGGCAGGTACCTTATCCGGTACTTTTAATTTAAAAGTAAGTTATTCGCATGGTAGGTACCATGCGAATAATAAATAATCATTCAATTAGTTGTGGACAGCCCAATTACACTATCACAAGCATCGGCGGATATCCAACCGAGCCATTTATTCGTTCTTGACCAAAGGGAAATGTCCAATTACATTATTGTATGTTATAGTTTGGTAAATGATGGAGCTCGTGGCTAAGTAATAACAGCCGCATGGGTCGATCCGTCAGGTTAAGCTACGCTTGCCGGGGTTGGTCCGTGGATGGGTGACCATCTTTACATAACGAATTTCCTCCGTGCCTCGGAAAGCACGTTAAGCTGTTGGTCCTGGCTGTTATTCTTGAATCTTTGACAGTCGTTACGGGTCGTCAGAATCCCGAAAGTCTGACAACCAGTCTTACCAAGGGGTATCGTATTACCCAGTAACTGGGTTGTGGAGGTCAGATAGGCAGTCGCTCCATGTAAAATACTGGTATTCAGCTGCATCCGGTTAGACTGGAAGCCGACCCGAACATAGTTGGGAAAAGGCTAGGCAGATTGATTGATAGTTTGGTAAATGATGGATGAATGTGCAATTCTGTAAGCTTATTAACGTATTTAATGAGCCGCTTTTCACCGCTAATACACTGTTTAACTGCAGAATTAATATAACATAAGTAATAGAATTATGGTAAGTACTTCGTAGCCATTATAATAATTATTATGCGGGCATCATCTGCCTAGCCTTTTCCCAACTATCTTGGGGTAGGATTCCAATCTAACCCGATGCAGCACAAGTGTGAGCACTATGTAGCTAATATAAAGCTACCTTTTACTGGGTTCGTCTTTCACTGACTTGAATGTGCCCTGGCGGTTGAGAGTATGTCATGCTCACTCAAATGTCTCGCTGGTGGTGGCGTGTGTGTTGGATCATTAAGTTCCCTTCAAAATGGTTGAGCTAATTGGTGCTGATCCATGCGTCATGTTCGTGAACGGGCGCCGTCAGTTGGGACTGGTCGTCTCTTAGCTGCCACGGCTTATTTTTAATTTAGTTGTTTTTAGTTTTTATCTTTTTCATTAAGGACGCTTTTAACGTGCACGTCTTTCTACATTGTTCTCACATCTATATTTTCAATTTGAACGATGTAACGAATATAATATAAAATATTTGATTTAAAAGAGTGTCCGTGGAGTTTCTTGCTCGTTCTTCTCCAGGATCTACGCTTTGGAATGGGCAACTAGCTTCATTTTTCTGACTGACCGACCCAAGACCGACCCCTTGACAATTCAAAAGTGCCTGTTAATTGGTTTATTTCAAATAAATGCTTTGAGTTTGAGTTTGAGTTTGCAGCTGAATACCAATATTTTACATGGAGCAACTGACCCATTGGTAAAACTGGTTGTCAGACTTTCGGGCTTCTGACTACACCTAACGACTGTCAAAGATTTAAGAATGACAGCTGGGACCAACGGCTTAGTCATTCAAGATTAAATTGCAACGCTTGCTGAGGTCAGTCCGTGGATGGGTGACCATCCATTACAAACTGAGACCCCTCCGTGGAAAGCAGGTTAAGCAACCAGTCTGACAACCAGTCTTATTACGCGGTAACGTGTTACCCAGTTGTGTGTGGAGACAGGCAGTCGCTCCATGTAAAATACTGGTATTCAGCTGCATCCGGACTGGAAGACTGGTAGACTGGAAGCTGACATCGATAGTTGGGGAAAAGGCTAAGCAGATGATGAACCACTGTCTGGTTAATCATTTTATGAAAATCTTCTCAGTACTACTGACGTAGGGCAGATATTCTAGACATTATTAAATTATCGGTCTTGATGAATTACTTGGTTAATGAGTTAATTAGAACGATACAACCACATCTTAGATACATTATGTATCATATTATACCTATACGTAGTAAGAGTGGAATTCTAACTATACTCAGGCCAACGATACGATAAAAATACTTAAAATAGCAACTTATACAAATATCAACTTTAAACTCAATTAATCTTAAAGTTGATTTTTCAATGAAAAAACTATTGTTTAACGTTTTAGTGGCATGAGGAACAGAGTGTAAAGTTCACTCACCCTCCATAGAAAAGGGAGGATACTCCGACCAGACGGGTGTTGTGTCTGGTGGGCTACTGCCCGACGGTTGATGTTGGGACATTGTATAAATATGCTAGTCGCGTAGTAAACTCTAATTGCGCGATGCAGGATTGCGTGACGTCATGACATTGTGATGTGTAGTTCGTATGTGGCGATGTAGATGCCGCCACAACGTCATAAAATAATTTTCAATACACTTCCTCGAAAACTGGTTCATATCGCACTACGATTAGGTTCACAATGCAATGTATTTCACACGCGTGCGATTTTTTATTTTCCCGCACGTGTGCGGGAATATAAATTGCCACAGATAACTTATACCTATACTTAGTCCAAATTGGTTCAATGCCTCTATTCACAACTCTCTATTCGGAGGTGAATGTTTTTTTTTAATCTCGGCTAAGAGTTAAGCGTCTTTACGGCGTTAATATTTTTTGAATATTTAAATAATGTTTATAAATAGAACATCATCAAAAACTATGATTATTACAATAAAAAAAACGTTTATGAACAAATTAACATTTATTTGTGATCTAAACTCAAAAATATTTGAATTTTCTATTTTTCATATTAGGCTGTATATCGCCTTTATACCTTTGCTTCTCGTTCAACCCGGCGAAAGCAAAGCGCGGTAAAAAAAAGAAAATTTAAATCATAGTTTCCTAATAATTCATGACAAAAATATTTTCCGTTATTATAATTTATTTCTTCAAAAGTGTATCGAAAAACATCGTTTGATACTCGTGGACATTTGTTATTGCAGTTCTCGGCTCAAAAACAACCTCGCCTACGGCTCGGGTGTTAATTCCGCCTCGAATGCAATAACAAACGTTCTCCACTGGTATCAAAATGTACTATTTATTTGCAATAGCAACTGAACCATTCGCAATTAAGTTAAAGTTTTCAAACCCAAAGCTTGAAATTTATCTCGTCTCGTTGGCTTTAGTTTAACAGGTACTTTATAATAACGTCGGTAAACGGTACTCTATACTATACACAATCTCCTGAGTATATCTCTGAGTAGTAAATTGAAATTCAAGGCGTAGAAAGCTATTCACCTTGAACCCACCGACAGGTGAAGCATTTACCTCAAACCTCATGATTTCATGAAATCGCTAGATTTGAGATAAATGCTAACTTATGGAGTTGTATTGCTGATTCTAATGATTATAATTCTGTAAAGCCATATTAGTTACGGCCGCGAATCATATTTTAATCAACATACAAGCTCACACTGACCTACAAATTGCAAAAAACGTATGAAATTTTGAATTTCGCGGGCTACCGTGGCGCTTCAACCTTAAAGTGTAATATATGGATCTGAATAAAAGGCTATATTATTATATTTAATTACGTAAACCGATGGAGTATGCTGGTTTCATATTACGAGAATTGGAAGAACCGTTACAAAAAAACTAAAATAAAATTGCTTGTTACGGTAGTAAACGTATTCATGTTAATCAAGCCACATCTACACCGTGATTGTAACCCTAAACTTCGAGTTATTCCGTTTAATTATAGCTCTGTTGATCTGGGATCCGTTTAATAGCCGGAGCAATAGGGATGATGACTAAAAATTATTTTTTTGTCCGTCATAGAGATTATTAAAAAATATTGGAAACGTATTTTTTCTTTCAAAAAATTACGGCGATACATTGAGTTAAAATATGGCATGACGTCACGCGTAGCTAGGTTTTATACGTACAAGTGACGTAGCGAGCCCCCACTCCCCAACTTTAATGCGTGATAGCTAAGTATTTTTTCATTAATAAGATAAAGCAAAAAATACGTGTCTAATATTTTTTTATTATCTGACTGACGGACTAAATAGAATTTCTTTTTTTTTACCCAGGCATCATCCCTATTGCGGAGCCCCCATGCAATACAGACCTATCCTACATGGTAACTTGCCCGATGTTCTACCTACCTGTTCCTGGAAGAACGTGCTGGACTTTCAATAAGATATCGAATGATAATACACGGTGCAAGGGGCACCGACCCACAAACTGTTTCCGTGAATTTAGAACATGATTCTAGAACACCGAGCGTTGACATTTTTCCTCGGTTAGTAAAAGAAATAGCATCCTGTATAGTTAGGTACTGGTAAAAAGCCGGTCAAGAGCGAGTCGGACTCGCGCACCGAGGGTTCCGTAGCATCATTTATATGTAACTTTTGTTTCATGATTTCTGAAAAACTGTGCTATTTAGAGACATCGTTTTATTTTTCCTGTAATCTATACATAAACTTGTATCACATAGAATAGTTCCAGATTTTTCTCTATGCAAACTTCGGAGATAAGGGTAACGGTATTTTTCTTTACATTTTTCATTAAAAGTCGAAAATCGAAACTAAGCGGCCTAAAAAAAAAGAAAAAAAGTTTGAGAATGTGTAAACAGCGTTCTTTCATATGATACCCCACACGCCCTAGTAACCCCACTTCGAATTTTACACGTGCAGCTGTTTTCATTTAACAATCTTAAAAATTTGGTCCCATGTAAGCGAGAGAGGTGATAAAACCGTTTGAAACTCGGCAATACTTCAGCTTCCCATTAGTAGAAGACTTTTCGGAATCGGTTAATCAGTAGATCCAAAGATAAATTTGGTCCCATGTAAGCGAGAGAGGTGATAAAACCCTTTGAAACTCGGCAATACTTCAGCTTCCCATTAGTAGAAGATTTTTCGGAATCGGTTAATCAGTAGATCCAAAGATACCCCTTACATAAAAACAAACAGATTTTTCTTTTTTATAACATTAAAAGTATAGATGATAACATTGTTGTCTGTTGAGCGTGGGCTTCGGGTAAAATCCCTAAGTTTCAGGAAAAGTGGTTATATGATATTACTAGCTTCTGCATGCTCTTTAGTCCACGTCAAATTTCTTGTTCCCCATCCCATCACATCGCATCGCCTGCCCACGCTATTAATTCGTTATTCTTAGCGTTGTTTCTTTTTTTTTTTTTTGCTCGGCTCCTAAGACTCATAGCGTGATGTTAAATAGTCTATATCCTTACTGAAAAATTGGGCTATCAAATGTAAAAGGAATTTTTCAAATCCGACTAGTAGTTCCAGTGATTAGCGCGTACAAACAAACTAGATTAGTACCTACTCACCAGCGTCACCGGAGTCCAGAACTGCAGTGCGATTCTGTAACCATCTCACGGTGAAAACTTAGGTGAAGTGAGCGTGGAGAGAGCTGTCAGTAGTGTCAATTCCTAGCAAAAACAAACTCACTTCACCTAAGTTTTCACGGTGAGATTTTTACAGAATCGACCGGCAGTTTCCAGTAACAACTAGTAACTGAGGTGTCGGTGTACCACACACTTCTGCCTCCCCGTTTGTGGAGAATAAGCGCGATGTTATGCATGTTTTAGCCTTAAGGGGACTACAGGACCTAAATCGCGGTCACTGTCAGACTGCATACTTATAAAAGAAAGAGAAGCGCGATGACACAACCCTGGTAATTTATTGCAAAATATGAAGCAATTATCTTACAAAAAATCTATTGATTGGACTAAAAAAATAAAACACTATTACGTTAATATGTTGCTTGTAGAATAATCTGACAAAAAATCAGAATGATTGCAAGTATGTTAGTATGGTTTTTTTCTATCGTATCAAATTAGTAGTATTATGTTTTCAACACACTATCTAACTAGCATACATCCTGAAGAATATCATATGTTTTTCTGATTTTGTTTACTGCAGTAGATCATATACTTTTAGGCATTATAAAACTTGCGTTTAGTTGCGTTTAGGTCCTGTAGTCCCCTTAACTTAGGTAATGTTTCAGTGTAAATCACGAAGTTGGCTACATTCATTTCGTTTCAGGTTAAATGTAGACATTAATTCTAATTTAAAACGACGCAACCGCATGTTCATATATGTACACGACTCTGGTTTTAAACAGAGTTATGAATTTTCATTATTGGTAAAATTGCTTTAATGGAATTAATGAGGCTATACTCGTATTTATGACCTAAATATTTACTTCGTAAAGTATTACATGTCTTTGACATAATCTCGGGGCCCTGGGGTCTCAGACCTTTGGAACGCGTACCTACGAAGGGCCGAATCCAACTTGCAGAGGCCCCTTAAATAATTTTAACTATTAAGGCACCTACCGAAGATTATCCCTGTTTGCTCTATGCAAGATGCAAGTGCACCCAAGTACAACCCTCGGTTGGTGCAGGACTATTGCAGAACTTGGAAACTTGTCATATTGGGGTACGGGTTTGAGTGGCTATGGAGGATTGGTTACCTAGAATTAGGGAATTAGGGGTCCCCTACATGATCAATGTTATGTAATACACGGATAAAATAGCAGGGGGTGACTTGCACACTCAGTAATGGGCCCCTGGAAATGGTCGCTAGCACATAGTGACGTAGCGACAAAGGGGCAATAAAGTATTACATTATTATTATTTTCTTTTATTTCATTAATATAAATTAAATGACATTTTTAAATATTAGAATATAAAAAATATAAAAAAATAGTAGCCCACCGGTATCGGGAACAGGGTCCAATTATTATTTTAATTACTGTGACTACGTGGGGCATTTCTTTTTCGCTCGGTTTTTTTATGACATTATAGATAGGTAATCTGGTAGTTAAATAAAACCTTATGCAGCCTATCCAAATGTCCTTTTTTTGGTATTATTCGTCGAGTCGTTGAGCTTCTTAAATTCTGAGTTGAGCTACACGATTAGGTACTGACAAATGCTAGCACTGAATTGGTTGCTTACTCAATATACCATCTCAGATACTAATCTGCATGGTCCTCACATGGCCTGACCAAGATTATGTCTGGACTTTAAAAGAGACTGTGACCTCTGAGTTTGTTTCGGCTTTTCTTCTCAGAGTAGTCAGATAGGAAACGCCGAACTCTGTAGTTTAAAAACATTATTCATTTTGGCGTGTTCAACAAATATAATTTAGCCTGGCGACTAATGAAGGCCGATATCATTCATTTCCATTATGAATTTAATTAATTGGCTGTCGTTATGTTTCAATTTAAGAGAAGTGAAAATAAATAAGAAAAGTGTTTGAATGGTCTATAAATGACAACACAGTAACACAATGAGTGTATATGTCGCAGGCAATTTGTATGATTCGGCGTTTTACAAACAGCGTCGCCCGTTTAAAAACGGTCGCTGTTTTATTTCATTTCATTTATTTATTCGCATTAAACATGGTATTAAAGGTGTTAGGTACATTAAAATTAGTGCTTACATGTTTTGCTAAAGATATAGCATGCAAAATTATCAGTTTGTGTTAAGTATCACATAATACTAAGCTATTGTTAATTTTTAGTCTCTAAGAATTCTTTAATAGAATAAAATTTTGGTGTATTTAGCCATTTATATAATTTGTGTCTAAATGCTCTAGACGTCAGCGTTTTTAAATTACTTGGTATATTATTATAAATACGTACACACATTGCTAAACAGTTCTTATTATATTTTGTAGATCTAGGAATGTCATTTAATACGAGTCTGAAGGATCTCTACGATTTCTTGGATACACATCACTTGCAGTTCTAAATAAATCTTTGTTGTTGGATACAAACATACATGTTTCATAAATGTAAAGTGAGGGTAGAAGTAACAAACCAAGGTTTTTAAATATTGGTTGACATTATTGATCGGGTTGCATGCCACACATTGCTCTTATGCATTTTTTTTGTGCTACAAATGCTTTGTGTTGATCTGTGCCGTTTCCCCACATTACAAGTCCATAACGTAGTATTGATTGTACATGGGCATGATACGTCATTATAGTAAATTGGTAATGTGTTTTACTTGTCTTAACGCATACACAAATTTATTTAACCTTTTGGATACACTTTCTGTCTGTAGGTAATTTCCAATTTAAGTCTTCGTCTATGATTATTCCTAGAAATTTTGTATGTGTTTACAGCCTTTATTTTTGGTATGTCAAGATTAATATTATGCCTAAGGCAAAATGTAAATTGCCTTGTCAATTTGTAATATGCCACAACATTTGATAGACAATTCAATCGCCGTTTACAAAATGCCGCGGCAAATTGAAGTATTTAGTTCTTTTTCTTACCACGCGCGGCGCTGCTAATCAAAACAAGAAAAATGGCGTCGAGTAGTGGTTTTGTGACACAGAAAAATATTGAAAAAAACAGTGCAAATTCTATGTGTTCAAAGGACTTTTCACAAAAAAAAGTATTGTTTTAAAGACATTTGTTATAGTGAATTAAGAAAATTTTACGATTCACAAATAGGAGCAGTAAACAAGCCGTGGACAAATGACAAATTTTTGAGGTCATCCGGCACGTAAATAACACTAAGGTGACCATGGAATCTGGTGCTCGGAGGACTCCTGCGGAATATTATTGTATAAAAGTATGACGTGATGAGTATTGGCGATGTGGACTATCTTATTCTCAAAGAAGACAGCACTGAGAGTCCAACGGTCCGGAACGGTCCTTTAGAAGAATATTATGATATATTATTTGATATTCATAGGGACTGTGGACATGGTGGTCGAGAGTTTAATATAGTGCCGAATGTCACTCAAATATGACAAGTAGTACATGCCACTTACACTTTTGTTTTTACCTATATTGAATATTTTTCTTTATTTATTAGTTATTTGGTGTTAGGTGTGTCTTCTAGTTATAATTAAAATGTAAGACTTAATTAAAGAACCGATTATCGTAAGCTTATTTTATGTACAGAGGCCAGCAAATCAAGCTACCCCAATCTGACAAATTTCTTTGTTGGTTTTTCAATTTTATTATAAAGGAATAAAGTTCATATTCAATTGGGAATTTATGTTAGTTGGATTTTATGTTAGTCCTATTTGAATAGGTACCTGATTTCTGAAATATAGTCCGATTTGTCCAACCTGTGTTTTATGATGGTCACCCTAGTATAACAAACAATGTCGAAATTTTAACAATTGAACAATTCGCCAATTTGCCTTCGGCATATTTTAAAACAGCGAGCGTTTTTAAACGGACGACGCCGTTTTAAAAACGCGGAATCATACAAATTGCCTGCGACATATACAACGTGTAACGTTAAATGCGCAAAACCTCTTAAGGGGTCATTGTACTCATCATTATGAACAACTTTTACTATGGGACCAAACCTGAAATCGCGAAAAAAAAATCAGCTGTTCAGTACATTTTGACGAATTATGCGAACTGTAATGTACTGAACAGCTGATTTTTTTTTCGCGATTTCAGGTTTGGTCCCATAGTAAAAGTTGTTCATAATGATGAGTAAAATGACAACTTAAGAGGTTTTGCGCATTTAACGTTACACGTTGTATAGCAGATTGCTTAAGGCTGCAGTCTTGCAAAATTCACTCGCGGCGAATTATTTGCGCAACTTTGTGTTTTTTTTTAAACAAAAGTAATGAAATAACATGAAATATTATTATAGTACGTGAATAACCATAATATAAGTAATAGCTGGTAGTTTTTTTTAAGTTCATCTGGGTGGATTATGTTAGGTAAATCAAGCGTTAAATACAGCTCTTTCGCGACAGCAACGATTCGAGTTATGTTTGTGCACTTGCATTGGGCAATACAAATTTTATTTAGAAAATCTGTTCAGCGCATAATTGTTTCCATATTCTTGTCTTCAAAATGCGCTGATTACTTTTTTTTAATTATCTTTCATTTTCTTAATTCAGATGTCACAATGTCATCGAAATTCTCTGTTTTTATCTCTTAATAAACGGTTTGTTTAATAATAACAAAGCATCGTATGCATGTAAAAGTTGGTTAATTTAATGCCAAGAGTTCAATAAAGCAAGTATTAAAAAAAATTGCACCTAAATCACCTTACTCTAACAATAATAATAATCTCAAAAGACCTCCAAAACAGAGTTTATGAACAAGAATTGCGAGGGAAATTTCTTAGTGGGTCGGAGCGTTTTGGAGGTCTTTTGAGATTATTATTATTGTTAGAGTAAGGTGATTTAGATGCAATTTTTTTTTAGTATTTGCTTTATTGAGCTCTTGGCATTAAACCAACCAAATCTTACATGCATACGATGCTTTGTTATTATGAAACAAACCGTTTATTAAGAGATAAAAACAGAGAATTTCGATGACATTGTGACATCTGAATTAAGAAAATGAAAGATAATTAAAAAAAAGTAATCAGCGCATTTTGAAGACAAGAATATGGAAACAATTATGCGCTGAACAGATTTTCTAAATAAAATTTGTATTGCCCAATGCAAGTGCACAAACATAACTCGAATCGTTGTTGGCGCGAAAGAGCTGTATTTAACGCTTGATTTACCTAACATAATCCACCCAGATGAACTTAAAAAAAACTACCAGCTATTACTTATATTATGGTTATTCACGTACTATAATAATATTTCATGTTATTTCATTACTTTTGTTTAAAAAAAAACACAAAGTTGCGCAAATAATTCGCCGCGAGTGAATTTTGCAAGACTGCAGCCTTAAGCTTCACTTTTTGTTCATTTTTGACTTTCATTCGGCATGCTTTCGCTCGAAGTAAAATTGTCTGAACACAATAAGAATCAAAAGTGAAAAATTCATTCATTAGTGAACCGATCCATCGATGTTGGATTTCGGCACTCGACATTTTTCACTCGCCTGCCGAATTAAGGCTTGTCCGTCGCAAAAAGCGCGGTCACTGTCGGACTGCATAGAAAAGAAAGAGAAGCGCGATGACACAACGCTTGCAAAATATGAAGTAATTATCGATTTACAAAACATCTGTTGATTAAACTAAAAAAGTAATGACAAGAAATCATTCCTTATTAGTTTGTAAAGAACTGTATAAATTGATGAACACTTTTAATGAAAACTGTAGGAGTAATATGGTAACAACTCGAAAAAATAGACCGAAATAGACCTGGATTTAGGTTTTTTTTTCTTAGTCCTACAAACTAAAATAGATTTCAGGACAAATGAAATCACTTCTTATGTATTGTAGATTACTGTGTATTTTTTCCTATCAGAAAGATGCTATAGTTACTGTAAATGATGGTTACAAAGTTACTTAGTTTCGCCGTATTGTAGGAAGGAGCAGCCTTAACTAATAATTAAGCTGAAAAGTTCGTTTTTTTCTGTTTGAACGTGCGAATCTCTGGAGCACAGGACACATACCCAAAGTCTTTGTCATAATATAGATCTCGCATGTATCTAAATTATAGAAAAGCACGGCACTATCAATTAGCGTACTAAACATTAAACAGAAAATAAAAAATTAAACACTAAAACAAATTAAAACAATTGAAAAATAATTTAAATATACTTATGAAAATTTGAGGAGCTCGTGGCTAAGTAATTACAGCCGCACGGGTCGATCCATCAGGTTAAGCTACGCTTGCCGGGGTTGGTCAGTGGATCTTTACATACCGAGACTCCTCCGTGCCTCGGAAAGCACGTTAAGCCGTTGGTCCCGGCTGTCATACGTGGATCTTTGACAGTCGTTACGGGTTGTCAGAAGCTCGAAAGTCTGACAACCAGTCTTACCAGTATTACCCAGTTACTGGGTTGTGGAGCTCAGACAGGCAGTCGCTCCATGTAAATTAATGGTATTCAGCTGCATCCGGTTAGACTGGATGCCGATCCTGACATAGTTGGGAAAAGGCTAGGCAAATTGATTGACTTATGAAAATTTGGGTTTACTTAACAATTTACATTTTGTATTTGATAGCCCAATAATTGAGGAAGGCTGTAGGCTAATTATCATCACGCTATGACCTATAAGAGCCGAGTAAAAAGAAAAAAAAGTCTGAACGCTAAGTGAAAACGAAGTAATAGCGTAATAGGGAGGTTATAGGGAGGTGATGCGATGCGATGGGGTGGGGAACGAAAGAAGCTAGTCAAAAAATAAAATTAAAATACAAGATGAACGTCATAGAAAAGTTTAGAAGAAATGAGGGGCCCCTATGAGACTATGAGTAGCCAGTACGTAATCTCACTAGTCCAGTGTGCTTTGTGACCACCATCAAGATAACCAGCCGTTCTACTTATTCTGTAAAAATCTCAGCGTGAAAATTTAGGTGAAATAAACTGTCAATAGTGTCAAACCCTAGCATCAGCCTGCTGATGCTAGGGTTTGACACTATTGACAGCTTTAGCATCCCTAGCATGTGGAATAACAGCAGTGCGATTCTGTAACCATCTCACCGTGAAAACTTAGGTGAAGTGAGCGTGGAGAGAGCTGTCAATAGTGTCAATTCCTAGCAAAAACAAACTCACTTCACCTAAGTTTTCACGGTGAGATTTTTACAGAATCGACCGGCAGCCCTCTTCAAACTCACTTCACCTAAGTTTCCACGGTAAGATTTTTGTGTATCGCGCCTCATTTGTTCCCGTTTGCAGCGCCTCTTTTCGAAAAAAAATGTGACATTTCGGAAAAGGTGTTTTTTTTTTATATTCGTTAATTGAATATTAGATTGCAGAATATTTTTGTGTATTTATTAGATAACTCATTAAACCTTGTCATATTTTTTTAAATGTTTACATACCTATTGCTTGCTGTAAAATGCATTTTTCGTAATGCGATATTATCTTGCCACGCGTTAATGACAAAGCGGGTAAAAGTTTATCTGAATATTGGCTACCAGCAAGAATTGTTTACAAGACATACATCATGATTTCACACATAAGTACTTAGGTATAAAGTAATGAAACATGAAACGAAGATAATTTATCACGCTACGTAGTTTTCAAAGTACAACATTGTGATGTGTACAAACACAACAAAGCGTCGCTAAACCGTAATTAATTCATCATAATGGGAATTAGATCCCGCTGAAAAAACCTGAAAAGTACATCCACGTAAAGTGTCACTTAATTATTTATATTCCCGCAACAATTTTTCAAAAACACCAAGGTCTTGGGTTAAAATCACAAACACAGTATTCCGCAATGATACCTTTAAAAAATTAATTACAATGCTGATCGAGAAACCTGAAAAAAATACCGCGTAAAAAGTTTACAAAAAGTTTTCATTGCACTCACACTTAAAAAATATTGAAACCGGTCCACAAACAAAACGCAAGCTATCCGAAAAATCCGCTTAGAGCACCCGAAAAATTCCTCTATTGTAAACAATTTGGCTGTCACTTATCTCCCGGCCTAAGACGTTCGCCCGAATTACGAATACAATTAAAAATCGTACCTTTTTTTTAACGCGATAATAAGGTTTGAGATATTTAAAGAGGGTTAGTGTTGTTTTAAAAAAATGCTGTTTTTAAAAAAATAAGTTTTTAGTGACGTACCTTGATCGCGAGGAATGTTCGTCGCTTGTGGCATGAGGACGTCTATCGCACACCGGTTGCGCGCGGTTACTGTCAACTGCTTCTACTGGCTCATGGCTGGTTTCGGCGGGATTCTCACGGCGTGAGTGAGGCGACTATCGACTAACTTGACCGTATGAACTATCGATAAGTATAATCTGCGTCAAAAATTGTTATCATAATTATAATAATTAATCATCAGTATTTAACGTAGGTACTTACTTTGTTTATGACAATGTCAATGCTGTCGGTTTTGCTGAATCAATAAAATAATATTATTTGTATTATTAAGCAATTTAGGTATTATAACAATAAATATAACAATGCAATTTTCTTAAATAAAATCCAAAAAAAAATAAAAATATGTAATATTTTTTTTTTTTTTTAAATACTAAATAAAATACGCGTCGCGTCGCGACGGGCGTCCCGCCCTAATCTTCAAGACGCCCGAAAATTCGATAGCTGAAGTTTCACGCACCAAAACATCGAGTCTAACATCACTAGGTACTGGAGAACGCATGCGCGGTAGGTTTCCCCAGCGATTGCCCAGCAAAATAACCACGTTGATTGATTCTGCAACTTGTGCGCAGGTTAACTCTACACGTGCGTAAGCCGCCAATTCTTTGAGAACTACCCTACACCCCGCTCGCCACAGAACCGAGAGGCTAAGGGGGTGTTTAGATAAAAGTGACGGTTCAAGTTACAGCGGTCGTTCTTATCTGGGCTCGGTTGTTTTAAATGGTACACGCAAGTTTTGCGCGCGGATTTTTCTTGCGGTTTTTTTTTTCGTTTCGGAATTTTGGCGTGTATACCATTATGCACGTTTGGTTACGATAAAATAGATTTACTTACAGAATATTTTTCAAAGATGCTCCTTATTTTTTTTATTTCTTTTTTCAAAAATATATTTCAATATGATTTATCATTACATTACATATGAAAAATTTGTCACGATTGTCGTCGTAGGACTCCAATAGCAGGTCAACTGGAGGATACGAACTAATCTACATAATTTGTTCCACAACGAAGGTTCATGCTAACTTCACCGTGCGTCTTTCCCTACTTAAGGTTGATGCGCCAAGGTATCCCGCGAAATTCAAAATTTCTTACGTTTTTTGCAATTTGTAGGTCAGTGTGAGCTTGTATGTTGATTAAAACATGATTCGTGACCGTAACTAATATGGCTTCACAGAATTATAATCACTAGAATCAGCAATACAACTCCATACGTTAGTATTTATCTCAAATCTAGCGATTTCATGAAATCATGAGGTTTGAGGTAAATGCTAACTTATGGAGTTGTATTGCTGATTCTAATGATTATAATTCTGTAAAGCCATATTAGCTACGCCCGCGAATCATATTTTAATCAACATACAAGCTCACAACGACCTACAAATTGCAAAAAACGTAAGAAATTTTGAATTTCGTGGGCTACCCTGGCGCTTTCGCCTTAAAGTAACAACATCTGAGAGATTGACTGCAATATGCGGATCGTAGGTTTGATTCTTGCTCGGAACAAATTAAACTTAAGAGGAAACGTGGGTGCTCTTTTCTCCATACAAAAAGATACAATCGCTCTCGCGTGTTTTCTTTCTGGTCAATGACCATAAAGCAATGATTTTTTACAGAAATATAAATATCAGCTACTTGTATGCCCCTATGTTTTCCTTTTTGATGATATATTATTTTTATAAGAACTAGAACCCTCAAAAAATGTTCAAAATTGCCTATTCAGACCGCTGTCAACAGATGCCTAGTGTACGAATTTGACAACTATTAACGAAAAAAGAAAAACATAGGGGCATAGTATATAGGTATGCTTCTTATTCAGTTTATGAAATATCTTTTAAATTGGTCCAATATTGGAGGAGGAAATAGGCGAGAGCCAAACCTCGAAATGTGACTTTTTACACAGGCTATTTAGTCGAATCTGCAGTTGTCCATATCGCACGAATTCGAGTGTGGAGCGCTCGCAGAGCGACAGCAATACCTTCTTAAAATACCTAATTTTTCGCCCCCATTTCCTCTTAAGTTTTTGTGCAAAGTTTAGATTTGTTGCAGTAAACGTATGTTGAAACAACCAGTATAAGGTGACCTCTTAATCTATTGAAATTCCGTACTACGCTAGGCCAGCTCAAGGTCGAGGTGCGGTCGACCGATTTTCAGCTGCCTAAGGTAAAACTGAAAATAGAAAACTTAGTTATTATTTTGTGAAAGGCTTCAAAGTCAAATCATTTATTTCAAACTAGATAATGCCTGGCATGCGAGTCTTTTTCATATTTTTTTTTTGTTAGGAACCTTCGCCGGCGCGCACACAACCACTTACTGAAATTTCATCACAATCGTTCTAGCCATTTTCGAGTTTTTGCGAGACTAACGAACGGCAATTGATTTTTATCTAAAAAAGATAGAAAGATACGCACATACATATTTTCACTTACTGAAATTTCATCACAATCGTTCTAGCCATTTTCGAGTTTTTGCGAGACTAACGAACGGCAATTGATTTTTATCTAAAAAAGATAGAAAGATACGCACATACATATTTTAGAAGTTGTAAACTATCAACATACATTACATCTCTTTCATAATTCACCTGCCAGTAAAAGACAGCAACACTTTCAGCCAAGTTAAGCAAACTAGATCGTGTCCATTATCTTGATCACTTAAAAACTGTAACTATGTTACTTCCCCCTACTTCCCTTGATAGAAAAAACCGCTCAAGAGCGAGTCGGACTCTCGAACCGAGGGTTCCGTACCATGTAATTTTTATTGATGATTTCCGAGAAAGTGTGCTGTTTAGAGACATCGTTTTATTTTATAAACTTCTATCACATAGAATAATTTCAGATTTTTCTCTATGCAAACTTCGGAGGGAACGGTATTTTTTTTTACATTTTTCATCAAAAGCCGGAAACTATGTGGCCTAAAAAAAATGTTTGAGAATGTGCAAACAGCGCTGTTTCATGATACCCCACATGCCCTAGACATGCCTACTTCGATTTTTAGGGTTCCGTACCAAAATATTAAAAAAGGAACCCTTATGGTGTGACTCAGTCTGTTTGTCTGTCTGTCTGTTTGTCACAGCTGGATATCTCAAGAACTACTAATGCTATCAACTTGAAAGGAACAGTTTTAGATGACGTTTACCCAACTATTTTGCAAATAAGAAGTATAAATATTTATGCTTTTTTTGTAACTGGGACTGAAAGGGGGTCTTAAAAATTCAAAGTGGGGCTACTAGGGCATGGGGGTATCACATGAAAGAACGCCACAGGAAAAATAAAACGATGTCTCTAAATAGCACACTTTTTCAAAAATCGGAACGGAACCCTCGGTGCGCGAGTCCGACTCGCTCTTGACCGGTTTTTTTAAGACCCCTTTCAGTCCCTGTTACAAAAAAAAATCTTTCTTATTTTCAAAATGGTTGAGCAAACGTCATCTAAAACTGTTCAAATTACAAGTTGATAGCATTAGTAGTTCTTGAGATATCCAGCTGTGATAGACAGACAGACTGAGTCGCACCATAAGGGTTCCTTTTTACCGTATTGGTACGGAACCCTAAAAGGTATGAATTTAATTCTGTTATTCTATTTTCCGCTGAAAGATTTTCCACTTACTTGGGGATTACTTTCACTAGTACGCACGGCTACAGATCAAGCTATACATTTCCAGTATAAGCCGATCTCGCATTGTATTGGTTTTCCTTACAGTGAGAGGTCAGTGTAAACTGGAAATGTATAGCTTGATGTGTAGCCGTGTGTACAAGGGTACAACCATAGAAATGTAACTAACAGGAGAAGTGGATGCGGGCCCGAATCTGTGTCCGCGCGACATGCTCAGTATGAGCCGTTCATAGTACAAATTCGCTTTCGACTGTGACCGTGACAATTTATAAGAATGCCGTGTTGTTCACTGGTTTCTTGTAAAAACCGAAGCCATGTAAATCATGGAATCACTTTCCATATGTAAGTACAAGTATTTTACCGTATTTGTCTATAAAATCATGAAAGCGACAAAGGGACGAAGTGGAGACACAGGGTTCCGATACATTTTAACATACTGCGGGCACATCTCCTTCTTTCTTATATCTATGGGTACAACACAGGGGGTCTACTCCCTAAGCACGAAGACCGTAGTGTCCGCCTTCGTTACGGGCGTTTCTTACTCCGTATCACCTACGGATGGATGATTGGTTCGAGGACCGAACGAAGTATGAATGACAACATGATTTGCCAGTTACCCTGCTCCCGATGTGTTTTTGCCCGCCCGAAAAATTGAACTTTTACACTTGTTTTGATGGATCGTAATGTCAGACGGACGGATGAACGGATGGACGGAAGGACGGACGGACTTAGGGAGTAGACCCCCTGGGGTGGATATGTGACTGACGGGAACATACGACGGAACGTTTGGTAGGTTTTATTATTATTAATCAATGTGAAAGCTAATAAAAATTCTTGGCTAAACGCTGCTGTTCCAACATGGCGCATAAACTAATTGATTTAGCATTTGAAAATACTGTTGGAGCTGTTGAAGATTTTTTTCAAGTGTGTTGTATTGTTTAAATTCCTTCTCTTACTATTGTATAATAATTGAGGAGCTCGAGTAATTCACCAACTCGTCCTGTTTACGGCCCATTTGGGACGACTTGACGAAAATCAAAATAAATAATATTTTCATTCTGCAAGTCGTCCCACGTTTCTTTTTGTGTGGAACTTTAAACTTTATCAACGTTTGGTACAGTTAGTAAGAAAAGATATAACAATATTTTTTAAAGAATTTTAGTATATATATTACTACTATATTGTACATACTATATTTTATATACTATATATATTTATATATTACTTTTTTCAAATAATAATATAATAATAGCCCTTTTCCTTTATCCTATCTTGCTGTGCCCGACAGTGTCCACAATGATCTAAATTTTTTGCCAGCGGCTTCGCCCGCGTGTATGTCGGAAATTATCTCACCGGAACCTTTTATCGAGATGAAAAGTATCCTATGTCTTAATCCAGGTTATAAACTATCTGTATACCAAATTTCATCCAAATCTGTTCAGCCGTTTTTTCGTGATTAAGAAACAAACATCCAAACATACAAACTTTCACATTTATAATATTATTAAGTAAGATTGAGTATTTAATAGAATTTATTGATGTTAAAACGAGTTAGTTCATCGGAAACTTGTAGTGAGTACCCATCTTAATATTATACTAATAGGATAATATTTAAAAACTACACCGGCCCAAGGTCTTCATTAAAACCGTAGGCTAAGTGATATCTGATTTATGATACAGAACATGTACCTAGAAAACGGTTGCTTATAAACATAAGGTTTAGATACTTGAAGGTAGTTTAACTTGTAGCTTTAAGCTTAGGAGTACTTACTTATAGAGGTCTTCTTTTTTCTATAAGACCTCTATACTCACTTTTATATTATGTTAGTCAAGATATCTTTCAGCTGCCCAAATCTACATTGACACGACTGTTACGATTTTTTTTTCTTTTTTTAAATTAAGTATTCAATTTGAAACGCATCAATTTGTGGGCTTTACTTCTTCCTTTAGAATTGGCTCCACTGTACTTTAACATCCGCACGTCCGAAACTGCACATTGGTCAATCATTTGGGTTAGGTTAGAATATTGACCATTACCTCTTAGAATTACCAAAGATGGCTTTATAAAATACTATCTGCGACCCGCGGTTTTGCCGGCGTAGACCGGGATAAAAAGTAGCCTATGTGTTAATTCAGGGTATAAGCTATCTACATACCAAATTTCATCCAAATCGGTCGAGCCGTTTGAGCGGGAAGAAGTAATAAACATACAAACACACCCTCACAGACACTCACAAACTTTCGGCTTTATAATATTAGTGTGATGGAGTAGCTCGTGGCTAAGTAATACAGCCGCACGGGTCGATCCATCAAGTTAAGCTACGCTGCCGGGGTTGGTCCGTGGATGGGTGACCATCTTTACATACCGAGACTCCTCCGTGCCTTGGAAAGCACGTTAAGCCGTTGGTTCCGGCTGTCATTTGTGGATCTTTGACAGTCGTTACGGGTCATCAGAAGCCCGAAAGTCTGACAACCAGTCTTACCAAGGGGTATCGTATTACCCAGTTACTGGGTTCTGGAGGTCAGATAGACAGTCGCTCCATGTAAAATAATGGTATTCAGCTGCATCCGGTTAGACTGGAAGCCGACCTCAACATAGTTGAGAAAAGGCTAGGCAGATTCATAAGGCAAATTAATCAATTAAAAAAATAATGACCACATTAACAATGTTGTGATAATGAAATATTTTATAACAAATTCTTTTTTTTTATTTCCACATTAACACTTTTGCTACTGATTGTACCTTTTCTCATTTTGGTAGCAACGTGGGACGACTTGCAGAATGAAAATATTATTTATTTTGATTTTCGTCAAGTCGTCCCAAATGGGCCGCATGTGGGACGGGTTGATGAATTACTCAGGAGCCGTGGCAAAGTAATAACAGCCGCACGGGTCGATCCATCAGGTCAAGCTACTCTTGCCGGTGTTGGTCCGTGGATGGGTGACCATCTTTACATACGACACTTCTTGGTACCGGCTGTCATTTGTGGATCTTTGACAGTCGTTAAGGGACGTCAGAAGTCCGAAAGTCTGACAACCAGTCTTACCAAAGGGTATCGTATTACCCAGTTACTGGGTTGTGGAGTGTGGAGGTCAGATAGGTAGTCGCTCCATGTAAAATACTCGGAACCTTGCCTAAAGGGACTCCTTTTAATAATATATTTTAGTTACTATGGTTTTTAGTTTTAGGTTCTTTGTTCTGGTATATATTTTATTGTTTAATTGTTATATGCAACTTAGCGGACAGGTATGGCTTTATTATTCCCATAACATGTACTTAAATACTGGTATTCAGCTGCATGCAGTTAGACTGGAAGCCGACCCCAACATAGTTGGGAAAAGGCTAGGCAGATTTAGTATTGTAGGTTTTTTCAGCGGGGCAGTAAGGGGAAGTACCTTATCCGTTGCAGCTACACGAAAATGGTCTTAGGAGACTATCCATAACTTTTTATGGAATTTTGATCCCCATTCACAGATTTTCAAAAAAAATTACAGTTGGCAAGAAAATAGCCATTTTACACAAAAACATTTTTTGATGCCAATCGATCTTGTTTCTAATACTGATCAAAAACTTCTATGGGATCAACCATCTTTGGAGTACTCAAAAAGTCACAAATTGCAAAAAACTTTTTCCGTACATTTTGTATGAAAATTTTACGCAAAAGCTTTTTTAGTGACGGTTGAGATCTTTTTGTTGACTGAATAAAAAAATAAGTTTAAAAACAATTCAAATTTCGAACTCGTCATTAACAATCTTGACAGTTTGTTGTGTCAGAAAAGCTCTGAGTGTGTTGTGAATTTTACATTAAGTGCATAATTAGACAGCTCAGACAGCTATTGATAAGAGAAAAATTACCTCCAATTTAGAACTAATAAATAACAATAATTATAACCTATTTTATTTTATTAATAAAATTCTACGTGATCATTTGTCTTTTATTTTATTTCTTGTATTTCTGTTACCTACACAATTAAATTCTTTACAAAATGTAAGGGAATTTTTTTTTGCAATTTGTGACTTTTTGAGTAAGTACTCCAACGATGGTTGGTCCCACAGAAGTATTTGATCAGTATTAGAAACATCGATTGGCATCAAAAAATGTTTTTGTGTAAAATGACTATTTTCTTGCTAACTGTATTTTTTTTTTTTTGAAAATCTGTGAATGGGGATCAAAGACCATTTTCGCGTAGCTGCAACGGATAAGGTACTTCGCCTTACTGCACCGCTGAAAGTTTCCACCCTGTATAGGGTACTTATAAAGTAATTTTCTGGGTAGGTCTTTAATTGACTTGAATGTGCCCTGGCGGCTGAGAATATGTCATGCTCACTCTAATGTCTCGCTGGTGGTGGCGCGTGTGTTGGATCATTTAGCTCCCTTCAAAATAGTTGAGCTAAATGGTGCTAATCCATGTGTCATATTCGTGAACGCCGTCAGTTGGGACTAGTCATCTCTTAGCTGCCACGGCTTATTAAAATTTTATTTTAATTCTTTTTTTTTAATATTTTTATTACGGACGCTTTTAACGTCCAGCAACGTTCTCCCATGTATAATTTCAACATGAATAATGCAACCATATTTTGATTTAAAAGAGTGTCCGGGGATTTCTTGCTCGTTCTTCTCCATAGGAACCTACTACACTTTGGAATGGGCAACTAGCTTCATACTTCTGACTGACTGACTCCTTGACAATTCGAAAATGTAATTGGTTTATTGGAAACTAGCTTTTACCAGCGGCTTCGCCCGCGTGGATGTCGGAAAATATCCCACGGGTTACCGGGAATTAGTTCCTTAAACCTTGTCTACATTATAGGGAACCTCTGTGTAAAATTTCAGCTTTCTAGGTCCAAGGGTGTGGGCTGGGCGTTGATGAGTCAGTCAGTCAGTCAGTCAGGACTTCTCTTTTTATTTATATACCTAGACAATTATACTTTGAGTTTTAGTTTGAAAAGCGTTAAAACCAAATAAGTTTAACAGTCAGACTTGGTGACACAACATAGGAGCAAAATGTGGGTAAAAATGAATACTACAGGGCAACCACCTAAGGGGGGCCGTACTAAGACTTGTTAAAGCCATCAAGGTCCCATTGTGAAAAAAGAGTGGTGCTATCGGTCGTATATAGCTCCGTCTCTCTCTCACACTGGAACAGTGATGGCTTTAACACGTCAAAATAAGCCCCCTGGGGACCTAAAACGGCCACATTAAGCAATTCCTCTAAAAGCGATTCATTTCCTGAATTCCCAGCAATTTATTATGATTGTGCTATTTGACATTAAACTTCAATATAGCAATTCATAATTTGTGGACCATTTTATGAATCTCCATACAAAACTGTCAAACAGATCAACTGCGTGCTATGAATTGTACGCAGATAAATTATGAATTGTTAGTTTGTGACCGTTTTACGATTTCAAAAATGATTCATAATACCTATTATCCTATTATGATTCTGCCAAAGTGGCCGTTTTAGGACCCCTGAGCCGATGTTTGAGGTGCTGCGCGGTGCGGGAAGGATGTGCTATAGCGCTCAACCAACCAACCAGCGACCGATCAACCTACTCACCGACTGTCATCATTGTTTTGAAATATTGACACCGACAGCTGTTGAACTCGGTTTAGATGTGCTGATCGAGTGCAGTTTTATTGATGAAGTTATTCCCCCGCTGAAAGGAGGCGTCAACACCCCTCCCGCTCCACGCAGCTACCTCAGGCACCGTCTTAGTTAAGGCTCTTACTGACAGAGGCGATATCGCGTCGCGACGCAATATTGTTCTGCCTGTAAGAGCCTTTAAACGGTAGGCCTGGAAATATCTGTAACCGCCGCAGGAGACACCCTGGGCGGCGGGTATCGAGAGCCGATTTCCGGCCACCGTAGGCGCGGCCTTGCGGACGGTGAGTAGTGGGTAGCTCGACGTCCGGTAAGGACCAGGCCCGGGTCGACGGCGCGTTTTGTTTCACGCGCGCCTCTAAGAGATGTCAGCAAAAGATTGGGTCCAATAGGGCCGATGCCGCAGGGGTCGCGGGTTGTTTGAAGAAGATACCGCGGCCCTGGCATAGGCAACTGAAGGAACACGTGTGGGTTTTAGTCAGTAAAAGTCTGACACGCCCTTCCGCTCCACCCAGAGCGGGACAAGTCATTTGATAATTCCCATCGTCAAAAAAAAAAAGGCCTGGAAATATATGAGGTCGTACTATTATGACGTGTGGTTCCGTTGTGAAAAAAGGGTGGTGCCACCGGTCGTATGTAGCTCCATCTCTCTCTCACACTGGAACCATGATGGCTTTTACACGTCATAGTAAGCCCCCCTAGTGGGCAGAGGCCTATCGCCGCACGCACAGTGTATTATAGAGACCACTTTTCGGATGTCCATAGCTTCTAAACTCCACGATATTAGGATGTGATTTTTTTGTGAGTAATAGAAAAATAATTGATCTGAATTTTAATAACTAAATGTTTTCCTAAAACGGTGATTTACTTGAGAAAAAAAATAAAAACCAAAAAAATATTTCTCTTGCTGTAAGAAACTTACGCAATTCGTTATAGCTCTATAAAATGAAGCATAAAAGACACTTTTAAACAACTTTTATGTAACAAATTATTTTTTATTGCAATTAGTTTTTGGTGTAGATTTTTTTTATCCGGATAAAAATTTACGAGATATCAAAAAAAAAAACAATTAAGCAAATTTGACAATCTGGAGTTCTACTCTCACGTTTTTTAATAAAAAGCTTACTATAAAACACTGTGGGACGATACGACACAGCAGTTTGTAGTTAGCTACATTATAGGTCGTATTTACCTATAGCATATAGAGTTATGTAAAAAGTTTGGCTTTTCAGAGGTAAAATGAAACCAGAAATAATGCTGAATACTTAGAGCTTTACGTCACCCACGAGGGGAATCACAAGGACCTGACAGCATCGTTATAAACCCCCACAAGATTTAAAAAGTATTGAAGTAGTTCCCGACCAAACATTTGTCCAACTTTTCCGTCACACCCACTCATAAGTTAAACGTTAAACTTATTAAACTTTGTTTTTAACCGCAGTCTTAAACTTGAGCATTATGCGGACGAAGTAGGAATATTATAAAAGTAGGTAAAAAAGTCTTTTTAGGGTTCCGTACCTCAAAAGGAAAAAACGGAACCCTATAGGATCACTTGTGTCTGTCTGTCTGTCCGTCTGTCACAGCCAATTTGCTCCGAATCTAATGGACCGATTAAGTTACAATTTGGTACACATATGGATTTCTGTGACCCAAACACGTACGGTTAAAGTAAATAAATGAATTTTGAATATGGTGGTCACTTTTAGGGGGCAAATAAGAAAATTTAAAAAAAAGTTTTGCATACTGTGCCGTGTGACATATCATATGAAAGGGCTTACTACTATGAGGGTCTCAAATATATTTTTTCATAATTTAAAAGTAAATAGTTTTAAAGTTATTTAAGAAAATAGACGAAAATTGACCATTCCCCCCTCCCCCTTATCTCCGAAACTACTGACCCTAAAATTTTGAAAAAAAAAAGCAGAAAATAGTTCTATACACGTACATTACAGGAAAACATTATAAGAAGTTTGTGGTCTTAAAATAACATGGTAAATCTCTCAATAGTGTGAGTACAAACTTACATTTACTGTTGGAATGTATGGGAGGACATGTTTTTCAACTATAATGTTAAGTTTGTTCTTGTGATAATTTCATCCCAACTACGGAAGCGGAACCCTTAATTATGCGTAGTCCGACACGTACTTGGCCGGTTTTTGTAAAGAAAACTGACTTCTTTCGTCACAGTGAGAAGGCATGGTGTTCAGTGCTCGTAGTGTAGGCCCCTCGTCCCTGAAGCTACTCAAAAGTATCGTTGTACAAACTCAAATCACCAATGAAATTAATAAATAATATTAAATAATTAACATACTTATATATTTTTATATATTATTATTTTTAATTGTCTTGACAATTCTCGGAACCCTGGGAGTCCCGGACCTTTAGAAGGCATACGAGGGGCTAAAGCCAACTCGCGGAGGCCCGTTAGACGCTTGCAATGAAATGAGGCACCAATCGACGATTATCCCTGTACGCACCATACAAGAGCACCCAAGGAATTATTATTATTTTTTTCATTATAATTTATGGGGTAATTCTGTAGAACTAAACAGAGTGTTTCGAGCTCAAAAGCAATGCATTCGCTCAATATGTAGAGCGCCCCCATTGGACAGCTGTGTTCTATTATAAAAAAAATTATATATATGTCGGAGAAAGTAAACAAAGAGTTGATTGTTGGTTGCATACGAATAGATAATATTGATGGCTAATTAAGTCTTAATTTAATTTGATTTATTACATTTTTACATTGTGTAAAACCGAACAGATTTATTAAGTCACTGCATTGTATAACGTCCAATCAGAGCAAAGGATAGACCTAGAGTGGGGTCGAGGCGCCATCTTAACGTTCACCGGGTGGAGCGTGCAGTCTTGTATCGGTGGTTGATCGAGGTGGATCACAAGTGGTGAAGTTAGATCGGTGCCGCGAACCTGCTGCTCCTTTATAGTTAAAAAAAAAAAATACAAACATCCGAATTGAGACCCTCCTCCTTTTTTAGAAGTCGGTTAAAAATTACCTACCTAGTGATTCAAATTGTAGAACTTTAATAAAATCGCGCGTGTGTGTATGCAAATAGTGTTTTGTGCTCGCATATCCCTATGACGCCCACTAGACCCAACGTGAACACTAAAAACGATGTCGAGGAGGACGGTGTTTCTCCGACATATATATATTACCACTCCCAGCAATATAAAAATTTTTGAAATCTGTATTTTTGTGTAAAAAATAAGCATGAATTTTAACTGCATTTTAACGATATTGTATCCAGACTTAGCCGCAAAATTCACATGCTTTAGACGCAATAATAAACTATTTTCCAATAATGTATTTTGTATGGCGACCAAAGTTTATACTACTTATACCTTACAAGATTGTTTTAAAACACTTAACTTTAGGACATTTCTCAGTACTCAATAAGTATATTTATTTGCATTCCACAATGTTATCTTAGGTGGGTTCTATGTAAATTATTCAATTATCTCCAAAATAAATGCTACTACTACTACTCGACTAATGATTTTATGAACAAAAACTTTACTTAATTAATAGGAAATAACCACCCCATGGTTTTGAAACCCATATTTCATCAAGGTAGATATGTGTGTAGTCGCTAAGTCTCTTTTTACGAAACTAACTATTTGTTACGTGTTCCTTTTTGGCGTCATGTTGTAAAACAAAAACAGTGCACCTCGTCGTTCCTTTTCGGAACAACATTGGATGTCGTCACGCACATCCCTACGCAACCCTGTCCTCACTACCACATCACTACAGAAGCAACTCTCCCGGGGTACACCGTAGTGACCCATAGCACGCTAGCTGAGCAATGCCGTAAAGATCATCCGCTAGAACTGCTCTGACAGCACTGAATGCTTTAGGGAATTCAGGGGGCTAAAACGGCCACTTTGGCAGAATCATAATAGGATAATATTACGAATAATATTTGAAATCGTAAAACGGTCACAAACTGACAATTCAGATCACAAACTGACAACTCATAATACATATTGTCAGTTTCTGACCGTTTTACGATTTGAAATATTATTCATAATATTATCCTATTATGATTCTGCCAAAGTGGCCGTTTTAGACCCCAAGGTTGTTTTTACAGTGAAGTAAACTTTGTTTGTTGGTTAAACTTAAAATAAGGACAACAGATATTCATGACCATGAGCGATGACAAATGAGACGAATAATCTTATAAACAGCCAAAAACTAGAACAGGCGAACTCATTAGAAAGTGCACCATATACAATAAATTATGAACTACCTACGTATCCACATTATTTACAGCATGACACAGATATCCACAGCGCCACAAGATGGACCCACAGCGCCACAAGTGCTAACAATTGCTCCAATAGTTCGGATACGTTCACACTGTCGGAACATTGAACGACGATGCAAAGCGCAACGGTGCATGCGTCACTGTAGCAAGGTAATTAATTACGAGGCGGTGGTTTTCGTCGAAATGGACAGCTTCAGAACTTGCAGATGCAGGCAGCACAGTTGTTGCGTGAACATAGAAGGTTCCTAGCTTTAACTCTTCGTCTTTAGAGACATTGAGCAATCAATCTTTCAGATCTTGCAACGGCACATCGATGGTGACCAAAACGATCTAACATTGAACATTGTTATGTTGATTGGCAAAGGTTTGGTTCTCTTTAGTTAATGTTACATTTCCGTTAGTTA
Source organism: Cosmia trapezina (assembly GCA_905163495.3). NCBI lineage: Eukaryota > Metazoa > Arthropoda > Insecta > Lepidoptera > Noctuidae > Cosmia > Cosmia trapezina. The sequence goes on from LR991050.1 coordinate 7,431,183, forward strand.
AGTAGCCATTTTTGTAGTTGTCATTAAATACTTGGGTCACTGGGTCACAGAAAACTTGGAAGATGACCTTGATATTGGGAGGGAGCGGAGGGCTTTGTGTGTGCGTTGCAACATGTTGGCCCGTAGATTTGCACGTCGTAGTAAGCAAGTTCAGCTGACGCTTTTAAAAGCGTATTGTCAGTCTTTCTACACGTGTAGTCTATGGGTCAACTTCACGCAGCGAGTGTACGGGACTCAGCGAGTGTACAATATAACAACTCGTTTAGGGTGTTGTTTGGGCTGCCTCGCTTTTGCAGCGCATCGACTATGTTTGCCGAGGCGCACACTGATTGCTTTTATGCAATCATCCGTAAGCGAAGCGCTTCGCTGCTGAGCACCTCAGCAACGAAGCGCTTCACTTGCATTCCCGTTTTTAGCACCGAATTTTTGAGCACTGAAGATATTCCCATTTGAGCACCAATCAATATTTTTAACGTGGTGCTCAAAAGGGAACAATAAAAATATTCAACTTTATTCCCTTTTGAGCACCTAAGGTGAAGCTTCTAGTGATGGGGTGTTTAAAAAAACATATCGATACAAATTGGCAGTAGGTACCTACTTTTGAAAATACCATGGGATACCTCGAGACCATTGACCTTGGTTATAAAAGTCAAGATCCGTGATTCTCCTAAGCTCATGGACCTTGATCTCAGGATCGTTGCATCGCCGCTATGTCGAGCGAAGGGCACCCCGAAGTTAGGTTATGGGATGGCATGGGCCCTCAGCCCGGCGATACATAAGAATAAACTGTACTAACATTAGGTTAAGTTTATTGTTAATAACACCTATGGATAATGATATAATATATGAATCCGTAATAAATATATTTGATTTTAATTGATTTGTTTAATTGTTTGAACACGTAACTTGCTACTTGAACATTAATAACAGTTACCGAGTACCATTTAGTTTACCGAGAACATCTGATTATGAGCGATCGCACGAAGTTACCTGCAGTGGTCTCCGTCGTTGCGGCCGGCAAGAGGTCGTGAATTCGAACTGTTGTAGCCACTATCGTGGTAATCCAAATTACCGCGATAGTGGCTACAACACTAGCACAGTTTAGCTTTGATACGATTCAACAGTTTGCTGATTGAAATAGAAATGTTTCTGCTATGATTATGTTCACAAAATGTATTTTGGGCTATTGTACCTTTTATTGACTAAGTAATAACAGCTGTGCAGGTCGATCTATCTACCAGGTACGCTTGCCGAGGTTGGTCCGTGGATGGGTAACCAGCTTTACATACCGAGGCTCCTCCGTGCCGCGGAAAGCACGTTAAGCCGTTGGTCCCGGCTGTCATTCGTGGATCTTTGACAGTCGTTCGAGTCGTCAAAAGGCCGAAAGTGTGACAACCTGTCTTACCAAGGGGTATCGTATTACCCAGTCACTGGGTTGTGAAGGTAATATAGGCAGTCGCTCCATGTAAAATACTGGTATTCTGCTGCATCCGGTTAGACTGGAAGGTGACTCCAACATAGTTGGGAAAAGGCTAGGCAGGTTGATTTGTATAATTACCTTTTATTATACTTAGCAGTAGCGATGAGGCTAAATATGGGTGTCCTATGTAGGTAATCTCTGCCTAAGGCCCTTTGTACACGGTACGGTTTCTTCACGGTACGTTCGCGTATAAACCGCGCCGTCGTAAAAACGAGTCTGTCAGCAAGCTTCTATAGTGATCCATACAACAAGACCGAGCCTGCACACGGCGAGTAAAAAAGTAGTTTTTCACGCCAAGAAAAACGTGTGTGCAAAGGACCTCAACCTTCAGGAATTACAAGTCCTTACCTAAAGGACGAACTTAGCTTAAATTGGGCGTCCTAATCGACTACCACAGGGAAAGAACGTGGCAAACGGGAATTCAATAAAACTGTTGAGCTTACGAGTATATCTTCATTGCCTTTAGTGCCTGTTTACGATACTAATGGAAAAGACGCAGTAAAAGACGTGCACTATTCACTTTAAAATAAGTCGCGGCGGGATTTTATCGCGCGCTGGATTTTCAACTCTCGGTGTTGAGCCGAGCTTCGAGAATCCAACCTAACAACAACAGAGTGCATCCCAGCGCGACGAAAAATACACTGCTGGATTTTCAACTCCCGGCGCTAAGAAGAGCGATGAAAATGCAGTGCGTGAAAAAAAATCGCCGCGATATTTTTACGTCCGTGCGAACGTCGGCTTATTAGTATTAGACCAGGGCCAAACCGCTCAAAATATCGTAAAAAAAAAAAAAACTTAGTAACTATTCTTAAATTACTTGAATAACAAAAAATCGATTTTTGAAAAGTAGTTTTTTCGGTTGTTCGCTTTTTTAACGATATTTTTGTACGTAAACAATATTATATTTTAATTCCATATGAAAGCTGAGATTTCAACGAAAAAAATGAGCACTGGTAAAGGTCATTTATCTAAAATTTACTAACCAAATTTTTCGATTGAAAATAAGGACATTTTTTTTATATTTTCTTCATAAAACATCGACAAATAAATATTTCGCTTTGAAAAAAATAGGGCTTGTTTGAAACACAAAAAAGAACATTTTCACCAATCTTCATGAAAAAATAATAATATTTGCTATAGTTATAAATTAAAAACCAAAAAAAACGGTTTTTTGCGTTTTTCTCGATAGTTTTGAGGTTATGGGTAATAATGTACATGAGAAGAAAGTTAAAGATTTTTTTATTATCTACCACTTTTACATTTAACTTTTTTGGATAGGAGTATAGTTTAGCCGCAAATCGCAAACAACCAGTACAAACCCCTAAAACCGTATATATTACCCCCCCACCCCCCTTCCAGAACTTTTTCCGAGTCTGGACTATTTTTCCTTCGTTATTTACATCATTAGCTAAATTTTCCGACTACTCTTATACTGCTAAGAATTTTTTTTTCCTCAAACAAGATTGGCCTTGGTCTATATGGACACTTGCGTCAAGCGAAACGCGCGCGTCTCATTTGTTTCCGTCCTTCGACGCTTCGCAAGACACGTCGCGTTTAGCCGTGTTGTCTTGGTCTAAACAACTTCTTTCATTGGTTTTCACAGAGAGGAGGTCTGCATCCCAGCAGTGGGAACGTTTGAATAAGCAGTCAAGCGTGCAGCTCGTGACCACTGGGTAGTATGTCTGTTTAACTGACTAAAAAAAGGGAGGAGGTTTTCAAGTCGACATTTTTTTTTATGTATGGCCACGCATCAAGCAAGTCGGTTATTTTTTTGTAAAAAAAGTTTTTATCCACTAAATGAGCTACTTTCGATAAGCTCATATGAGAAAAACAAAAACTTTGTATAATTAGCAAATAGAACCACGCTGTATAAAAGGCAATATCTCTAGGAGGCCCCGAACAATCGGATTACTTGTTGAAATGTCCAATTTGATCATTAATTTATTTAATTACTTGTCGGCACCCTCCTTATGCCCAAAGGGATGGAACGGCACTGTGAGGGGTCTTTTTCATCTCACCATTTTGCCAGAAAATTATCCACGTCAGCAGCTGTACAAGATTGTGTCTGATAGATATCTGATCGATCTTTCATAATTCATTATCATTAAAAACTTTTGAGCATTTTTTTCTCGTATTATACCTACATAGATGATTAGGTTACCCAGTAAAGTAACTGGGCTGTGGAGTACAAATAGGCGGTCACTCCATGTAAAATACTGGTATTCAGATGTATCTGGATAGGCTGTAAGCTAGGCAGATAGGTTGTAGGTAATTAACTTTGGTATCGTGAAAATGAAAAGTTTTACAGTACTTATACACCAATTACCTGAAACATTTATCCTCCTCTGCGACGGGTCAGACTAGTGGCCTCGCCGCCCACCGCTTTTTGGCCGCAGAGGATAGCGATAGCGACCAACGCCATACCGACACTCCCCCTCCCCTGCGGCCCTACCGCATCTGCCATTAGACGGTGGCGACTCCGTCAAGGCCGCGGAAGGTAGGAATACCGCCACTCCTCTCCTGCCGTGGCCTCTAACCCTCAGCCGCGATGCCTCCCATACGACATCGCGGCCCGCCTCAGTTGCGATGTCGTCCAAGCAGCACCGCAACCAACTTGATGGCCGCTACGTCGTCGGCTTACCGGCAAAAGCCATGACGAGCGGCCCCTCCTCGGGTTCCTCTTCACTTCACCGTGGGTAACCAAGGCACGGCTACTGAGTCCCCGAGCCTCGACAATTCCACCGGGGCGGGACTAGTTTTTCCTCAGGTCGAAAGCGAAGTTAATTGTAAAATGTTAGTTCTTAGGTACTTGCCATGTTTCGAACTCACATACTCGTGCTTGGAAAGCAGGCCCCACAACCTCCGAGTCATTAAGACATTATTCCCACTATGTTTTTATTTTCCACTAGCTCTTCCCGAGCGGCTTCGCCCGCGTGGATGTCGGAAAATATCCCACGGGAACATCCTACCGAGAAATCCTTCCTTATTCCTTGTCTACATTGTAAAGGGAACCTCTGTGCGAAATTTCAGCTTTCTAGGTTCAAGAGTTTGGGCTTGGCGTTGATGAGTCAGTCAGTCAGTCAGTCAGGACTTCTCTTTTTATTTATATAGATAGATAGATAAAAATATTGCTTTACACGAGTATCTTAGAATTGTGTTAAATTAAAGTCGGGTGCAGGCGTTTGTTTTTTGTATTTTCTTTTGCTTTTCTACTTTGTCTGACATTGACTTAATTTTTAGAGTTCCGTACCTCAAAAGGCAAAAACGGAACCCTTATAGGATCACTTTGTTGTCCGTCTATCTGTCTGTCAAAACCGTTTTTAGGGTTCCGTACCTCAAAAGGAAAAAACTTTTTACAAAAAAAAAAACAACCGACTCCCAAAAAAACACTACAAAGTGAAAAATAACTTTAATTTCGGAAGTCGGTGTCTTTGGTTTTTTATTTACTTTTGTTTTTTTGCCACCGACTTCCGAAATTAAAGTTATTTTTCACTTTGTAGTGTTTTTTTGGGAGTCGGTTGTTTTTTTTTTTTTTGTAAAGAGTATTTATTTTTCACTCTTTAGTGGTGCCTACCCCACACAAATCTGAATAACACTCTGCAAAATAAATTAGACCATCATCCACCAAGACTAAATGGGAAAAATACGTATTAAATTATTGAAGCTAACTCAAAAGCCACTCATCAGAACTTGAAGATACTTATTTTTATGCGACCATCTCAGGAGTATACCATTTCAAATAAAAACTTTGCAAAAAGGCAAATACGTCGCGCTAAGTTGTGTCAGAAGTTTGGTAGGCGTAGTTTTAGTTGACGGAGATAACGAGGCTACGAAATCTGCCTTCTGAAGTTCTGACAAACAAAGCCACACATAACATACAACTCAAGTAGCGCAATTTGAAGCGGCAAATAGTTAGCATTAAATCATTTATAGCCAGAGTGCACCTCATGACGATTCCAATAAGCCCAAACACGGCTAGGATACATTGTTTTATTACTGAGTTCCGCTGCCTACCTTCCGGCTTCTTCATCAGATCGGTTCGATGGTACCATTTTTATGAGAACCATTTATTTAAAGCTTCGTCATAGTCGCTTAACTATTAACCGAGATATCTTATCGCCACCCGTGAAATACTTATCATCGTTGAGGAGTTCCCGTGGCCTTCTGTGGTCTTCTTTATCAGTTCCACTTCACCAGATGATGGTTTCTGAATGAAAACGCTTGATTTGTTGATGAAAATACCAAAATAGCTACATGTATGCCTATAATATTTGAAGAGTTCCCTCGATTTCTCATGGATCCCATCATCAGAACTGGATTTTGATAAAAATGGGACCAATCTGGAAGTATACCCATTCAAATAAAAAAAGAATTTTCCGAATCGGTTCATAAATGACGGAGTACTGAAGTAACAAACATACAAAAAAAAAACATACAACCGAATTGAGAACCTCCTCATTTTTTTGAAGTCGGTTAAAAACGAAACCCTTATAAGATCACTTGTTTGTCCGTCTGTCTGTCTGTCTATCAAGACTCTTTTTCTCAGGAACGCGTGAAGGTATCCAGCTGAAATTAATATCAAGTACGTAGGTCTAATGGTCCCTTGGAGTTCTAAAAAGATCAAACTTCTAAGTCAACGCAATACAAAAATACGGCCATTTATGCTACATTTTTTGATACTCGCAAGTAAATCAAAACCTGTAGGGTACTTCCCGTCATCGTAGAATCAGGAAATTTGGTAAGAAGCAAGGTCTCACAACACAAATATAGGAAAAAGTCCGAAAATTAATAACTTGTAAGTGTATCACATAAAAAAATATTTTCAAAATTGTCAGTGTGTCAAGACCCTTATGGTATGTTCATTTATTTCATTGAAACATTTCGATGCAATGTAATGCATAGAGAAAATAGACGCTAACTACCAATTAAATCCATCTGAATTTACGGAAACGAAAATTAAGCAATATTATTTCGAAATTGGCGAAATGTTAGATGCTCTCCTATTCAATATCAATAAAATAGTCTGGCTACCGCTGTGCTCGACAATGCAAATGAGCATAGTTGATTGATGTAAATAATTATATCCTTTCACACAATCACAATGACATGTAAGTGTTAAACTGCCGGTCTAGTCATGTATTGTATTGATTGCTATTTTTATTTATTTAAAGTTTTCTTTGCTATCGCTGAAAACCAGCGCGGGGGCTCCGTTTCGCATGGGGTCGCGGCATTATGCTGAGCGGTGGCCATTTTGCGTAGATGTGACGCATATTTTCCATAAACTTGTTTTATAAATTCTTATTTTATTTTGTTGTTCTTTGCGTCATGTTTACCGCAAATAAACGTATTTTCTTTCTTTTTTTTCTTTCTTTGCTTCTTTACTTTTTAATCTATAGTGTTATTCAATTTAGATTCAAATGGTCACCTTACCTAATATATAATTGCCTGATGTGGTCTCCTGTAATTGAGGGAGCACATAGATTTCTGTTCTTGTCCTTTATAATATAGCATGTAAGGTGTATTCTTTGTTGGAGATCCTAATAAAATAAAATAAAAAATAAATCTGCCTGTAGGTAACGTCAAAGTCATCTTTATTAACATTACTGTCAAATATAGCTGAAATTAAAGGTAAAAAAATAGATCGCAAGTAGATATTATAATCATATGGGTGGTTTTCAGATCATAGAAATTATTTAATCGTTTTAGATGTAAAATTATGTAGTTAGTTCAAGTAGGTATCTGTGTAAAAGAAACATAAACTTAACTTATTACTTTTAGAGACGGCACTATTAGATACAAAAGTTGACTTATTCCTATGATGAATACACATCATAATATCCATCCATACAAAATCAGCTTTAGAATAACCCTCCCAGCCTCTTAGAGGGAAGACCTTGCCCACACACTGCTTCAATTACTGCTTACCCCCTTTAAAAGCGCGCAACGATACACTTTCACAGATCGCTCTCAGAAATTACACTTGACAGTGCAATAGGAGCACAGAAACACTGTTACCTACCATACTTGTGGTATTGTCGCTTCGACATGGTCAATGTGTACTTACTTATGTATAAAAACACAGTTTCTTAATAGGGCCACATAGGGCCTTATTACACCGAGTTCGAGTCATGGGATTTTATATTCAAACTAAGAATACGACAGGGAATTGTAAAGTCGCGGCGGGTTCACAGATGAGTACTAATGTGTGCCCGTGTTCCCGCCGTAAGCGGCAGAGTTTTAGTGGGTCAGTGTCCCACGTAAGCGGTAGGGGAGGACAACGTGGAGTTTTAGTGGGTTAGAGTCCCACGTAAGCGGTAGAGGAGGACACCGTGGAGTTTTAGTGGGTTAGAGTCCCACGTAAGCGGTAGAGGAGGACACCGTGGAGTTTTAGTGGGTTAGAGTCCCACGTAAGCGGTAGAGGAGGACACCGTGGAGTTTTAGTGGGTTAGAGTCCCACGTAAGCGGTAGAGGAGGACACCGTGGAGTTTTAGTGGGTTAGAGCCCCACGTAAGCGGTAGAGGAGGACACCGTGGAGTTTTAGTGGGTTAGAGTCCCACGTAAGCGGTAGAGGAGGACACCGTGAAGTTTTAGTGGGTTAGAGTCCCACGTAAGCGGTAGAGGAGGACACCGTGGAGTTTTAGTGGGTTAGAGCCCCACGTAAGCGGTAGAGGAGGACACCGTGGAGTTTTAGTGGGTTAGAGTCCCACGTAAGCGGTAGAGGAGGACACCGTGGAGTTTTAGTGGGTTAGAGTCCCACGTAAGCGGTAGAGGAGGACACCGTGGAGTTTTAGTGGGTTAGAGCCCCACGTAAGCGGTAGAGGAGGACACCGTGGAGTTTTAGTGGGTTAAAGCCCCACGTAAGCGGTAAAGGAGGACACCGTGGAGTTTTAGTGGTTTAGAGTCCCACGTAAGCGGTAGAGGAGGGCACCGTGGAGTTTTAGTGGGTAGAGCCCCACGTAAGCGGTAAAGGAGGACACCGTGGAGTTTTAGTGGGTTAGAGTCCCACGTAAGCGGTAGAGGAGGACACCGTGGAGTTTTAGTGGGTTAGAGTCCCACGTAAGCGGCAGAAGAGGACACCGTGGAGTTTTAGTCGGTCAGAGTCCCACGTAAGCGGTAGAGGAGGACACCGTGGAGTTTTAGTGGGTTAGAGTCCCACGTAAGCGGCAGAAGAGGACACCGTGGAGTTTTAGTCGGTCAGAGTCCCACACAACTGCACTATCTCCCCGTGGTAGTTCAGTATGCATGAGCATTTCTCCACGATAAAAAAAAACCGGTCAAGAGCTCGTGGCTAAGTAATAACAGCAGCACGGGTCGATCCATCAGGTTAAGCTACACTAGCCGGGGTTGGTCAGTGGATAGGTGACCATCTTTACATACCGAGTCTACTCCGTGCCCTGGAAAGCACGCTAAGCCGTTGGTCCCGTCTGTCATTCGTGGATCTTTGACAGTCGTTACGGGTAGTCAGAAGACCGAAAGTCTGACAACCAGTCTTACCAAGGGGTATCGTATTACCCAGTTACTGTGTTGTGGAGGTCAGATAAGCAGTCGCTCCATGTAAAATACTGGTATTCAGCTGCATCCGGTTAGACTGGAAGCCGACCCCAACATCGTTGGGAAAAGGCTAGGCAGATTGATTGATTGAATGAGAGCAGGCCTGGAGATTCGGTATGGGCTTATAGAGTGGCCGTTTTTGTTATTTAGCCATAAAAAGGGTCGTTGGTCGTTGACTCTGAGGAGAGCCATTTGGATGCATCGTGGCAGCTAGACAGTCTACGTTATCGAGTTCCAGCAGTCCAGGATCGCTGGACTCGCAGTACGGTATAAAGGGTGTAAATGTAAACAGTGGCAATCTTTTAACGGGTCATTTTACTCATCATTATGAACAACTTTTACTAGACCAAACCTGGAATCGCGAAAATAAATCAGCTGTTCCCTACATTTTGACGAATTATGCGAACATATTTATGTACTAAACAGCTGATTTTTTTTCGCGATTTCAGGTTTGGTCCCGTAGTAAAAGTTGTTCATAATGATGAGTACAATAACCCCTTACTCTACTGTTTACACTTACACCCTGTATATTAATGCCGCTCGGGGAGCCTCCTTTCATGCACCCCTGTAAAGTAGTAAAAATTTAGAAAAAAGTAGGTAACACACAATTTTGATCAATACTATATTAGCGTAGATCATTTTGCCCAGTATTTACCTTAATCTTCCTTGCTTCTAATATCCTGGTTTAAACTATCAAAATTCATACAGCTACTCAAACGATGATTAAATAAGGATGGTACAGGGAGGGTGTTCAGTCTAACTCCGTGACGACCTGAAAGTATGTTGACAAATTGTCTTGTGTGGATTTCATTAATCATTTCTGAAATTCACTTAAACAATTATTCATAACTAGCTGCGCCCCGCGGCTTCACCCGCGTAGACCGAGATAAAAAGTAGCCTATGTGTTAATACAGGGTATAAGCTATCTACCTACATACCAAATTTCATACAAATTGGTCCAGCCGTTTTAGCGTGGAGATGTAACACACTCAGTTTTTAACTTTTGTAGCTATCATCGGTTCAATTTGTTTTTGTTCCAAATAAAAACCTTTTTTACTTTTACTTTACAAACAGACAAACACACACACTTGTTACATCGCCACCTGCGGAACCCCAAATTCCTAAGAAGATGACTAACACCGCATTGTGTTTTATACCGTGAGATTCGCTTCCTCAGCAATCTGATGGCGTGGGATCGAAGATTATTGATTTAGCGTACTTGTGAATCACTCTTGTTTCTCACATCGAACAATTGTCACGTAACCTAGTTTTACTTACTTACTTTAATTAAACCTTTAAATAAAGTCATATCGGTTTTATTTGTATCCCCGATAGCAGCCGAACGTAATTGGCGCAGCCGGTAGGATACTCGCGGTCGGTTTCGCGTAAGAAGGAAGATTTCCGCAATCGTAAAGCCGCCCGTGCGGCTATCCAGTCGCTCCAGAGTATCCAGAATCTACACGTCGTGCTGTATCGAGGAATCCAGACATTGATTACGCAAAGAGGCCGATATAATGTTCATGTAAGTACATTAGATTATTTCTAGTGACCGCTTACTCCTAGCCTGTACTAATATAACTTTCCAAAATTTTCTTTCCACGAAAATCCAGGAATCCTAGGTTAGTTAGAAGTAGTAGAGAGTTAGTAATAGATTCTAGAAGAGATATTAATTTAGATATAATATACCAGGACACAGAATCGTTTTCTGGGAAAATGTCTTTGGATATAGATACCGTTTATAAAGCGTTACGGTTGGTACCCGACTTCGACGGGAACCCGAATGTGCTGACTAGGTTTATTCAATTGTGTGATCATTTAGTTAAAGAATATTATAATGTTCAAGGTGGTTCCGAATTAATTAACTCTGCACTTATTAATGGTATCTTAAATAAAATTGTAGGGTCTGCTGCTCGCTTAATCAACTCGAATGGTATAGCTAGTGATTGGAATGGCATTCGTAAGGCATTAATAAATAATTTCGCTGACCAAAGGGATGAGACCGCTCTTTATAGCGATTTATCTCTTTTAGCACAGGGCTCTAACACTCCGCAAGAATTTTATGAGCGTTGTCAGAATATTTTTAGTACAATTATGACGTATGTTTCCTTACACGATATCTTAAAAACTACTATAGACGCAAAAAGGGATTTATATCAGAAATTAACGCTCCAGGCATTCGTGCGCGGATTAAAAGATCCTGTAGGATCACGCGTGCGTTGTATGCGCCCTCAAAATATAGAACAAGCACTAGAATTTGTCCATGAGGAAACTAATACCATGTATCTGCAAAATCGTAACGACCGTTTGCCTGATAAAATAATTAATAGCAATAATCAACCCGGTAATAATTTTAAAATGCCTTCTCAGCCGTTTTATATGCCTCACCCAAGGTTTAATAATTATAGCATGCCAGGACCTGCACGATTCCAATTTCCAGCTCAACCACCACCTCAGTGGAAACCGAATTATTTCCAACCTCGCCAGTTTGGCCCGACCCGAACTCAGCAAGTGTTTAGGGCACCCCCACCAAACTACAACCGTCAGAATAACCCATTTCAAGTAGTCCAGCAGAATTCTCCTAACCAGCCTAGTGGATCAGTGCAACCACGTCCAATGAGTGGTATTAGTCATTTCGTGAGCAGACAATTACCACCTACTAACGCTTTTTCTGGGCATGATTGGAGCAAATCGGGCAATCCTCCACCCAATAATTATTTTAAAACTCGGGAGATGCATTTTAGTGATTGTTATAATGATCCTTCGTTCAACGATTACTTTACTGATTATGATGGAACTTATTACGGTTACTATGAGTACCCAGAAAATGTTTACTATGAATATCAACCATCCCCTCAGGAATTTTTAGAACATCCTCAGCAGTCCGGAAGCATAAAAGAGGACGCTATAGAATCTAAGGAGCCGGATTTTCAGAAAACTCCGAAATCCGACAAATTAAAATAGAAATAAATCTCCAAACTCAACGGTACCTTCCATACGTTCAAATTGCGTCACCTCCTCTTAAGCTTTTAATAGATACAGGTGCGAACCAGTCATTTCTATGTCCTAATGCTGTAGAAAAATACTTTAGTGATTTTCCATTAAATTATTCCCCATTCGAAGTGCATAGTGTTCATGCTAAAAGTAGAAACGACTATTCAATTACTTTACCTATTTTTAATGAATTTAATGATTCAAGTACAGTTTCATTTGATATCTATAAGTTCCACGATTACTTTGATGGACTTATTGGTACCGATCTGCTAGAAAAATGGGAGGCTACAATAGATTATAAAAATAAATTATTTACAACTAAGTTTGCTTCAAACCCTATTAGAATCTATGATTCACGTAACACTAATTTATATGAGAATATTATTCCAGCTGGTTCATCTAAATTACTAATGATTCCAATTAACATTCGCGATGGAGATGCTTATGTTCCTGAACAATTCGTTTCAAATTGTATCATACGTGAATGTCTTACTACGGTTAAACAGAATAGAGGTATATTAGAAGTACAGAATCCAACTAGAAATGATATAATCTTTTCAATGGATCGAGCAATGCCTGCAGAAGTTCATAATGTCGAGTGCACGCGCACTAAACAGCAAAAGCAACGCGTAAAAGACGTGCTGTCACGCCTTCGTACAGACCATTTAAATGAAGAAGAACGGATAAATCTAGAATCATTGTGCTCGCAATACGCAGATGTTTTTTATATTGAAGGTGAACAATTAACATTCACAAATAAAATCAAACATTCAATTAAAACCACAGATGAAGCTCCAGTCTATACAAAGAGTTATAGATATCCATATATTCATAGACAGGAAGTACAAGAACAGATAGGTAAAATGTTAGAACAGGGTATAATTAGACCTTCAAATTCTGCTTGGAGTTCTCCTATTTGGGTGGTAGCTAAGAAAGCTGACGCATCAGGAAAAACGAAGTGGCGTATTGTAGTAGATTTTAGAAAACTTAATGAGAAAACCATAGATGACAAGTACCCTATCCCCAATATAGCTGATGTCTTAGACAAATTAGGTAACTGTCAGTATTTTACTACGCTAGACCTAGCTAGTGGATTCTATCAGGTTGAAATGGACCCCCAAGATATTACGAAAACAGCATTCAATGTAGAACATGGGCATTTCGAATTTCTTAGAATGCCCATGGGACTTAAAAATAGTCCATCTACCTTCCAAAGAGTAATGGACAGCGTGTTGAGAGAACTACAGAATACTATTTGTCTAGTATACCTAGATGATATAATAGTTTTTAGTACATCATTGCAAGAGCACATAGTCAACCTAGAAAAAGTTTTTAATAGATTACGCGAATCTAACTTTAAAATACAAATGGACAAATCTGAGTTCCTTAAATTAGAAACAGCTTATCTAGGGCATATAATAGGCAAAGATGGAATAAAGCCTAACCCAGATAAAGTCTCAGTAATACAAAATTACCCCTTACCCAAAACCCCTACCGAAATTAAAAGGTTTTTAGGACTTCTTGGTTACTATAGAAAATTTATCCCCGATTTTGCTAAAATAACCAAACCTATGACTCATAGTTTAAAGAAAGGCTCTAAAATTACACTTGATCAAAATTATGTCGAATGCTTTGAAAAATGTAAGACCCTTCTGGTCAATGATCCAATTCTTCAGTACCCTGACTTTAAAAAAGAATTCATACTCACAACGGACGCTTCAAATTTGGCAATTGGAGCAGTACTTTCACAAGGGCCTATTGGATCTGATAGACCAATAGCTTATGCCTCACGTACGCTTAACTCCAGTGAGATAAACTATAGCACTATTGAAAAAGAACTATTGGCTATAGTGTGGGCAACCAAGTATTTCAGGCCATATTTATTCGGACGAAAATTTAAAATAGTGACCGACCATCGTCCTTTGCAATGGGTGATGAATATTAAAGAACCGAATTCCCGTTTAACCCGTTGGAGATTACGGCTAAGCGAATTTGAATTCACAGTGGTCTATAAGCAGGGAAAACATAACACTAATGCAGATGCATTGTCACGCATAGAAATCCATCATGAAGAAGCTAGTTCAATAGTAGTTAACACGTCACAAGGTGCACCTTCAGACTCAGATTCTAGAACTGAAAGCGCGGATTCTAGGACTTTAAGCGCGCATAGTGATTTAGAAAGTCCCATATTAGAAATCCCTATTTCCGACGATCCCCTTAATAAGTACAATAAGCAAATATATCTTAATGTTGTAGGAGATTTAAAAAGCAGGCCTAGTATTTCTAAACCATTTGAAACACATACTAAAACTGTCATACAAATTTCTAAATCTAGTTTAGAACAAGACGTAATTAGCGCAATTAAAGAATACGTTAATCCAAAAGTAAAGACAGGTATTTTAATTAATCCTACATTAGAAATGTATTCTATAATACCTATAATACAACGATATTTTAAAAATTCTTCAATGAAATTAGTACTTACCAAAACCGAAGTAGAAAACATTAAAGATTATTTCAAGCAACAGGAAATTATAAAGAAATATCATGAAGGCAAAACCAATCATAGAGGCATCAACGAGTGTTATCTAGCATTATCGCGTAGATGCTATCGGCCAAATATGAAAGAGCATGTAACGAAGTATATCAATGAATGTCAAATATGCGGACAAGCTAAATATGATCGCAATCCAGTTAGACCAAGGTTACAAATTGTACCTCCACCTTCAAAGCCTTTTGAGGTTGTACATTTAGATCTGCTTAGTATCGAAATGAATAAGTATCTTATAATAGTAGATGCATTCTCTAAGTATGGTCAAGCATACTTCTTGAGAGATGCTACAGCTATTAGTGTCGTACAAGCCTTACTAAAGTTTTCTACTCATCACGGATTGCCTTTAACTACTGTAACAGACAATGGCCCGGAATTCAACAATCAAATATTTTCTGAATTTACTAGATTGCACAAAATTCAACATCATAAAACCTGCCCTAATACACCTAATGAAAATGGAATGGTAGAACGACTAAATTCTACACTGTTAGAACATTTGCGTATATTAAAATTAGAACAACGAGGAGAATCTATTACTAATCTTATAACTTATGCTATATTGGCATATAATAACTCAATACATAGTTTTACAAAATGTAGGCCTATCGATATAGTTACTGGTCATTTTGATCCCCGGGATCCTTTAGATATGAATCTATCAGAACATCTTTTACAACAATATATCCAGGAACACCGTAGAAGAATGTCAAAAGTATACGATATTCTCAACGACAATTCACTTCACCGCCGCACTGAAATTACTGAAAACGTTAATAAGACTCGCGAACCTGAAAAAGATTATGAACCAGAGCAACAAGTTTTTATTAGGAATCCTTTATGCCATAGGCAAAAGTTAGCAGCTCGATATACTCAGGATACGGTATTAGCAGATTTGCCTATTCATATTTATACCAAAAAGAAGAGAGGCGCCGTGCCTAAGTCACGCCTGAAACGGGTGCCTAATAGTGCTCGTTTGTTACAGGACACTACAAAAACTACTAGTCCTGACCCTGGCCCTGGCCCGAGCGGACGAGATAACGTTAGACAGCCTTAACGATGGACCAGGTATTTTGCCCTTTAACCTGGGATCCACAAGAATCATCTCACATTTCCACTCCTTTCTCCAAATTATAAACCTTGATGATATTCGTAATAGTTTAGAGACGGTTAACGATCAATTGCAAAATCTTAAGCCACAATTGATTAATATGTCACGATCCGTCTATGATCCTCACGTTAAACATCTAGGTACTAAATTAGAAGAAATATCGGAACAGCTAGAAACACTTGAGGTAAAGCGTGTTAAAAGAGGTCTCATAGATGGTCTTGGTTCAGTAATAAAGAGCATTTCAGGTAATCTCGATTATACTGATGCACTAAAATACGATAATGCCATTGCAATTTTAAAACAGAATGAAAATGATTTAGTTGGTGAAATGAATCATCAAATAAGTTTAAGTAAGCAGTGGGTTTCGCGTAGCTCAAACGTTACAGATAAAATAGTAGAAAACCAAAATAAAATCGAGAAAATGATTAATTCTATTTTAGCTAGCAATGGTAGACATGAAACAGATACCATTAAATATGCTCATTTGGCACAGTTACTAATGATATTAGGGGACAACATAGATAATTTGTCTAAAGAACTTGACAAATTGCAAAATTTATTAGGATTTATTAGGGCTAAGAGTATTCATAATTCTATATTAAACTATGCTATGTTTAAGGATATGATGACTAGATTAGGTATGTTATATAATAAGGATCAATTTCTAGATATCAGTTTTAGAGAATATTTTGACATAATTAGACTAGGATATTATTACAATGGGAATAAAATAGTGATAGTTATAAAATTTCCGATACTTTATCCTACTAACTTTATCCTATATAAATTATCCCTGGCTCCTAATCATGACAATAAGGTCCTAATTCCAACTTATCCTTTCATAGCGGTTCACGAAAAAGATCTATTGTACATGGAGACAGAATGTCCGAAGTATAGCCACGGTCACCTTTGCGAGGATAATTTAAGTCACCATCACGGCAAGCAATCGGACTGTATCCGGCAGCTTATACTACACCAGAAAATTAATGAATCCTGTCAATTTACATCAGTCATCCTGTCTTCTGAAGCTATGGAGCAGCTAGACGACCAACACTTTATTGTAAGCTTTCCTAAACCTACGAAAGTTCGTTTAACTTGTTCTGAAGATAACTATAGAATGCTGAAAGGGAGCTACTTATCTATCATACCTAAAGGCTGCATGCTAACCACTACAGCATTTACTGCAACCAATCGTCATGATCAAGCTAAGGGAAAGATATTGAAAATTATGGACTTACCAGTTATAAAAGAAAACTCGTATGATGTACCAATGAAAACTATAAAACTAGATACCATTGACCTTGGCAGCTTGCATTCAAGTAACTCTGAAATCGCCCTACAAGAACCTGTAACGCTACAGTCGTCGAACACTGAAGCTATATACCACACTACTATACCGGTATACATTCTACTATCCGGTGCATGTGTACTCATTATCATCATTATGCTCCGACGCCGTAGACTAAATCAACTACAGAAAGCTACTGATGGAATTGATATTAAGGCTAATGATAAGGAGGCCTGCAACACCGAGATTGATCCAGCTTCGCCATCGACACTATTTTCGACTAGAGTTTTCAAATAGTTGCCGATCTCGTGGAGGGAGATGTTACATCGCCACCTGCGGAACCCCAAATTCCTAAGAAGATGACTAACACCGCATTGTGTTTTATACCGTGAGATTCGCTTCCTCAGCAATCTGATGGCGTGGGATCGAAGATTATTGATTTAGCGTACTTGTGAATCACTCTTGTTTCTCACATCGAACAATTGTCACGTAACCTAGTTTTACTTACTTACTTTAATTAAACCTTTAAATAAAGTCATATCGGTTTTATTTGTATCCCCGATAGCAGCCGAACGTAATTCACTCACAAACTTTCGCCTGTATAATATTAGTATAATTAGGATGTACACACGCCTACACACAGCAAGCTATACAATTCCAGTTGACACTGACCTCTCATTGTGAGGAAATTCTATACAATGCGAGATCAGCTTATACTGGAAATGCGTAGCTTGATCTGTAGCCGTGCGTACCTACCTATTCTTAAGGGGTAAAGGCCCCACACATTACAGAGTCCGCCGGCAGGCAGCCATTCATAAAAACTGTCTAAAACAATGAATGACCGCCTCCCGGCGCGGCGGGCGCGGCGGACTGCCGGCGGACTGTGTAATGTGTGGGAGCCCTTAGAGACTAAGGGCTCCCACACATTACACAGTCCGCCGGCAGGCTGCCGCCCGGCAGGGGGCCATACATAAAAACTGTTTTTGACAGTTTTTATGAATGACCGCCTGCCAGCGGACTGTGTAATGTGTGGGAGCCCTTAGAGACTAAGGGCTCCCACACATTACACAGTCCGAGACTCTCAGCTTTCATAATCATTAAAAAACGTAGGACCTAATGGGGCTAACTTTGGCCTTAATCGGCCTTCAAAGACTGCGAGGTGGAAAATTCTTAAAATTAGCTATCTGATTAATAATTTTTTTTTCCATTTTCTCGCTCCTAAGGTTATTTAGTTTGCTAACCAAAAATGACTGCAGGAAAGCTAAGATTTAAACACGGAGATTTTTTTAAATGTTAGTTTAATGAATTTTGCGCGATCCGTTCTCGTGGACTATGGGTTGTAAACGAGGGTGCAACTCTTTTACCTGCAATAACAATGGACCGAGAGGAAAAGAGACCGAATTATTGCTATCTCTCTCACGCAAGGCGCGCAACCGAAGCCAACGCAAAACAAGTACCTCAGTCGTACTCACATTGTGTTTACTGCTATACGCGTGTCGCCATTTTGTCTTTACCACACTCGCTTTGCCCACGGACTCCGCTGCCTACTTGTTTGACTACTTTGCTCGTTTATTGGACTGTGTTTTGCATTCTGATTTGGACTTTTTTTACGTGGAAGTGTAAAAAATGAGTTACACGTTAAGTGAATATGCAGAAATGCATTATTTTTATGGAGTTGCACAAGGAAACGGCCATGAAGCAGCGCGACTGTATCGCGAACAACTTCAACGTCGTGGTGGGCCGCAACCTGAGCGATATCCCGACCATCGTGTTTTTATTAACACGCACAACACTTTGATGGCAGGCCGCATTCCTGGTCGACGCGGCAGTCATGAAGGAATCCCTAGAGCTAACCCGGATCGCAGAGAAATGGTGCTGGAAGAAGTTCAGCGAAATCCGTCTACGAGTACGAGAAGTATGGCTCGTGCTCTGAACATCCCAAGGACTTCTATCCAAGACATTCTTCACGATGAAGAATACCACGCGTTCCACATCCGACGAGTCCAAGCTTTACAACACCAATCGCGCGCAGATACCAATTGCAGGTTGATTTTTGCCAAACCATGTTACGAAAAGAGCAAGAGGATCCTGGATTTTTCAATAAAGTTTTATGGTCAGATGAGTCACGATTTGAGCGATCCGGAATATTCAATATTCATAATTACCACACGTGGGCGAATGAAAATCCACTCGAAGTGAGAGCTTCGACATTTCAACATCGCTTCAGCGTTAACTTGTGGTCTGGTATCCTCAATGGCGAACTAATTGGTCCGTTTGAACTGCCGTCCAGACTTGATGGAGAAACATACAAAAACTTTTTGGAAAATGAACTTCCATTGTTGCTGGCAGATGTGAATCTCGAACTCAGACGAACCATGGTGTTGCAAAATGACGGCGCCCCGTGTACCTATGCAACCCAGGTCCGAAATTACTTAGATGAAACATACCCCAACAGATGGATCGGACGCAGCGGACCAATTAGGTGGCCTCCACGCTCACCTGATCTCAACCCCATCGATTTCTTTATTTGGGGCTATTACAAGGAAATAGCATACGCCCGAGACTGTTCAAGTGAACAAGAGCTGAGGCAGTTGATTGCAGAAGCTGAACGTGTTGTGAGAGAGAACAGAGACGCTTTTAGACGATTGCCAGACAATTTCTTACGTAGGTGTAGAATGTGTATTGCTGCTGGTGGTGGCCACTTTGAAAACCTTTTGTAAATGTTAAAAATAAATTAAGTACTTTTTTCACATTATCATCTGTGTTTTATTCAAAACCACTTTTTACGTAAAACTTTTCTTACCCAACTCTGAAACTATTTGTTGGTTAGGTTTCAGTATTCTTATCATTAATTAACCTTAGGAACGAGAAAATAGCCAAAAAAAAAAAATTTTTCAGATGGGTAATTTTAAGAATTTTTCCACCTCGCTGTCTTTGAAGGCCGATTTTAAACAAAGTAGCCCTATTAAGTACTTCATTTTTTTTATGATTATGAAAGCTGAGAGTCTGGCGCATTCTTGAAGCCTACTTAGGAATTATGAAGTCACCTGTTAAGATTTTTAATTTAAAGTTGAAAATTTGAGTCATAATTTACCGAACGTAAATTTTTCACTTTAGATCAACATTTTCATAACTTTCATCACAGTTACGAAGCTGATTATTTTATGCATAAAAGTACTACTTATGAAAATTCAGTTGCAAAAAAAGAAACTCGATAAAACCCTCTACTTTTTTTTTTAGAATTTTTTTAGGTTGGTCAGGTCGAAAATTTTCAAACATTCAGAAAAAAATTCATAACTTGAAAACTATGAAAAGTCGCGGAACATACATGGGGGTGATTCGAATACCCCACGATACGAGGGACCGAAATTTTATTTTTGGACGTCAATGTTCCGGCCACCCTGTATGTAGATAAATGTTCAACAAAAAGCCCTCTTCTTAGTACGTATTATTGTACAACTACGGAACCCTATTACTGCACGTGGCCCGACACGCACTTGGCCGGTTTTTTGTGTAAAGTTTCGAAAAGACACGCGCAGGAGACCCGGCTTTAGATAGTTTTCAACATAAGCATTTTTTTCTCCTCAAAAACACCGACACACTTTATAAGTAAAAAAAAAAATATTTTAGAAAAAATTAAATTGCAAAATTTCCACACAAAGGGCTAATTCACAGTTCTTCTATTAATATCTAATTACACTTTTTCAGACGCCAAAATAGTAGGTATTTCAGTATTCACCCACTACACTACTTATATTTTTTTCAATAATTGTGTATTAAAAATATAGTCTTTGTACTCTTTCTTTACAATCTGAAATCTTGGAAATATCGGAAATCAATATCGTATCGAAACATCGTAACGAACTCATCCAATTACGTGCCTTTTTCCTTTAAAAAAGTTTGAAAGGAAAAGATTGCTCCTAAAAGTTTTTCACGGCGACGTATTTTCGATTTTACTTAACAACGTCGACAGAATTTTACGAAGTTATCTTAAAGCAGAGGAGCTCGTGGCTAAGTAATAATAGCCTCACGGGTCGATCCGTCAGGTTAAGCTACGCTTGGGTTGGTTAGTGGATGGGTGACCATCTTTACACACCGAGACTCCTCCGTGCCTCGGAAAGCACGTTAAGCCGTTGGTCCCGGCTGTCATTCATGGATCTTTGACAGTCGTTACGGGTCGTCAGAAGCCCGAAAGTCTGACAACCAGTCTTACCAAGGGCATCGTATTACCCAGTTACTGGGTTGTGGAGGTCAGACAGGCAGTCGCTCCATGTAAAATACTGGTATTCAGCTGCATGCGGTTAGATTGGAAGCCGACCCCAACATAGTTGGTAAAAGGCTATGCAGATTGATTGATCTTAAAGCAAAGCTGATTTGGGAAAAAAAGATACTTAATAAATAAATATCAACTTAAATAACTGAATAAGTACTGTTTATTTTATTTTAGTAGAGGGGCTTGTGGCTAAGTAATGATCAATCAGACCATGATCAATCAGATCATCAGTTACCACCTGTCCGGCGTGATTGCTGTCACCTAACTCACTAATATGTACATTGTATTATGTATAAATTCCTAAATATATGCTTTTATTTTGTTTGTTTACAATTATTATTCTAAAATAGTTAAGTAATAATGTATTTTAATAATTTCAAAATAATTATAAAAGGGGGGGCCTGCGTAGTATAAATTAAAAATTGCGGGTCTGCAAACCCACAGACAGCTACAGTCTATCTGTCTAGCCTGCCCCCAACTATGTTGGGGTCGGCTTCCAGTCTAACCGGATGCAGTTGAATACCAGTACTTTACATGGAGCGACTGCCTATCTGACCTCCACAACCCAGTAACTGGGTAATACGATACCCCTTGGTAAGACTGGTTGTCAGACTTTCGGTATTCTGACGAACCGTAACGACTGTCAAAGATCCACGAATGACAGCCGGCACGAACGGCTTAACGTCCTTCCCCACAGAGGAGGTGTGTAAAGATGTTCACCCATCCACGGACCAACCCCGGCAAGCGTAGCTTAACCTGATGGATTGACCCGTGCGGCTGTTATAACTTAGCCACGATTTATTAAATTATTTGTCACACTAATAGTTAAAAGAGGTGTTTTAGCCTATTTAACATCGCTCGGATTATGTCAAAACATCTTTTTGTTAACTTGTGTTTACCTTTCTGTAAATAAAGACCTTTAAAAATCAATCAATTAGACCATGGATCGATGGGTCATCATCTTTACATACCACGACTCCTCTGTGAATCGGAAAGCACGTTAAACGGTTGGTCCGGCTGTCATTCGTGGATCTTTGACAGTCGTCAAAACCCCGAAAATCTGACAACCAGTCCAGTGGCGGCGCTAGAACAAACGTGGACGTGGGGGACATCAGCTTTGCGAGGCCTCTTTAACTTCCCAATCGAAAGAAAAACGTTAATTTGAATGAGCTGAATACAAAAACACAATCTCTCAATCTCACAATCTGAGCTAATACAAATGTATCAGTAGGTAGGTATATGAGTTTTATTGGTAATCAAATGATGCCAAAATGCATAAACAAACACAAATTAAAATAGACGAACTTTTCGGCTTTTAGCCTCACAGAATTTATTCATGATTATATCTTATCTAACACTAGCCGCTATTTTTGTAATGCAGAAAAGTTTGTGAAAGAGGATGCAGGAGCGAGCGAAGCGAGCTCCAAAATTTTAGCACCCAGTCTCAGATGTTCTTCTTTTGAACATTATTAGGAAAATAGAAGTTATTTGGTCAACCTATGCAGAAAAGT
Organism: Cosmia trapezina; assembly: GCA_905163495.3. NCBI lineage: Eukaryota > Metazoa > Arthropoda > Insecta > Lepidoptera > Noctuidae > Cosmia > Cosmia trapezina. The sequence continues at coordinate 7,453,939 of LR991050.1, forward strand.
AAAGTTTGAAAACGAACATTTACGATGGAAGAGCGAGCGAAGCGAGCTCGAAAATTTTTGCATGTTACGTTGATAATAACATTTAGGGGGCCTCCACCTACAAACTGCCTCTTTGTTACTGAACATGTTTTTGACCTTGTTTGAGATTTGATTAAAAAGTACCTACTTTTCGAGATTTGGTGGGCCCCCAGAGACTGGGGCCTGAAGGGGATATAGACACGAATAATTAAACTTTTAATAACTTGCAAAAATCTTTCGGGGATTCCCCGCGAAAAAAACGCAACGCCAGCAAATGTTGCTAGACTAAAAAAAAATAATCGAAATTGGTTATGTCAAATCGTTTTATGACGAGTAAAATTTTTTCACGGCTTTTTAGTAACGCATAAAGTTTTGAGGCGCGAGGCCCCTCAGACCACGAGGCCGTAGGCGGTCGCCCACGTCGCCCACGCATTACGTCGCCTCTGAACCAGTCTCACCAAGGGGTAGTATTGCCCAATATTATCGAGGACAGATAGGCAGTCGCGGTATTCAGCTGCATCCGGTTAGACTGGAAGCCGAGCCCAACATAATTGGGAATAGGCTATGATGATGACTGTTTACTTTATTTAATACTAGCGGCGCCCCGTGGTTTCACCTGCGTAGACCGGGATGAAAATAGTCTAATATAATAGAGTATAAACTATCTACATACTTAACATCCAAGTCCCGCCCTTTGAATGTGAAGAAGTAACAAACACACACACACACACTCACAAACTTTCGCCTATAATAATATTAGTATGATGAAAGTTTTAATAACCTACATGTTTTTAATAGAACTTAGTTTATTATTCAGGTAATACAGTAAGCATAGCTTAAAATGTATTTGTAACCCTAGCGATGATTATTATTTTCACTGTTTGTATTCCTGTAGTTAATCTGTGAACAGCGTTGTGGGCTGCAATATGGCTGCAATAGTGTCTATAAGTTTTGTGTATTTCCTTTTCTATGTTTTATATTGTAGCTGTTAGTTGTTCCTTATAAATTAAATAAAAAATAAGATAAAACACAGATTATCTCAACCTCTGTACTGCCGTCCGATTACTAAAAGGCCGTTAAGTGACATTTTGTCAAATTTGAGTTATATATACTACGTGAAAGAGCAACTTTTTCTCTATCAATCAGTCTGGGTCATATTTTTCTATCTTTATTTACGCTAAAGATATGGAGAGTACTCACACGGCTAACTACATCATTTTTGAGATCGTGCAACACTTAAATGCGTTTATGTCACTTTATAACACTATAATACGGCTAACCGCTCGTAACCGTCTATTGAAAATTGATATTAATCCATTAAACAATAGTAGAAAACGGTTACATGAAACTACAATAGTATTAGACCGTTACATCACTTTAGAAGCATTTTAATGATTTATAGTAATACAAGGCCCATTGGCATTTGCGACATCTAAAAGACAGTTTTCTTCAATTACCACTCTACAAAACCGTTACTCACACTTAGCTGGCTAGTCGTTGGTAAGCCAATGTGACTTTGGAGCATATACAATTCTAAAAGACAGTGACCGTTATTTAGTTGTGATTTTTTCAAATAATATGTAAACGAATACAATACAAAAAACGGTTAAGTGACATTCCAACGCTAAAAGACGTCTATGTACATTCTCGGTGTACCCGCCCCGCACCTCGCACACTCCAGGTTATCCGTAACTCCGCAGAGGAGTGACGTGTCTGTGAGCGATTGTGTGAATTCCCGCCAAAAATGGACACGACCGGGAGGACTGTGTTGATCTGATTATGATTCGCGGTCATAACAAATCTGTATTTTTTAATTATAATCATTAAAATCATCAATACAATTTTCTAAGTTCATAGAATCCTAATGAATCACGAAATCTTGATATTTAGTATTATATTAAACTTACTTTTTGATTTTAATGATTATAATTTTGTAAATACATTTTTATTTTTTTTTATTTGTGGGCTACCTGGAGTTTCCCCTTAGCAATCTGCATTGCTGTCTGTAAAGCCCCATTTACACGACGCAAGTTTCTTGCCAGTGGCATACAATAACATTGAAGTAACTACGGCTTGCTTCGTATAAACACCGTTGCAGTAGTGCAACTTTTATGTTTCATCAAGTTACGCAGGCTCCGTAACAGACCAGGCACAGGAAGACGACAGGTAGCGGCACAGCCGTCAGGCTACAGCAGCAGATGGCAGTGGCCAGGTGGCACAGGGCCACAGAGTAGACGCTACGTCCTGTGCACCGCAACGCTTGGCCAGGATCCGTCAAATCAAGCAGTGTAGTTCGAGGTCAGGAACGCCGTTGTTCCCGCGATTCCAGCTCAGGCTCCGTCAAAGCGGCGGCGCGAGTGTTTAGGCAGTCATGCCCAAGGTTCGGGGTCAGGAAGACGTGTCGTAGAACCCCTAAACAGAGGGGTTCAACATACTTAGGTTAGCGCTGCCGAGGAAAGGGCAGGCCATGATTCAACCGTGGCTTATATAGCCATTTGGGACGCCGTAGTGAAGTGACAGATTACATGTCATAGATAATTTGATACAGACAGGCACACAAGAACTTGCACATGGTGTTCATTGATCTGGAGAAAGCGTATGATAGGGTACTTCGGGATGTGTTGTGGTGGGCCTTGAAAGAGAAAGGTTTGCCCGGGAAGTATGTAGAGTTAATTCGTGCTATGTACAGTCAATCTCGTACCTACGTCCGGTCGGCTGTTGGCAATGCTCTGACGTCAAATCTACAGGAATTTATAGCATGCACCAGGCGGCCTCACCCTGGTGCATGCTGTTTGCCGATAACATTGTTACTGTCGGTGAAGATGTACCTGAGATTCGAAGCAGATTGGAGAAATGGCAACAGAAGCTGGAGAATGTTGGCTTGAAAATCAGCAGAACCAAACCCGAATATATGTTCTACAATTTCAGCGGTATCTCCAGTGCTGGAGCCATAGCGCTTGATGGCGCGCTTCTCCCAGTCTGCTTCAACTTTCGGTATCTCGGTTCACTCGTGCAAAGCGATGGCGAAGTAGATCGGACGGTTAAGTACAGGATTAACACTGGATGGATGAAATGGCGGCAGGTCACGGGAGCAATCTGCGACTCCCGCATTCCCCTTAAACTTAAAGGGAAGATATATAAAACAATGGTTAGACCTGCTGTCTTGTATGGATCAGAATGCTGGGCCACAAAGGGGATGAATGAAACGCAATTGCATACAGCTGAGATGAGAATTCTAAGAGGGATGTGTGATGTTACACGAATGGTTAGAATTAGAAATGAGTACATTCGAGTATGAGGAAGTTTGAAAGTGGCAGCAGTAACTGAAAAGTTGTGCGGAAATCGGTTGTCATGGTATGGGCATATGATGCGGAAGAAAGTTTTGAGTATGAATGTCGATGGCTATAAGAGTAGGGGAAGACCAAATAAACGATGGATGGACTGTTGTGTGAAAGATGACATGGCCAAAAGGGGGTGAATACCGAGATGACGACTAATAGAGAAGTATGGAAAAAACGCACATGTTGCGCCAACCCCAAATAGATTCGGATAAGGGCAGGAGAATTATGATGAATGAGATAATTTGATACAGGTACCATAGATAATAGTCGCCTTTAGTAATCGACTAATTATGCTTCAGTACCCCCCCCCCCCCCCTGCAAAGAAAGGATTTTCCCTTGGCGAAATCCGCTAGAAGGTTGTTTATATTTTATTTTAATTACATACTTTATCAGTCACACTTTACATGCACACAAATTCAAAAACACAAATTTAAAGGCACAAAAAACTAGGCCAAAATCTTACACATAGTTGTCCATTTGACTTTAGAGCATTATGTTTTAGCCAGTAATTCCTACACTAAAAGACAGTTTTTGTGCACATATTATTCAGAAACTGTATTTTAGATCATATATCTGGATATTATTAGTATATCTAAACAATAAAATAGACAGTTAAAGTCTAATAACGTTTTTTCACAAGAGCAGTTCATTGAGTTTCAATTGATTTACAATTTAAAAAGAAGGTTAAGTGATTTAACTGTTATTTAGCTTTGTACAAAGTAAATGTATGGCGGTTACAATTCCATTACAATTCTATAAGACGGCTGTATAACAGCCAGCCGTTTTTTAGTATTGTAAGAGGTCCCATAATGGAATAGATAAACATGACAAAAACACAAAACCTTAATTTAAAACAATATGATGTCACTTAGCATGCATTAAAACCCATACAATGAAAGCTTAACAGCTATCAAGTATTTTGGTCTATTAAACATAGCTGTATGTCTAATCAAATTCAAGGGACAGTATTTCCCACCTTTTAGGCCGTAACTCAAAATCAGGTTTAATCACTTAACGGCCTTTTAGTAATCGGACGGCAGTGTAGTACCTACTCAACATGAGTAGCTTAAAATATCACAATGTGTTGCCAGTGAGCCCCATATCTTGGTATTGGGGGTAGGATACAATTTCTACGAGAGTAACTATGTAACAACTAGTGAGATGAATTCATCACCAAGTTTGAAAGTAATCACACTAATAATATATTATATAGGCGAAAGTTTGTGTGCGTGTGTTTGTATGTTTGTTACTGGTTCACGTTCAAACGGCTTAACCGATTTGGATGAAACTTGATATATATATATAACGGGACATCGGGAGACCGGGCTGTTGCATCCGATCGCTGACTCGTGACCTCGTCAGCACGGGAATCCATAGTGGGCGCCAAACTTCAGGAAACGTTGAAATAAAGACACTGTTGCGTAGACTGTTCACTACTTTAACTATACAGACACCGAAATTACATAAACAATTAAGGATTGCAGTAATAATTAGCGATTCAGAGCCAATGGGTTTGCGAGTGACCACCACGTGCAACGGCTGTCAATCCAATGCATGAATTGACACGACGTTCGCCCGTCATGACAGACGCAACTCCATTCGGTGTTACCCGCTCTTAATTAAAATTACCATTTAGTCGAATTCAAATCGATTAATCATTAAAAATAACAAAATAAATTACAACTCTCAAAATCAAGTGACTTTCATTATTAAATAATGTCACACGCCGTTACGGCCGTCCTGCATCTTCACACGTCCTCGGGTGAATAGTTTATCTCATCAGTCATCATTTGTGGACAATCATAAAAGAACTCAAGTAAACAACTTAACGTTCGGTCATTCTGACCATTTTGAATCAAACACCACAATATCACAAAGAGCGATCACAGTTATGGGATAACACAAAACAATTGCCATTAACATACAGGTTAACACCACACAGGCCGGGACCACATAGGCTAGTACCATACTGACTAGTTCCGGACAACCTATTGCCACACTATATTGCCACACAGGCTATTGCCACACAGGGTGGTGCACACAGGTGGATGCCATACAGGTTAGCGCCACACAGGCTAGTGCCACACAGGCCAGTGCCACACAGACCAGCGCCACACAGGCTAATGCCACACAGGCTATGGCCACACAGGCCATTGCCACACAGGCTGGTGCCACACAGACCAGCGCCACACAGGCTAATGCCACACAGGCTATGGCCACACAGGCCATTGCCACACAGGCTGGTGCCACACAGGCTAGTACCACACAGGCCAGTGCCACACAGGCTTTTGCCACACAGGCTAGTGCCACACAGGCTAGTGCCACACAGGCTAGCGCCACACAGGCTAGTGCCACACAGGCTAGCGCCACACAGGCTAGTGCCACACAGGCTAGTGCCACACAGGCTTTTGCCACACAGGCTGGTGCCACACAGGCTAGTGCCACACAGGCTAGTGCCACACAGGCTAACGCCACACAGGCTAGTGCCACACAGGCTAGCGGCACACAGGCTAGCGCCACACAGGCTAGTGCCACACAGGCTAGTGCCACACAGGCTTTTGCCACACAAGCTATTGCCACACAGGCTATTGCCACACAGGCTGGTGCCACACAGGCTAGTGCCACACAGGCTAGTGCCACACAGGCTAGTCGCTGCCACACAGGCTTGTCATTGCCACACAGGCTTGTCTTTGCCACACAGGCTAGTCATTGCCACACAGGCTAGTCGTTGCCACACAGGCTAGTCATTGCCACACAGGCTAGTCGTTGCCACACAGGCTAGTCGTTGCCACACAGGCTAGTCGTTGCCACACAGGCTAGTCGTTGCCACAAAGGCTAGTCGTTGCGACACAGGCTAGTCATTGCCACACAGGCTTGTCTTTCGTCTGGACTTAACCTATAGGGTCTACGTTGAACAGTGAGATTAGGGTCAATTAATTTAATAACCAGCTGGCCGGTGCCAACCCTACCAGTGGGTGTACCCTCTACGAAATTACTAGAATGATTTTTCAGTAAAGTTATTAATTGCTCTTTCTCACGATAAGGCACGCTGCACTCTATACTTTCGAAGTTGTTTACCTGGAAATCTATCTGACAGAACTTGTTTTATTAAAGAGCATTCGGCACCTGGGTCAAAACAAAATGAAAACTTCTCACCGGTTTCATCTAAGAGCTCATCCATAGCTGGCTGGATGGAACAGATATCCACTCGTCGTTCGGTCCGTGCATCGCTGGCCTTGACATCCACACTGGAGCAACGCTTCGCGATGTGGCCTCGTTCGCCACACTTGAAGCAGGTTGGAGTAATCGTTTTCTTCTGCGCGCTAGCTTCCTTTGACTGTATTCTGTTCCTGATGCGTCGCAGGTAATCCCACTTCTGATAACGGGACATCGGGAGACCGGGCTGTTGCATCCGATCGCTGACTCGTGACCTCGTCAGCACGGGAATCCATAGTGGGCGCCAAACTTCAGGAAACGTTGAAATAAAGACACTGTTGCGTAGACTGTTCACTACTTTAACTATACAGACACCGAAATTACATAAACAATTAAGGATTGCAGTAATAATTAGCGATTCAGAGCCAATGGGTTTGCGAGTGACCACCACGTGCAACGGCTGTCAATCCAATGCATGAATTGACACGACGTTCGCCCGTCATGACAGACGCAACTCCATTCGGTGTTACCCGCTCTTAATTAAAATTACCATTTAGTCGAATTCAAATCGATTAATCGTTAAAAATAACAAAATAAATTACAACTCTCAAAATTAAGTGACTTTCATTATTAAATAATGTCACACGCCGTTATATAAATAAATAAATATCCTTGGACATTTCACACAACGCCATCTAGTCCCAAGCTAAGCAACCTAATGCTTGTGTTATGGTAACGAGATGGCTGATAAACTACTTATATACATTTTTTTTTTGTAAATACATACATATTATAGATAGAAAAACACCCAGACTCGGAACAAATACTTGTAGGTGGTACAAATATTTGTTCCGTGCGGGAATCGAACCCGCGACATGCTGCGTAGTAGTCAATCGCTCAACCACTGCGCCAACCGTGTCGTCCGATATGTAGATAGCTCATACCCTGGATTAACACATAGGCTTAGGGTTGCCAGATCGTAACTTCCGGGACAATTCCATGTCAGGCCGTGGCTATAGCTATGAATATAATTATAATTATAAATTACGGGATATCTAATTTTATATTTGTATTTATTTTTAGAGGAAAATACATTTTCTTTTTCAAATTTAAACTTTTATTACTCCAGATAAAAGAAGTTTGGTAGAAAATCACCATATAAAAGATATAAAATTGAGAACTTTGCTTTTATAGTCTGTAGGCAATCATCAACAAGTACATGATGATGTACCTACTATCTTATAAACTATATGTTTTTTTTAATTATTAAATTTTTCGGAATACGGGACAATAGATCGAATTACTGGACACGGGACAAGACGTAAAATTCCGTGGCAATCCCGGAAATCCCGGACATCTGGCAACCTTACATAGGCTACTTTTTATCCCGGTCTACACGGGATAAACCGCTGGGCGCAGCTAGTCTGTTCTAAAAACACATTGGAATAATACATTGCAGGTAAGAATTGTCCACAAAAATAAAATTGTCCATTTCATAAAAACAACAAATGCTCTTGAATTACGTACAATATTATTGATTTAATATATTCCATAATATAATATTTTTTCAGGTGCTATTAATAACAACCAGATGGTTTTGACTGGTAGTGTGGCTAATACAAACTCTAGCCATCTAGTATAATAATATACGTTACGTAAGTAAATCAATATACGCGAGCTATGTCATAATCATGTACCTATGAAAAAAACATGAGCCTTTGTTTATGCCACCTAACTCAGAGAGATATTATAGGTCGAGTGAGGCGTAAGAAATGAGGGATAGACTACCCTCATTTCTACTAGAAAAGAGGCAAAGCGTGACCTTGGGTATTGATGTTTCATTGTTAGCAAGTTAAGCAGCTCGTGTCATGATTAGTAATCGGATGGATGTCATAATCTCTTAACATTTTAGTGACATCTTGTTGAACGGTAAGCTAGCTTATCCCTACTTAGGAACAAGATAATTAAGTTTAAAAAGCCGGTCAAGAGCGAGTCGGACTCGCGCACCGAGGATTCCGTTCCGATTTCTAAAAAACTATGCTATTTAGAGACATCGTTTTATTTTTCCTGTAATCTTTACATAAACTTCTATCACATAGAATAATTTCAGACTTTTCTCTTTGCAAACTTCGAAGATAAGGCGGGGGCCACTTTTAGTTGTAATTTTATAACTCAAGAACGCCTGGGCCGATTTAGCTGATTTTGGTTTTGAAATGTTTGACGTAGTCCAGGGAAGGTTTAAACGATGAGAAAAATTGGAAAAGTTGCCGGGCAAATTGGAAAATTCTGGAAAACTGAAAGTGGATTTTATATGGGAATATTGAAATTGGGACAGGACAACGTCTGTCGGGTCAGTTAGTATTATATACATATTTGTAATGTGATTTTCAAGACCTTTCTTTTGATACCTATCTCATTTTAATTTTTTTTCGAGGTCAGAAATTTACGTGTAAAGTCACCACCATATAGGAAGAATTTATATAGCCTATGTCACCCGGACCATTATTACGAACCTATCGATACCTTATTCATCAAAATCGGTACAGTATTTTAGGCGCTACGGTGGGACACACGTAAATACATACTTATATACATACATACCTACTTACATACATACATAGACTGCTAAAATCATAGTCCTTCCTTTTGGCTTTGCCGTAGTCGGGTAAAAAAGGCTAGGCAATGATTTGTTAGTACTCACAATTTTACTTTCGTTTATAAGATTCTGGTACTTATAATGATTTTCCGTGAGCCACGTAGAAAATACAGGAATTTATATATTTAAAAGGTACTTACGTATCTTGTAAGCCCCCGACAGTAACTACTCAGGTACATTTCCTATGAAAAATCATCATCATTTGGCTTCATTCACGTTTGAACCATGATTCACTTATGTTAAGATGCTTCTTATTTTTCGACTTTTGAAAATTACTGCGTCAACCCGCCATTCGCTTCTATCACCTATAATTTTTATTTATTTTTTTGATAGGGTTTTAGGGGTCGCTACCTCGTGTCAAAGTTTTAAAAAATTATGAAAAAAGATGAAGACTACAAAGCTTGTATAGAAATTGTACGTTTTATGAGAGTGATGAACGACATTGCAGAACTAGGCGTAGCATTGATTGAAGAATATAATAAATCAATTACCACCGACGAAGAACAAAAACAATTCCTTATATTAGTTGTGAAAATTTTCAGGCAAAATTTTTTTTTGGGATCCAATGTTATGTTTGTTTTTGGATAAATTATTTTCAACTACGAAACCCTTCATTGTGCGTGGTCCGAGAAGCACTTGGCCTGTTTTTTTTATTTTTCATGTGCTGGTGCACATTAGGTTTTTTTTTTTGTCTTAGAACAGAATAGAAGGCTGACACAAAGCACATTAAAAAAAAATTGGGTCAGAAGTAAGAAGCACCCTAACATAAGTACGTATACTTAGTTCATGAGGTCATGACATGACACTCATGACCGAAAATGCTCAGTGAGTTGCCTGTAGGTGAAGTAGTGGTACGAGATTTTCGAATTTAGGTTTGTTATATGAAAAAACCCAAATAATAATAGCAAAGTCATAAACTTGCTTTCTTACATTATGCATAGAAAATCATTCGGAAGGTCGACTTGAGATACATAATACCCCACGTCAATCTATCTCGTAATAAAATCTCCGACGTATCGACGAATCGTATGAATACAGAGTCGAATGTGTCCTACGGTTATTATGTATACAGCTTCTTCAGACTTGTTGACGCTGAGGACAGCGGCTTCCAAACTGGGGGAGAACTTAGAATGCGCTAATTTAAATATGGAATAGCATCTCATGCCAAATTCATGATCTATGATTTCTGGAGGGAGTTACTTGATAAGTTAATTTTGAATACAGAAACAAATGGAAAACTTAAGGCGATCTTACGAAGCCGAACCGAAGACAGTAACCGTAAACTGCAGCGACACGACGGGTTCCTATGTAAGTAACTGATCTGGGGGTCTACTCCCTAATCACGAAGTCCGTAGTTTCGGCCTTCGTTACGGGACCTTCCCACTTCGTATCACCTACGGACGGATGATTGGTTCGGGGCCTGAACGAAGTATGAATGTCAACACGATTTGACAGTTGTCCCTACTCCCGATGTGTTTTTGCCCAAAAATTTAACTTTTACACTTGTTAAGGCCGAACTATACGGCAATGACCTTGAGTGGTTAGCTTGCGCATTCTGGCCTGAGCTCACGCAACGCGTCGTACGTCCAACCAGTAATAGGACTCGCGCATCAAGGAGCGCTGTCCCAAATTAGACGCATTTTTAATTTATTATAATAAAAAATATACATGTTTTTAAAAAGTAACAAAACCAACTCATTTTCGTTTGTATTGCAAAGTAGTAGATATTTTTTTTATATTCTTTTGATAAAAAATGAAGGAGTAAAATGGTTTCATCTTAACGATTTGGAGGTGATTTGGGGTTTTTTTTTCTTATTATGTGATACCGATAGAAAAATTATGGCTGAACCAAATCACGATTCATATCATGTAGATTACTAACAATTTTTTTCAGATGTAATTTCTCTGTAGGTTCCGGCGAAAAACTGCTTCATCTGCACGCTGTTTTTAAGCTTTTTTCGAAAGAGTAGCCTTAAATAGAATGCATTCTTTATAATTACCTACAGATGTTAGATTAAGTTAGGATAAGCGCATGTACCGCATTGGGTTGCCCTATAACGGTACATGTAAGTAGAGAGAAAATAAACAAATATATGTATATATCGGATCGTCAGGATTTACTCAGATAGATTTAGATAGCATGTGGGCAGGAAATGGGCTTCATGCAATGAAAACACACTGGGTGCGTATACGGTGATTATTAAAATCACAATCTAACACAATCACTCCAAATTAAAATTAACAAAATCACTGAGCACAATGAATCGAATACAGTTCCGTGCCGTAGTAACCCCGATGCGATCAGACACGAGATTGTCCTCCTCGCCATGAGCTCAAAACATCACGACTCTGAAGAAGCGCGTTGTAGGTGTGGGTAGATTACGTGATGTCGCCAGTGGCGCGCTTGCGATTCATTACTTACTGTCCGTACTATTGACCGGATCCGACCTATAAATGTTTTGACGGATCGTTATGTCAGACGGACGAACGGATGGACGGACTTAGGCAGTAGAACCCCTGGTTGCAGTTACGGTCGCCTTCAGAAGAGCACCTCTAAACGCCAGCGCGTGCGCAACGCCAATGCTAAATAGCGTTCTTCTAAACGCGGTGCAGTGATAACAACGCCTTATTACGCAGTGATAAATTTAGAATGAAAAGTTTAGGTACTTCTCGGAAAATCGAGACCATTTACATATCTTCCACCCAACGAACAGGTGACATCATATATTCGCTACCTGTCACAAAGCAAAGTCTCTAAACTAAACAACGGGAAAACCAGAACACGGATATTCCACTAAGATCAGATGTCAAAGAGGATGGAAATAGCCTGAAAAATGTTCAATGAAACTATACACCTCGTACCTCCGGGAATGGAGCAAAGCAATCTATCAATTGGAACTCGCTGTTGTCGTCGATATAAATACATTGCAAGCGGAACTTTTTCATAGAGCTCGCAATATTTTCGAGTGAGAATATGTTTGAAAAAGTCCAAGTTCTGAAGTGGGATTGTTGAGAAACTGTGGCGGTTGGTAATAAATTTCATGTGTTCTCTTGTAGGGACAGTCTCTTGATTTTATCTTGTGTGTATGCGGTGAGGGGGGAGTCAGCGGTGTAGGTGATCTCGTTTTGAATCGGGAGACGACTGTTTTCAGATGAGATTTCAGGCTTTGCTTCGACACAGCAGTTTCTTTTAACGTAAAGTACTTATATCATCATCTTATTTGATCTCCATAGCCTTTTCCCAACTGTGTTGGGATCGGCTTCCAGTCTAACCGAATGCAGCTGAATACCAGTATTTTACATGGAGTGACTGCCAATCTGACCTCCACAACCCAGTAACTGGGTAACACGATACCCGTTGATAAGACTGGTTGTCAGGCTTTCGGGCTTCTGACGACCTGTAACGACTGTCGTAAAGATCCACGAATGACAGCCAGGACCAACGGCTCAACGTGCTTTCCGAGGCACGCAGGGGTCTTGGTATGTAAAGATGGTAACCCATCCACGGACTAACCACGGCAAGCGTAGCTTAACCTGTCGATCGACCCGTGCCCCCGTGCGGCTGTAATTACTTAGCGTAGGTACATAAAATGTTCATAATTGTGAAATAGATTGTACGTGTGGAGGCGGCGACGGCCGCCCCTGCTTGCTGTGCCTGCAGCCAGAACCAACTTGCTGGCGAGGACTCCTCTCACTAGAGCCATGCGTGTGGTGAACGAGGTTCACGAGAGGGTTGATGTATTGTGGTGCAGCTTGAGTGAATTCGCAAAAGCTGCATTATATATAATATGTTATTTAGATGTAGGTTAAGATTTAGGATATAGTATCATAAATATATAAAGTATAACTATGTAAAGTTTCACAAGTTGAGCTACTAGTTCCGGGCAATCAGACTCCCCCCGAAGGACACGACAAGCGAACATGAGTAAAAAGTAATTACGCCTAACTTCAAGAGAGTTAAATTTCAGCATTCCAAGCAAAAATTTTGTAGGATACAGGAATGGATAGTACTATTGATTGAAATAAAAAAGTAATGACATGAAATCATTCCTTATTAGTTTGTAAAGAACTGTATAAATTTATGAACACTTTTAATGAAAACTGTAGTAGTAGTTACTATGGTAAAAACTAGAGAAAAAATAGACAGAAATAGACCTGGATTTAATTTTTTTTTTACTTAGTTCTACAAACTAAAATATATTTCGGGACAAATGAAATCACTTCTTATGTATTGTAGATTACTGTGTATTTTTTCCTATCAGAAAGATGCTATAGTTACTGTAAAATATGGACACAAAGTTACTTAGTTTCGCCGTATTTTAGGCAGGAGGAGCCTTAAGTCGCCTACGACCTGTAGTGCGTCAGTCTATAGTTATTCTTCTGAGGTCTATAATAATTTAGGTGGGAAATCAATTTCTATTGGTTGATAGTCATTTTCTATTCGCGATATTTCGGTTTTTCCGAAGCTATACGATGGAACCGTTGTACGTTGTCGTACTATCTGGAAACTTCGTTCTTTTTCCAAATTCGAAGTCTATAATTGGTGTCTGTGCAGTGAGTGAATGAAGCAGAGATTGGTCGAAAGCAATCAGTTTCCATCAGCTGTCAGGCGCAGGTCGGGAACGCCTAGTGCCTATTTTCCGTACATCGCCGTCGGGAGTACGGGGCTGATGACCGATGCTGGCCGATTTTGTTCGGAAGGAGATTGGATTTGTAATGGTTTGACAACAGATGATATATGTTTTAGTGATTCTAGACCAGTACTTTGATTAGTTTCAGCTAAAAATTTCAAAATACAATGCCGACTGATAGCTGGAGAGCAGTGGGGACTCAGTGGGAATGGTTCCCATTTCATTGTAGGTAACATCATCAAAAACTTTGACGGCGTATACCTAATTGCTGTTATAAACAAGGTTTAATGATCTAGCCCCTAGGTAATCTACGAATTGCCATTTACAGGGTTATTGGTAAAACACCAGCAACCTAATAAGGGGTCGTTGTACTCATTATTATGAACAACTTTTACTAGGCGACCAAACCTGAAATCGCGAAAAAAAAATCAGCTGCTCCCTACATTTTGACGAGTTTGATGTAGATAAATGTACCTAATGAACAGCAGATTTTTTTAAAAATATTTATGATTTGTTTTTAATGACTTGCTACATCGGTCTCTCGTCGCGAGATAGAGAAGTGTCAAAGTGCCTTTTTCGAATTTACTCGTGCCTATGGGTCATGTTAGGCATTATAATAACGTCAGAATCGACGACAAACGTCAAATCGTGATATCTCGTGTTCTCGTGCTTGTCATGTTAGCCCTGCTGGCTTAAATTAAGCGACGGAAATTCGGTTCATGTTTTCCATGTCAAGTTACGTGACGTAATTTAGGCCTAAGTATTCAAAAATGGTTACAGGCGTAAACACGTCGAGCTTTCCGTCGTGCAGCTCTGTTGCTACATTAACTTTACACACGGTCCAGCTAGATATATATGATTATATGATGTCACATAATGTATGAAATATTTCACTCGTATCGACTCAATTTTATTCATTCACCACCGGGTATCCGGTGCCGGCTGACCGGTACCCGGAGCGTGTGAGTGGTACGGGCCGGGCACAATGTACTGACTCGTACGAATATTGTAGGTGGACGTGATCTACAAACAACAAAGTATTGCAGAAGCAACATGGACACCTGCATACGTGGACCATCTGTTGTATACCTACGTGACTTTACTGACGCAGGAAAGCAGCACTGCATTTATTATTTGTATAAGAGAATGTAACAGAATAACATCTATCTCTATCTATTTGAGTAAAATAAGTTTTCCATGTTATCGGAATCATGAATCAAAATCAGAGTATTTATTAGTGAAACATATCTACAACGTGTAATGCTAAATGCGCAAAACCTCTTAAGGGGTCATTGTACTCATCATTATGAACAACTTTTACTATGGGGCCAAACCTGAAATCGCGAAAAAAAAATCAGCTGTTCAGTACATTTTGACGAAATTTGCGAACATAAATGTACTGAACAGCTGATTTTTTTTTCGCGATTTCAGGTTTGGTCCCATAGTAAAAGTTGTTCATAATGATGAGTACAATGACCCCTTAAGAGGTTTTGCGCATTTAACGTTACACGTTGTATATATATAGGTATTTACATAAAGGGTACATATTTGGGCGCTACATTTGGCCGTGAAGGCGTACAAATATAAAGTAAAAATGTAATTAAAACTAAAATACTTAAAAACTAAATAAAAAAAAAAAACAAAAAAAAATTAAACATAATCATTTAAAAAATCTGGAACAGTATAATAACATTTTTCAATTAATAGCGAGATGAGAGCTTTCTTAAACTTTGAACATACGGGCAAAGCCGCTATCAAAAGCCAGTAAACTATAATTAAGCACTTATTTTTTAGTAAATCAAAGGATCTTTGAAGTTTGATTTTAATTTTAATTATAAGTGGTACCTGTAATTACCTCCTGGATGAGCTCGTGGCTAAGTAATAACAACCGCACGGGTCGATCCATCAAGTTAAGCTACACTTGCCGGGGTTGGTCCGTGAATGGGTGATCATCTTTACATACCGAGACTCCTCCGTGCCTCGAAAAGCACGTTACGCCGTTAGACCCGGCTGTCATTCGTGGATCTTTGACAAGACCGAAAGTCTGACAAACAGTCTTACCAACGGGTATCGGCAGTCAGATAGCCAGTCGCTCCATGTAAAATACTGGTATTCAGCTGCATCCGGTTAGACTGGAAGCCGACCCCAACATAGTTGGGAAAAGGCTAGGCAGATTGATTGAGCTGTAAGTACCTCCGGATTAATTTTAATTTGAGAATCAAATCAAAATCGATTGTTTTAATAATAATTCAAGCATTTTAATACTTTTTGCTAACTTGAGTTGCACTTTCAATAAAGACATTGTGTTATTAGTACGATTACGAATTTAAAATTAAATTATCTACACGATTTATCTTATCTTGTGGAAGAAAAATATTCGTGTGAGTGATATTTTTCATAAACTTGTGTAATGATAATAATGACAAATATCATGTTCTCAAGCCAAAGTCCGGCACGTTATTGCACTGTTAGCTACCCAGGCAGGTGTGAACATGAGACTCAAATGCAGGTTGAATGTGGAATCAATATATTTCTAAAAATCGGTCCCTTATATAGGTACAGTCTCTGCAATAATTAATACGTGAGTACATTTTAAAAGTTAGCTAGAAACAGAATAAAAATACCCTACTGCTGCATTTATCAAGTGAATAGGTATCAGTAACAGTGGCGTAACTATACCGTTCGAGGCCCGTGGCAAATTCATCGGTTTTTTTACTAAATGTGTAATAATAAATGTTGGTAGTTGGGATTCTCCTCTGACCGGGGGCCCCTTCCGGCTGGGGGCCCGTGGCATTTTGCCGACTTGCCTGCCACCCTGTAGTTACGCCACTGATCAATAATGTTTAAGGTTGATGCGCCACGGTAGCCCGCGAAATTCAAAATTTCTTACGTTTTTTGCAATTTGTAGGTCAGTGTGAACTTGTATGTTGATTAAAATATAATTCGCGGTCGTAGCTATTGGCTTTATAGAATTATAATCATTAGAATCAGCAATACAACTCCATAAGTTAGCATTTACCTCAAATCTAGCGATTTCATGAAATCATGAAATTATTATCATCGCCTTAAGGTAGGTATGCTATTCCGCTACAGCACCATTCATTCAATGGTAGTCTAATGTTTTACATGAGCTATCACACTTCCATGTGAATTGCTCTTCAAAAATATCTTCTGTCACCTGCGTGAGCTGCGTGAGCTGCTACGCGGAGCCGCGCGACTGACCTTATATCAGAGCTTGTAACGAAACCATAGCGAGATCTAATTCGACGCCAACACCATCTAGGGAAGAAATAGGAAGCTTTCCCCAAGGTTAAACGGATTGAAATGTTCAAAAAAGTTTGTATAATGTAGTACCTACACCAAGGTTATGAATTTATGATGAATAAAACGTTTTCTTAGCAACGTTTTCTAACGGTAAATGACAAAAACCGAGTAGCCAAGACAACTGTTTGGTAATTTGTGTTTTGATTGCCCAAAATGTCTCGCAGTTCACAAAAACTACATAAAGTATAATGAATGAATGACCTTATCACTATGAGTAATAATAACGTATGTCTGAGCGTAGAACGTAAATAAAATACAAGTTAATTCTACTTTAAGCTCGTAGGGGTTGCAACTACAGCAACGCCCCTAGCGGACGGAGATAGAATGAAAATGTTCTATACATAAAACATTTTCATTCTTGTACGCGATAGTTTACTGACAAAGTTGCGAAATCTGTAGTATATTTCGACCCACCTGTATATTATCTATTAGTTGTTGTAGACTTGAGACCAATTTAGCTAGTTTTCTAGTAATTAAAACTGCCTCTATCTAAGTTTGGAACTCGGTAGTCAGCAACCGAGCTCTGCAGGTGAAAATAGAGAAAACGAATTTTCGCAGAATTAAGACAGGTTAATTGTTTATGGTAGGTACTACTTAAAAATACATATAATGACAAGCGGTGACTTTATAAAGTCAAAAAATTTACTTTAAAAAAAAGTAAAAACCGACTTTAAAAATCTAAAACGAATAAAATAATTTTCATAAAAAAACTTAACAGCTTCTGAAGTCGGTGCCAAGCTAAGATGCATTGTAGAATTGAAAGACAACTTCAGAAGCTGTTAAGTTTTTATGAAAGTTATTTTATTCGTTTTAGGTTTTTTAAGTCATTTAACAGCGAAGTGAAATAACTGTTTGTTACTGCTTAAACTCATAAATTACGAACAAAAAGAGTTTAACTGTTAGTAGTTGTCAATTAACGTTTTTCAATTCAATTCAATTCAGTTTTTGTTGGCGCCAAAACCGTGGGTTCGGTTCATGTCAGTCAAGAGGCAAAAGAACGATGCCCAAACCATTTTTAATTGTCATCCGTTCTAATTTCTCATCAAACCATCAAATGTACAAAAAATAATTTATCAGTAGGTACCTTTTACCTACCTTTTAAAAACCAGTCCCTATGTGTTTATGTTTAACTTTTATTAAAAAAATAATCGGAGAAAGCAATGAGGCTTTTCTATGACAGTTGGTATTTAGTATTTACATCAAGTAAATCACCAAGTAATATAACATTTTTGGGATTAGTGATAGAATACAACTTAAATTAGAAGGCGCTTAAAGATATTTTCTGTAAAAAATTAAGTTCATCTGTGAATATGTCCTCCGTAGTAGATACAAAAACACTTCTTATGGCTTACCACGGTATAGTTGAATCTCAATAGCGTTACGGTGTCATTTTCTGGGCGATTCAACTGGTATTAGACACAGCATTTAAGGCCCAAAAAATATGTCTCCGATCAATGTGTAAAGTTAATCCTACAGACCACGGAGTAAATACAAAGCTACAGACAGTTGCAAGCCTTATTTTAAGCAGTACATTATTTTGACACTTCCTTGTATGTATATTTTCGAAGTAGCTATGTTTTTGAAGGAAAATCCAAGTCGTTTTGAACTTGTATCTGATGTATTACCAAGAAATAGGCGAGACAATAGTAAATTATGTCAGTTACCGTGTCGAAGTACTTTGATGCACATGAAGTGTTTATTTCTAATAAGTTACCAAGGGGTTGGAAAGATTTGACAGCAGTGCTGTTTAAAAGTAGACTGCGTACATTTTAATTGATAAAACGTACTAGGTACAATGTGACTGAGTTTTTATTAGAGAATTTTTTTTGCTGAATTGCTCTGGCTTTTGGATAATGTTGTGAATATTGCTAATATTTTATCTTGTTAATAATAAATCTTGTCAATAATCATGTTAATTATTAATTAATCTTGTTATTTTGATATTATAAATGTTTGCGAATGGTGAAATTTGGCTATGTTTTAATGTATCCTAACACCTAGCTATCTTTGTGTTCGTACAACTTACAGTATTCAAAATAGCGCCTAAGGACAGCAAAGAACACAACACAGTTTTTATTCTAATGCTAAACTCCTTGTCGAAAATGTCGACCAATCAAATTGAATTTAGAACACATCAATATAGGTCGAATACACAGATTAGGTACACTTACACTAGATACGGCAAGCCACGACCAAGCGTGCCCTGCATGTTCGACTGTTCGTACTAAAAAAAGTCTGTTAGCTCAGTGACGCTTAGCGATTGAAACAATTCTGTTTACTATGAGCACATCACTAAATGGCTGGGGTGAAGTTATCGTAGGTATAAAAAAGATGACACGTTCGGTTTTCATACTATCTAATAACATGCCGTATCTAGCCTAGGTACTCTAAATCTGTGGTCGAATACATTGGTGTGTTCCAATTTCAAACATCAAAACAGTGAGTAAAAGTGCTTTTTATTCACTGTTTTCAGTGAATAAAATAAGCTTTTTAGAGGGGGAATGGTATAAATAAATATAGTGACAGGAGACCGGATAAAGTGGGCTATAGACTCCTTCCAGCCATATAAGTCCGCAGGACTGGATGGCACCTTCCCAGCCCTACTGCAGTGGGGTGTGGATCATTTGACACCATGACTGGTGGTGGATATCTATCGAGCGTGAAGTGAAAGTATTTTTTATAGGTACCCAAACCTGAAAGCCCGACTATACACAACCCAAGGCCTATAATCCTCACGGTTTGGTATCAGAATGACTGTATCGCAAATTGACCACGTCGCTCTTAGTCCAAATCTCAAAATGTCTAAATCTCAAAATACCTAAGTCGCAAAATGACTACATCGCTTTTAGTCCACATCTCATGATGTCTAAATCTCAAAACACCTGACTCGCAAAATGACTACATCGCAAAAAGTCCGAATAGTTGTGTAGGCACCTATACATTAATCATTACCTAATCTCAATCATCAATCAGCATTGACGACACGGTTGGCGCAGTGGTTGAGCGATTGACTGCTGCGCAGCATGTAGCGGGTTCGATTCCCGCACGGAACAAATATTTGTACGACCTACAAGTATTTGTTCCGAGTCTGGGTGTTTTTCTATCTATAATATGTATGTATTTACAAAAAAAAAATGTATATAAGTAGTTTATCAGCCATCTCGTTACCATAACACAAGCATTACGTTGCTTAGCTTGGGACTAGATGGCGTTGTGTGAAATTTCCAAGGATATTTAGCATTAATCTCTTTGGTTCTTAATGTGACTTTTTTTCTTACTTTCCCTAGACCCGAAAACCCAAAATTCACTCTTTACACCAAACTTGAACCAAATCGGTCCATTTTGATGCTTGAACAAACAGACAAAAATGTTAAAATCACCTATTTTAGGTAGGTAATGTAATTATGTATTATACTTACTTTAAAAAAAAAAGGATGGGTGACCTTCTTTACATACCAACACCCCTCCGTTCCTCGGAAAGCATATTAAGCCGTTGGTCCCGGCTGTCATTCGTGGATCCTTGACAGTCGTTACGGGTCGTCAGAATCCCGTAAGTCTGACAACCAGTCATACCAAGGGGTATTGTGCTACGCAGTAACTGGGTTCTGGAGGTTAGATAGGCAGTCGCTCCATGTAGAATACTGGTATTCAGCTGCATTCGGTTAAACTGGAAGCCGACCCCAACATAGCTGGGAAAAGGCTAGGCAGATGATGATGGTGAATGATGATGTATCCAGTCATTCTGATATCAAACCTGTACAGGTGCCTACACAACTGTTCGGACTTTTTGCGATGTAGTCATTTTGCGAGTTAGCTATTTTGAGATTTAGACATCATGAGATGTGGACTAAAACCGATGTAGTCATTTTGCGACTTAGGTATTTTGAGATTCGACGTGGTCAATTTGCGATCCAGTCATTCTGATACCAACCCATCCTCACATCATTTCTACTGAAAACCCCCGAGAGACTGTGATAAGACACGTCCGTGACAGAATATCTTCGGGTAAAACTACTTCATAAACAACAGCATGCATACTCCACTGGTAGATCAACGGAATCTGCACTGCACAGTGTATGAAAACTACACCCACTGCTGCTCTACTGGCAATGCTTGGATTGCCGCCTCTACAACTTATCGCGCGTGAAGAGGCGGCCCTAGCCGCCTTTAAACTCAATCTAACAGGAACTCTGAGCAAGGACTCTAGAGTCAAGCACATACACATAAAGGAGGATGCGATCAAACGACAGCCAATGATGGCATCACCATGTGACAGAGCCCCGAAATTACACTACTTTCAAAAGTATTAGGTACAACATAATGCTCACGGTAGAACGCTGTAGTAGACTCAGGCCCGCAAGAGTTGAGAGTATATACCGATGGATCAAAGAACTGAAACTCTCTCACACGATCTCAACATAAACATATCCAGCTCGCTAGGCATATTTAACACTGTCTACCAGGCAGAGTGTGTGTGCATCATACAAGCGGCTTACGTCATAGAAGCCAGGAGAGTTACGGATACCCATACACGTATACTCTCAGACAGCACTCGAACAAGTGACGGTATCTAACCGCAACAGTGACACTGCAATGGATGAAAGGACACAGCGGATCACTGGGTAACGACGCAGCTGACAAACTAGTTATGAGAGCATCCAGCACGTCTGTCTGTGGATCAGAGCCATCCTACCCATTTCCTTCAACTTACGCAAGTGGCTACAGGAGTTCGAATAAAACGATGTCTCTAAATAGCACACTTTTTCAGAAATCGGAACGGAACCCTCGGTGCGCGAGTCCGACTTGCTCTTCCGGTCCGGTCCGGTTTTTTTTAAGGTCGTTAGAGTAGTAGGTATTGCATGATTGAAAGTAAAATATTTTTAAGTTAAGTAATACTGC
This sequence comes from Cosmia trapezina, assembly GCA_905163495.3. NCBI lineage: Eukaryota > Metazoa > Arthropoda > Insecta > Lepidoptera > Noctuidae > Cosmia > Cosmia trapezina. The sequence goes on from LR991050.1 coordinate 7,475,964, forward strand.
GCCTGAAAGAATATTTGGAGCAATTTCTAAGTATAATAGCCAGTAAGGATGACAACCGGAGGTATGCAATTTATTAATACTCATTTTTATCTATTTTTTGAGATATTTTTCTCAGCTGTCGGACGTGGGGTAGTTTTCTATGCAAGTTACAACTTCTTTTTTGTGTTAGCAAAATTAAAATCTATAAATGTATTTAAAACTGTAGGTAGTTAACGCTGTGCGAACTGAATTGCACTTTATTGTGTTATAGCAAGAGAAGCTATTTATTTAAATGATTTTGCAGAGTGAATCTTCTGTACTATTATGTAGTCTGTGACAACTCCTGTCGGGTCAGCTAGTCTAAAATAAAACTAAATGTCAGGCTTTTTGGCTCTTTAATTAATATCATAAAGTAAGTATAAAGTATATAATAAAGTTATTATTATTATTTTTGTTGAGTGTTTTTTCTTCTCAGCTCTTTGGCTGGTTTTTGCAACATTTACGGACCGAAGCCAAGTAAATTCAGCGTGTGGTGTGTTAAGTTGAGGATGTGTTATTATGAGGACCTACTTCGTTTTCATCTATTTGCATGAACTTTCTGACAATTCGACATGTATTTAGAATTGCAGCTTTTTGTAGGGTGATATAGAGGCTTTCTTTTAGGTTTAGTAGTTTAAGGCTACGGAGAAGATGATTTGGGATGACGCCTGTTGTGGAGAGGACAATAGGGACCACATAAACTTTTTTTATTATTATTATTATTATATTTATATTTATTTATTCATATAGGTAACAATTAATTATTTATTATAATGTAGGTATATCAAACATTCTGTAATTTAAAGCTCACAATAAGCTAAGCTCAACTTAAAACTAACGACCAGACCACATAAACTTTTTTTATTATTATTATTATTATATTTATTTATTCATATAGGTAACAATTAATTATTTATTATAATGTAGGTATATCAAACATTCTGTAATTTAAAGCTCACAATAAGCTAAGCTCAACTTAAAACTAACGACCAGACCAATCACATATTAATATTAAAAGCTACTTACACATAAAACTAAAGAACTAAAAGAAAAGGTTTTATTCAGATTTAACAGATTTAGGTGCCAAGTTGACTATAGTTTGTAGAGTGTTGAAGATAAATGTATGAATGTAAATATAAAAGAAGATGTGAACACCTGGCACGAGCAACATCATTGTAGACAGGATGAACATGAGGAATGTATTATTGATGGAAGACGCCAACCATGCCAATGTCAGCAACAAACTGCTGGAAAGTATGTAGTACTGAAACAAAAGAAATGAGCCTGTTATAATCAATTATATTCACAACCAATTGAAAAGGGTGCAAAGTTTACACCCATAACAAGCGGTTATGAAATTAAGTTTCATCTACCATGTTCAATTTAATTTTTAAATATTTTAGAGTAAAATATGAACACCTGATAAGAACGGCGTGTGTTCACATTGATATTTATTCACTGTTAAGTTACTACAATAGTGACAACAATAAAATGGATTATCATCAATTTTATTAACAGTTTTTTCATCGTAGTTACAGTGATTGTATAATTTTCACTACAAAAGAGACTTATTTATTTATTTAAAACAGGTACATCAACCAGCTTATTATGCTGGTTGATGTACTTGTTTTAAATAAATACTCCACGTCAATGCAAATATTTTGTGTGTGGGTGGGAAAATCGATTATTCGATCCACCCCAGCTCCTCAAAAAAGGCCAGCTCCTTGATATTACTGACAACCTCACGGAGTTGGTATGGGTTCTTATGTACCTATCAATTACAGGTGTACGTCATTCACATAAAACAAAGCAACCTTCGAAAATTATACCAAATTAAAATGATTAATTAAAATGAAAAACAAAAGGTTTGTTGATGAAAAGACTTAAAGATGACTTACCATACAAGGGCTGTTTTCCCTCAAAGAATAGAATTGGCGAACATTGTGCAAGCTTTTATTGTAACTGGTTACAATACTTTTGCAAAGTTCTTCGAAAACTTTTTCATGTTGTGTTGTGTTACAGATAACTGCTACAATGAAGTCCACGAAATTCATGAATAGGCCAATAACAGCGAATGTTGCGAGAAAATTGAGATCCAATAGCCAAATGAGAAAATAAATAAAAGAGACGGAGCCAACTATAGCACATGGATGCCACTGTTGTTCCCACAAGATGATGGACTTCAGCGGTAGAACAGCCATGCGCCAACCTTCCAGGAACTTCTTCACCTGATGCTCCTGTGGAAAAAAATGTTCATAGTTTCATAATCTAGTTTTGCTTGATTTAGTAAGTACCTACCTGCATTTTATTTTGTTGGGTCAATTTGGTATTTTAGTTCTTTCTAATCCGAACATTTTTGGAGTATTTCCTATAACCATACCGAAAAGTTTAAATCTTTGGTATATTTTCTTGTTTTCAGTCATGAAGACGCGATGAATTATTTCATTCAAAAATAATAGCACAAAAATTTATTTGCGCTTCTTACCTGATTTTGGGAAACTGTATATTCAGCCATTTCTTTAGTTACTAGTTCTAGCTATTAAAACTGCTGCGAATGTAAGTGATTTGCAGAAATATAAACCGCACAATGCCCTTTCAAAACAATAAAATGTAAAATCTAATTAAATTAATCGAAACAGGGTTGACAATCTTAGTAAAACCTGAAACTAACAAGAAAAATTAATTTGAAAAAAATAACTGCCAACAAACTCAAACAAAGTCATCACTAGCATGAGCATCACTCAGTTCACTCACTGTCACTTGTAACCACCACAGACTATAAAGTACTTGTCACCACAGATTACTATATTAGTAGCTAGCTATTGAACCACAGACTAAGTAGTGAACACAGAACACTATTTAGCTGAGCTAGTGAAGTGCGTCGTCGTACATACACCGAACTAAACTAACTAAACTATCTATGTTACTTTTGGCTATGAATCTTAGAGCTATCCTGCAAAAAAATTGTTTCAAAAAAATTGACAAATAAAATCGTAGTTTGATAATCGCGACTCCACGTGGTACATACGTATGTACATACATACTTGTTTTCCCACCCCGAGAATGTTTTTTATAGCAGGAGGCACGCACGGAGGGCAGCTTTAATGTGTTTTATGTGGATTTTTTCCTTTTTATTTTTGGTTCCTACATGTTGAGATTTATGGATTTATGTGTTTTAAAAAAATAATATACCAAATATTTCCAGCAAAAAAAAAAGTGCTATCACTTCAATAGAAAATTCCATGTATGAGGGATAGATGGCACTTTTCATAATAAAAAAATATATTTTACAGTATTTTATTCTCACGTAGTGACATGCGCTTTACTTTACTTTACTTTACTAACCAAGTGTACAAACACGCTGTGAATGTTTGTGTAAGCACAAGATCTCTCGGTAATATTCGAGACAATGGTGAAGTCGGAAGAGTGTGTGTGTGTCATGTGCTGACACTACTCGTCTTCACGCACACATTCACAGCGTGTTTGTACAGCAATAGCACTTCAGGTTATACCAAACTGTCAAATTTCACCAAATGATTTTAAATCTTAAAATGTTGACGGTTAAGTTCAAAATTCGACAGTTTGTGGTAACTTGACCTGCTGCTGTGTCCAGTGTGACCAGCACATGAAGTTAGTACAATCTGTCTTTCGTTAATAGATTTTCATCTTTATGTTTAAAACATTAGGTTCAAAGTTGATTGGAAAAATTTGACAGTTTCGGGTGGCTTGACCTGCTGGCGTCTGTACAATTGGTAAACACAAGGCAAGCCCGTGTCGTTTCGTGAGTTAAAATACTGGGCACGGGCTGGGGCGAGATGGGGTGGCGGACACGGTGGCGACTTTGAAACATTTGGGTTTATCTTTCCCATCACTAAATATTGCTTGTGAGGTCATACCGTCATATAGTAGGTAGTCAAAAAAAGGCTTGGTTTTCATACAGATCGTGATTCTTGCGTTAACTAGGTTTATGAGTATCTATAAATAACCACTTGAAGCAATGAAGCAATTAAGATAAATAAAAATCATCACTCTTGTACTTGTATTCTAGAAAATTACTATGATCTGACGCATAGAAATTGACCTTAGGGTCAATTCTCATATTTTTAACAACGTTCGCAATATCATCTCAAGACTCAATCTGTCAAAAATTGTATAGCGTTTACCTAAATTTTTGACATTTGATTGACGCTGGCATGAGATTGTGAACGTTTTTAGGTACGAGAATTACCCCTCTTGAATGATAACATAAAATGAAATACCGCCCAATGAATAGCAACATTCGGGAAATAAAATCTAATTATAGGGCAATACCGTTTCCGACTTCCGGCTGTCAGCTGATAGACTCTCTAACTCTCTATTGCTTTCCAAAACCTATTTCGATCAGCGTTGCCAGAATGTTACTTTTGTAACATTTTACGTTACTTTTGACCCTCTCATGTTACCTCCATGTTACACGACTCAATATGTTACTTTGTGTTACTTTTAGGTCAATATAAATAAACTTGAAAAATATTTTCCAGCAAATAAAAAATATCGTGAAACGGAACGCATCCAAAAATGTTTTTGTTCGTCATGTTGGCGTACTTGATTTTGTGGACTGACTGACTGATGCGACATCCGCGCGAAAATCTGTCACTTCGTCGTATCGCATACTCACTCGCGTGTATTTCTCAATCTTCCATCCCGCTTACTTAGGCGAGCGAGCGTGAGAGACTAACAAGCGAATCGATCTTTGATGGCTACTAAAGCCAACATTAAAAACGCCACAAAATCGAAAGCAATGATGCATGCAATGATATTATAAGTAAAAAGGTGTAGATAGGCCATAAGGGCTCAGCAAGCGGCACGTTAAAATGTAGACAAGTGACCAAACTGGACCTCAGTGTCGCGTCTAGCGTTGCAAAACTTCGCAAGTATTCGCAAGTATTCGGAATAATTGCGAAATATTCAAAGGAATACTTCAATTTGAAGGAATACTACTAGTAAGAATGTAGTAGGTAACCTACTTTTTATTACCTATTAAGAATAAAGTTATTGCCAGTAGGTACCTAGTTACGAATGTATGCGTACTTGCGTAGGTCGCTTGATGAGACTCGACTCGCCGAATATATTACGCCGTGCCGTTACTTGAATTAACGCCATCTAGCGGGCAATGGTAGAATTGTAAATGAACACCTGCTCTCGTTAGTCGCTCAGCGACGCCAGCGCTCGCCTGGCATTGGCTTGATAGTAAAGTGGCACACCACCGAGCTTCGCAGCCATTCATTCATGAGTCAACGAAGTATTAGCGCTCCTGTACACGTTTTTATGGTGAATCCAGTGCCGGACAAGTGGGGGTTCAAGGACAAAAATGCAGTGCGCCGACTATTCTATTGTTATCGCAAGAATCCGCAAGATGGTGCCACAGAAGCGTAGCATTAACTAGCGTGATTAGTCGTGTTAATGCGACGCTTTCTGCTGCTGCAGTGACCAAGATTTGCTGATTAGCTTATGAATGGTGGAAGATTGATTCGTGGGTATTAATGAATGCACTATCACGAATGCGGGACATAATATATGTAATTTGCAATGAGAACTGCGCCCCCATCTAGCGGTCAATAGTCGCATTTAAAAGATAATCCAATAAGTACCCGAAGTTGGTAGGCGCGCGGTGCCAGCAGCGAGCCGGCGTTCACTTGCACTTGCACACGTGATTTAGGAAGCTCGAGCCCGTTCATTCATAAAATCAACGAGTATTATTCGATGCCTACGTACTAGCGCGAATATTTCCGCGTAAGTAGTTATCTACTAGCGGGAATAATTCCCTGTAAGTAGTTATCTACCAGTGACTCGGTAATTATTGTTTTATTTTTGTATGGTTGAGTTTAAAATGTCTATTTTGTGCGGATATTAGTGCCGATTCTCTTGTACATGGAGGGGCGCTAGGAGGGGGCAGCTTCAACGTGTTCTTTATGGTTTTTTTTTTTGGTACCTATCTGTAGAGGTTTAGGGGTTTATGGGTTTTATAAAGGGGGGCCAAATTTTCATTATTTTTGCGATAGGACACACCGTTTTCGAGATATAAGCAAAAGAAAAAAAATGTACTGTATTTTATATCTCGAAAACGGTGTGTTTTTGCACTTGAAGTCAAACCTTGACTTCTTTCTTGATACTTACTTTAAACTATTTTATAAACTCAGTAATCTACCTATGTATTTACCTCTCTACCACTTTCACACCTAAACCGCATACAAAAACTTATTACGTAAGTACTTATCTAAGTAGATGTAAAGAAATATTCGGAAGTATTGCGAAGTTTTCAAATCGAATATTACTCGGAGTCATGAATGAACGCAACATACTCGTACGACAACAACACACACGACGTAATGTTAGTTTGACTATTGACCGCTAGATGGCGTTAATTAACGCCATCTAGCGGTCAATAGTCAAACTTTAATAGATAAACTTGCGTGACCGCACATGTACTTAGCTCGGGGAATACTTGCGAATACTACTCAAAACTGGCGAATACTTCCGAATACTTCCGAAGGGAATACTTCGGAATATTACTCTCCGGCAACGCTAGTCGCGTCGCCGACGTCAACGGATGCACTTCACGTACCGAGTGCATTAAAAGTGACCCAAAAACACCGAAAATGCCGTCGTATGTTATGAGATATTGCACAAATTATACAAGAAAAATTTCTAACCGGATGCAGCTGAATACCAGTATTTTACATGGAGCGACTGCCTATCTGACCTCCACAACCCAGTTACTGGGTAATACGATACCCCTTGGTAAGACTGGTTGTTCGCGCCAACACTACGCGACCTAAAATCGCCTGCGCCGCGCTTCCCATCACTAGCGCATCCCGCGCCGCCATGACACCCCGGCAACGCGTCTGCGTCGAGCGAGCCGCGCCCTCGCCCCTTTTGCTCCGCTGACCGCCGAGAACTACACACGCGTCCACGCGCCGAGCCCCGTGCGCTTCGTAACTGTCCACCTTTCGCGATACCTAACTTTACCGTTATAAACTAATTACTGTAAATTCAAGAGAATTAAAGTTAATAAGTATAATTCAACGAATCTCTTTTACTGTGTGAGACGTGAAACCCGCGCGCTTACATAATGGCGACCGTGTAACTGCAATCTTCGGACTCCGGGACTCCGAGATTTCTACCACTGCGTGCTTCCCTGAGCTTCGTGCACCCGCCACCGTGTGCATACGGCGTGTCTGCGAGCAGCGAGCCTCGACCATCGTGCGTGTCGAGAATCAGTACGAGGAAGCGAATCAAGATCTGCCTACTTTGCGAGTCTGCCTGCCTGGGTGTGGCCGGCCCGTGATACCCAGCTAAGTTTCCTTTCTTCCATTTTCCTATTACCTATACCCTTTTGTTGTAGTCTATAACCTGCGTAATTGCGGGGAAACTACATCAGTGATAGGAAAAGTTTATTGCATGCCTGTGCATTGTGCGTATCTATTTCATTCAACAACTATACTTATTCCTGCCACTCATACCCTTAATTATTTGTAGCCCTGTGCAATAGTGCGGTTGCATAGGTGCTACAAGTGGCTAGGAAAAATACCTATAGGTAAAGTACCTATTTACTATTTCTAAGCTATTGTCTTGCGATTCTATTATTCCAGTCACCTATAACCTATACTATGTCGTTGTAGGCTATCTTCCATACCCCGCACTAAATTGTGCAACTACAACAGTGATTTGGAAAACTCTAATTGTGCGCCATTTTGTGTGGTTGCATTGTCAATATCGTGTTGCCCACGCTACCCCCCCCCCCCCCCCCCCCCGCACGTGTTGGATGTGCTAGCCAGCATTGTGCTCGTGTGCAACATAGCTATTTTATTTTTAATTTGTTTGTTCTTGGGTTATTGAGTGTCTATTTTGTGCCTGGTGCGTGGTTTATTGACGCCCCTCCCGTCCCCTATTTGCACTATCCTTCGCTTGTGTTGCACGTTATATACCCCGCCTTGGGCCGACTATTTCAGCGCAAGAGGTGCCCGTGCCCATCCTTGTGGCCAGAGCCCGTCATCACTTCGGGTAATCATCGAGCGCGTCGTGACGGCACCTTAGCCGCACACGTGCCACGTGCCCCCTCCCCCCCCCCGAGCTCCGCGCCTGCGCGTGGTCGCTTCGCTACGCTGACGCCGAAGGAGTGCCGGTAACTACCGACAACCAGACGAGGAGGAACGTAAGATCTTTCCATTTATTTTGTTACTTACTAGTGATTCAGTGCTGTCTTGATCAAGGTACTTTTAATTGATTAATTTATCGCCATGGATATCAAAACTTTAAAAACTAAACGTGCCAGTATCCGTGGTAGGCTAACTAAATTTGAAAATTACTTAAACCAAATCGAGACAGTACCCATATCTGAACACAAAGAATCACAAGTAAATGAGCTTCAATTAAAACTAGAGATGATCAGAGATTTATTTAAAAACTTTGTTGTGCTGCAAGATCAAATTGATGAGCTTTCCGTAGAAACTATAACTATTGAAATTGATGAGAGGGATGCTACGGACTCTAAGTTTATAGAATTGATTGCTGAGGCAGAAACAATAATGCGGCAATTCCCTAGTGAATCTCAACAACGTCCATCCCAATATCATTCTCAGAGCGAGCATTCTAACAGTGTGAATTTTAAATTACCTAAAATAGAAATAGCAAAGTTTGATGGTACTTATTCTAAATGGTTAGACTTTAGAGATACTTTTAAATCACTAATTCATGAAAACTCACGATTACTTCCTATTTACAAATTCCACTATCTCAATTCTTACTTAACCGGCGAAGCAGCCAACATTCTAACTAACCTAGTGGTCTCAGACAAAAACTATATGGTTGCTTGGGACCTGCTGTGTCAGAGGTACAATAACAAGAGACACTTGATAACTCAACACATAGATTTAATTTTATTTGAACTACAACCCACTCACCGTGATTCTGAAAGTTCTCTTAGAGCGTTGGTTTATAGTGTCAACAAAAATCTCAGAGCCTTGTCAAGTTTAGGTCAGTCCACGGACGAATGGGACCCACTGATAGTACAAATTATGTACCACAAACTTGATTTCACTACCAAGCGAGCATGGGATGAACATAGGAATCCTGACGATGACACTATGCCCAAATTAAGCGAATTAACAAAATTTTTACAAAATCGTGCTAACATTGTAGAGAATACTTCTAGTAGTAAGAAACACAACTCTAGCAATAAGCAGGAGCGCGCCTGCAATTCTTTAGCATGTATAGAAGCTAATAGAAACAATGACAAACCTAATGGAGAATCAACTTGGGTCTGCAACTATTGCAGTGCAGATCACAGCATCTACAAATGTCCTACGTTTTTAGCAAAAACTCCAGAACAACGACAAGCTGAAATTTACCGCCTGAAGCTATGTCCTAATTGCCTAAAAAAAGGACATGTTGCCAAGGATTGTCCTCAAGGGCCATGTCGAAAATGTAACAGAAAACATAATTCATTGCTTCATATAACTTCACAGCTTGCAAATAGTGTCTCTGTGCAACCTGCCATCGCTGAAGCCACGGACGTTCCTGAATCAACCATTGAAGTTTCGGTTAACTTCTCATCTCAGGTACAACAAAACAATCTTGTATTACTATCTACAGCCATTATTGACGTGGAAAATCCAAGTAGCAATGCATGCCAGAAGGTACGCTGCCTTCTCGATTCCGGCAGTGCGGCCACCTTTATAACTAGAGAGTTGAAAGAGAAGTTGGGCTTACCTGCTATACCGACAAATACTACTAGGATAACCGGTATGGGCAATACACACTGTGGATTCATCGCAGAGAGAAGCGTCGTCCGCATACATTCTTGCCATACAGGCTATCATACCACGCTGGCATGCCCAGTTCTACCTGAGCTTACAGCAAATATTCCAAGTTCAACCATTGATTTAAGCTACTTCAAGATTCCGCCAAAAACTCCACTAGCCGATCCTTCTTTCAACACTTCAGGCCCGATAGACATGCTGATTGGCGCGGATTTATTCTGGCAAATTGTAGGAAGAGAACAGCAATCACTTGGAGCAAATCTACCATTTTTGAGAAGTTCCCAGTTGGGCTGGCTAATTTCAGGCCCTATATCTATACCTTCCAACCGTGTACCTAGAAATATTCAGTGCAATTTGTCAAGAAATGAAGATCATTCAAACAATAATTTTGATCAACAACTTGCCCGATTTTGGGAGCTAGAAGAGCTACCAAAAAGGCCTCTCCTGAGTGATAGTGAGAAGATATGTGAGCAGCACTTTCAGACACACACTACCCGCCAAGAAAATGGACATTTCTCGGTGAAGCTTCCACTTAAAGAGTCTACTGATGTTCTCGGTGACTCCTATCATAGAGCAAGACAAAGATTGTTTTCCTTAGAGCGAAAATTCTGCAAAAATCCTAATCTCAAGAAAGCCTATTGTGAATTTATAGCAGAATACCAGTCACTGGGCCACTGTACTCTGCTGGAGCAGCCGCCGCCGCCACGCCGGCGCCACTACCTGTGCCACCATGCTGTAATGCGCGAGCAGAGCGAATCCACCAAGCTGCGCGTCGTGTTCGACGGCTCCGCCGCGACATCTACTGGCGTCTCCATAAACGACATCCAAATGGTTGGCCCTAAGGTACAAGACTCCTTATTCTCGATTCTGCTGCGATTTCGCCTATACAAGTATGTATTAGCTGGAGATATCGATAAATTCTTTCGTCAAGTCGATGTCCACGAAGAAGACAGAGACTTACAGCTTATTCTTTGGCGCGAAGAAGATAATCTCCCCATAAGAACACTTAGGCTCAACACCGTGACCTATGGCTTCGCCAGCGCAAGCTACTTGAGCACTAAATGCTTGTGGCAACTAGGAGAAGAGTGCAACGACAATAAAATCAAGGAAATAATTCAGAAGGATTTTTATTGCGACGATCTACTAACAGGAGCTGACACTAAAGAAGAGCTACTACACATACTGAATACAGTCACTGCTATGTTGAAATCCGGCTGCTTCAATCTCCGAAAGTTCAGGTCAAATACCCCTGACATCTTTCCCATCTCCAGTGTCGACCTGCAGAGCAAGTTAAGCTTAAGTGATGCATCCAGTGCCCTCGGCTTGGGTTGGAGCCCACGATCAGACTCTCTTCAATTCACCATTGAAGCTCCAAGCGCCGAATCTACAGAGAAGACTACGAAAAGAGCAATACTATCATCGTCTTTCAGCATTTTTGATCCTCTTGGATTGCTTTCACCGTCCACTGTCCAGCCGAAGATGCTTATGCAACAGTTGTGGCGGCGAGGATTGGACTGGGATGAGCCAGTCCCAGATGATCTACGAAAGGAATGGCAGAAAATGAGTTCTAGCCTTCCGTCTCTAAATAAAATGGCAATACCAAGAAGAGTTCTATGTGAGAATCCACAAGAAGTTCAATTACACTCCTTCTGTGATGCATCCATGCATGCTTATGGCGCATGCATATACCTACGATCGACTGATAACGAAGGTAACGTAGCAGTTCATTTACTCTGTGCCAAATCAAGAGTGGCGCCTACTAAACCGCCTCTTACCATACCAAAGTTGGAGCTACTTGGAGCTCTACTTGCCGCAAATCTCACGAAGACTGTTTTGGACTCCCTGCGGTACCCTATCTCCACGTGCACACACTGGTGTGACTCCAGTGTCGTACTCGCATGGCTCAACAGCACTCCCAGCAAACTGAAGAGTTTTGTTGCTAACAAGGTCGTAGAAATCTGCGAGAATACAAACCTTTCTTCATGGCGTCACGTGCCCACCGCTGCCAACCCGGCTGACTACATCTCCCGCGGCGTCCCTGCCGAGAAGCTGCGCACTCTACAAGACTGGTGGTCAGGCCCGTCCTTCCTCAGCATGGATAAAAATCATTGGCCATCACAAGAAAAACCAACTAAAACCAACTTACCTGAGATGAAGGTTCTACTCGTGACAACCGCAAGCAAGCCACCAGTCATACGATTTGAAGATTTCTCCGCTCTCAACAAAATCAAGAGAATATTTGCATATGTACTAAGGTACATTCAATATCTAAAAGATAAAAATATTAGAAGAGGTCCTCTATCAGCTCAAGAGATGAACACTTCATTAACATTATTAGCCAAAGAGGCTCAAAAACAATCATTCCCTGAAGAGTACAATAAACTAATAAAAGGTGAATCCATACTTAAGGGTAAAATATCAGCTCTTAGCCCATTTCTCGACGAGGAAGGTGTTATGAGAGTAGGCGGTAGGCTTGATCGTTCCAATTATAACTACAATAAAAAACATCCTATAATTTTAGACTCTAAACATCATATGACCATTTTAATCTTTCGCCAGGAACACAACCGCCTATTGCACGCAGGTCCACAGCAACTACTGTACTCTGTCCGAGAGTCCTTCTGGCCGATCAACGGCAGGCAGCTCTCCCGCAGCACAGTGCGCTCTTGCGTCGTGTGCCGCCGACACAAAGGGCAAACTCTTACACCTATGATGGGTAATCTACCTCCCGAGCGAGTAACTCCCGCTCCACCCTTCCAGTCCATCGGGATGGATTTCGCAGGGCCCTTTCACATATTAAATAAAAAAGGTCGTGGTGCTCGAGTATCCAAATGCTATTTATGTCTCTTCATCTGCTTTAGGTTCAAGTGTGTGCACTTGGAGGCCGTTAGCGACCTCTCTAAAGACGCATTTATTTCATGTTTAAAACGCTTCATTTCACGTAGAGGAAAGCCCTTAGAGATATTTTCAGACAACGGGCGTAATTTCGTGGCAGCGTCCAAGGAAGTAGGTCAATTCTTAAAATCAAACGCGAAAGGAATCAGCGATCTTGCAGCAAACATGCAAATTAACTTCAACTTCCATCCACCTTACGCTCCTCATTTTTCTGGTCTGTCGGAGGCCGGCATCAAATCGGCTAAGCATGTAGTTAAACGAGTAATGGGCAACACCAATCTAACCTTCGAAGAGTTGTCCACGTTATTTGCGCAGGTTGAGGCTATAATGAATAGTCGACCCCTGTCCCCACTTTCTTCTTCCCCTACAGACTTCCTTCCTCTCTCCCCAGGACACTTCCTGATCGGCCGGCCACTAACCGCACCGCCATCGCCAATCATCGAGAGCAGCGCAAGTTGCCGCACAAAATATGAGGAAATTGAAAAAATGCGCCAGCAATTCTGGACACGGTGGCAACGGGAGTACATCTCAGAGCTCCAAACAAGAACAAAATGGCGCGAAAACAAGGCAAGGTTGGCTACTGGTGACCTGGTCCTCATTCAAGAGGATAATACGCCGCCGCTATGCTGGCGCCTGGGGCGCATTGCGAAATTGTACCCTGGAGAGGACGGCATATCCCGCGTCGCCGATATTTCAACTACCAGAGGCACCATCAAGCGGTCCCTCACTCGCCTCTGCCCGTTGCTTGACTGATCCAAAACTTAATCAGCTTCCACGACGACGGAAGCCCTCGTCACCAACTTCTCCTCGTCCACGCTCCCCTGCTGGACTTCACCTGCCCCGGAGTATGTTCGCGCCAACACTACGCGACCTAAAATCGCCTGCGCCGCGCTTCCCATCACTAGCGCATCCCGCGCCGCCATGACACCCCGGCAACGCGTCTGCGTCGAGCGAGCCGCGCCCTCGCCCCTTTTGCTCCGCTGACCGCCGAGAACTACACACGCGTCCACGCGCCGAGCCCCGTGCGCTTCGTAACTGTCCACCTTTCGCGATACCTAACTTTACCGTTATAAACTAATTACTGTAAATTCAAGAGAATTAAAGTTAATAAGTATAATTCAACGAATCTCTTTTACTGTGTGAGACGTGAAACCCGCGCGCTTACACTGGTTGTCAGTGTTTCGGGCCTCTGACCATCCGTAACGACTGTCAAAGATCCACGAATAACAGCCGGGACCAACGGCTTAACGTGCTTTCCGAGGCACGGAGGAATCTCGGTATGTAAAGATGGTCACCCATCCACTGACCAACCCCGGCAAGCATAGCTTAACCTGACGGATCGACCCGTGCGGCTGTTTTTATTTAGCCACGAGCTCCTCAAAAAATCAAACATTATATTCGTAAAATATGGCGTCAGAAAAGAATAGACGTCAAATAGAGATAGACGTCATTACTGATCATAGAGTAAAATTATGCCTAAGAACAGACAAGTCAGCCTGACAGTAGGTAGGTATAAATGGTGGCACATTGTTTAGACTTAAATGTAATTTTTATTTTTGTTATGATGAGGTAGGATAAATTAAATACATACATATAGTGTATGTAACACTATTATATTCAAATCAAAACATTAATTGTTTACTACCTACTTTCAATGCAATTTTCCTACTTTATTACTTTTACTACATGAACTCATGAGTGAATCAAATTTTTAGGCAAAAATCACGGTTTTGCGGTAAAATGTCATATCTGATTATTATTCTATATAGTTTCTAGTACACGAGACGACGCACTGTCGCAAATTATATTTGTCTCTTTTTCGCCCGCGATAACTGAATCGTGCCATCCAAATTTGACGTATAAACGTAATTTAGTGTGCTATTGCAATATTAAGTTATTTATGTGTGCATTAGTGTGCCGATTCTGAATATCGAATGTTGTATATGTAACCTATCTACACCTTTTTACTTATAATATCACTAGCTTTTGCCCGCGGCTTCGCCCGCGTGGATGTCGGAAAATATCCCATGGGAATGTTCATGTGGAAAACATAGGGCCGTCCGATATAACTGTCCAAACTCAAATCGCTACGATATATCGTTACCGTGTATAGTAGGCATAAAGCTACCAGTCGGCATGATTTTTTCCGACATCTTCAATTACAGTCGTCGTCATATTTCAGCCAATTTACACAAAACCATAATGAATTACACTGAATCACTCCGTTCATTGGAGAAAACCGTATGAAAATCCGTTTGGTACTTTTTGACATTATCGCATTCGAACAAACAGACTTACGCGGCGGGAGGACTTTGTTAATTACTTAAAATTTATTATGCCAGTCACGCTCTAATAACAAATAACTTTTTCCGAGTGTCCACTCGTTCAAATAATTTCCTCGTAAAAACGTCGAATGAAATAAAGACTAAATGTTACCTCAAGATTCGAACTATGACTACATTTTCAATCCTTTAAATCTCTTAAAAAACTTTTTTACAAAAACAAAAACCGACTTCAAAAAAAAAAACACTACAAAGTGAAAAATAACTTTAATTTCGGAAGTCGGTGTCTTTGGATCTGTATTTTAGTTTTTTGCCACCGACTTCCGAAATTAAAGTTATTTTTCACTTTGTAGTGTTTTTTTTTTGAAGTCGGTTTTTGTTTTTGTAAAAAAGTTTTTATTTTTCACTTTTTAGTGGTTCAGTTTGTAATTTATCTAAGTTACAATAACCCAATGTCAACTGCTCATCACGTTTTACAAAATGTTGCTTTTCCCGATGCAGGGACGTTAATTGTTGAGGAGTTCTCCTAGTAAGAACCAGGAGAAATGGAGCTCATGGTGAAGTCACCATTACCATTATTTTGACGAGCATAAACCATATTAAAGTAATCGAATCGCAACCTGTTATATACTTAGATATAATTGAGTATTTCCGATGGCCCTCTGTGGTCTTCATCATCAGTTCCAGTTCACCGAATGGTACTTTCCGAGAGTAAATGCACGAGTTACTATAAAAAATACCGAAATCGATATAGGTGTGCCCATAAAATTTGAGGGTTTCCCTCGATTTCCATGGGATCCCATCATCAGATCCTGATTTGATGATCATGGGACCACTTGGGAAGTATACCCTTTCGAACAAAAAAAAGAAAAATCCAAATCGGTCTAGCCATTTTCGAGTAATCGGGGAACATACATAAAAAAAAAAATAAAAAAAAAAAATATTCCGACGAATTGAGAACCTCCTCCTTTTGGAAGTCGGTTAAAAAAGAGGTAGGTACACAAACATTTGTCAACCCCTATTGTACCGCCTCAAAAACGCTGTACCATATATTTCTTTATTTCCTACCAAAAGCATAAATTTGAATTTTCATATCCCTAACTTAAGAAATGTTGGGTTTCCCATACAAACTTTCATCCCTTATATCACCCCTTGTACCATTATGTTTTAAGACAAAAAGTAGCTCATGTCGTTTCAGGATGCAGGATGCTATCTATAGCCTTGCCAAATTTTATCGAAATCCGTGCTGTTTTGTAAATTTTAAAATAAACCCCTATTTTACCCACTTAGGGGATGATTTTTAAAAAACGCTGAAACGCATATTTCTTAATTTCCTACTACCAATAGCATAAATTTGTTATCCCTAACTTAAGAAATACTGGGTTTCCCTTACAAACTTTCATCCCCTATATCACCATCTGTAGGATTATTTTTTAAGACAAAAAGTACCTATGTCAGGCCCCAGGATGCTATATGAAGCCTTTCCAAATTTTGTCGAAATCCGTGCAGTTTTGTAAATTTTAAAATCAACCCCTATTTTACCGCCGTAGGGGATGATTTTTCAAAAACGCTGAACCGCATATTTCTTAATTTCCTACCAATAGCATAAATTTGTTATCCCTAACTTAAGAAATACTGGGTTTCCCTTACAAACTTTCATCCCCCATATCACCCCCTGTAGTATTATTTTTGAAAAAAATAGTATGCTATGTCCTTCCCCAGGATGCTATATAAAGCCTTGCCAAATTTTGTCGAAATCCATGCAGTTTTGTAAATTTTAAAATCAACCCCTATTTTACTATATTTTACCCCCTTAGGGGATGATTTTTCAAAAACGCTAAACCGCATATTTCTTTATTTCCTATCAAAAACATAAATTTTAATTTTCACATCCCTAACTTAAGAAATACTGAGTTTCCCATACAAACTTTCATCGCCTATATCACCCCCTGTAGGATTATTTTTGAAAAAAAAAGGAGCCTATGTCCGTCCCCAGGATACTATCTATAGCCTTGCCAAATTTTATCGAAATCCGTTCAGTGGTTTAGGCGTGAAAAGGTAACAGACAGACAGACAGACAGACAGACAGAGTTACTTTCGAATTTATAATATTAGTATGGATTGGTTGGTACCTATATCACTAAGACATTAGACCAATGACCATGGGCTATATGGTCGTTGCATTAGACACACATCATTGATTGCAATGATATTGATTGTATGTGTAAAATATGCACATATCACAACACTAATAGTTGACTCACCAACGCACCACCGCTCAGGCGGACAGTCCGAACACGACCGATCGCCCCACCACTCGGACCGGTATTTATAACCGAGCGACGTACGCGTCTGAGGCAACGTCACAATACTGTCATCGGCTCGTATTGCGATATAGTGATATCTACATACACTACATCCCTTCCTTATTTTAATTTATTTTATTTCTGTATTAAATCTCCCCTGCATTAAATAATAAGGACCTTTAGGAAGAAGTGATACGTTTTTATATTTATCACCTACATAGTATGTATTAAGTTACAAGTACCTAGTCTTTATTTATTAAAGAACACCAACAGCATATACATTCAACATTGGTTCAGTCTGCATGATATTACTTATACTTTTCTGTAGTGGATCACTTATCTATTTAGTAACTAAATTAGGCATTTACTTACCCAATTTAGGCATCTTTATCAAATCAGTTTTTTAATCAATTAATACAAGTAATTGCTTTATATTTTTACCCCATTGTAATCAATATAATTTCCTGTGTACTTTGTTTAATATATTTCCTTCCTTCTTTCTTTTCTTTCTTGTGAATGATAGTCTGACTACAATGTTCATGCAAGCTAATTATATAGATCGGACTAACTTACCTAGTGACGTCCGATCCTTAATTATGTGAAGTGATCTCGTCCTCATTGTACACATGTAGTTTGTACTTCTCATACCCGCTAATCACATTATTTAAAGATGAAAACCTTCATCATAAAAAAAAATATTAAAAAATAAAAATATTTTATCTGTGGTCCGCCCGTTGGCGCGTGCTGTCCTGGCATCTGTCAATCATTCTTTCAAAGCATAAGAACGGGACTTCACGATGACCGATACGGGCATTGTATAGTCCCGGCCCGGCTTAGTGCATACAGCACAACACAACTTTTAGAAGGGGTTTAGATAAGGCAATCCATTACACATAAGTAGGTTGATTATCTGGGAAGGGCTGGGATACAATGAGGACGAGATCACTTCACATAATTAAGGATCGGACGTCACTAGGTAAGTTAGTCCGATCTATATAATTATGCTTCGTGATCTCGTCCTCATTGTACACATGTAGATGTTCAAAGAACAAAGTTGTGTTGGTAATAAGTTCAGCATATTGTTTAATAATAGAACATTGTAACTTAACATGTTATTCTAAGTTTGTTACTTACTCATTCATTATAAATGTATTTCTATTTATGAACCAGTCTTCCAGTTAGCTTAACTTAATTTAAAATTCTCTAAATGTTATTAGTTCCTGGAATTCTTATTCAGTCCTGAATCAACTAGTCTCATTAATAATCTAATATGGCACACATCAATTATCTACTTATAATCAGACATTTAACATTGACATTAAAATGTAACAATCACTGTGTATAGAGCACACAGCTTGTGCAAAAGCTCTAGATTGCACAAGGATTACTAATGGTAATATTGGTGGTATAATTTTGTGTTCCAACCAGCAGCTTTTCTTATGACCACAATGTTGATACCTCCTTCAGAGGTCTTTTAAGTTGAAGTAGAGGCATGTCTGTTTATGTGAATTTGGAAATATCTATTCCACTACTACTTAAGTTTTGTTTCATACATCTACTAATGGTTGCAGAAGAGGTGGCATGAAAAGGTTTTCTCATAGTTCTAATTAATTATTTACAATCTTAGTAAAATCTAGATAGGGAAAAAAAGGGGCTAGGATACATTCTCTTTAAGAAATTATAATATCAAGTTGAGTTGAGATCTGCCAGGTGAAGAAGTTTTAATTATTTCTGGAATCTTTATCTAAATGTTATCCTCATTATCGAATGTTATCAATACTAATGAGTGACAAGGTTTGAATTCTATGTGCTGTTACAAGAGCTAAATGGGTACTTACTAATTTTTTGTTACTTATTCTAAACTAAGGGTTTAGTTAAGAAATAAATTAGATAACCCAACGATACTGGGGTCCCAAAGTATTTCATACTTAGGGTTCTTTTGTCTTAATTTAAACATAAGAAACCCAGCCCGGTTCCCCGTCACACCACCCCCCCACCCCCAAGAAATCTTGACACTACCATATGAGCCATTTTGGGGGCCTAAAACTAGAAAAATTGTTTACAATTATTATACAGCGCACTCATTAGGGTATTGAGTGAGTCATATGACAATCCTTCAATGAAACTTAGTGGTCAAAAATAATATCACCATGGTGACTGAGCCTAGGAGGGGTTACAGTAGATTCATATTGTTTTCTTGTTTTGTTAAACAAGGAAGCTATCAATTAAAAGGATCAGACTTCCTCTTCTCAGGAAAGCGTCCCTGATAATAATATGGTGGCAATCGGTGTGAGACCGTGCATCTACAGAGCATGTAAGTACCTGGATCAGGGAGCCATGATATGTCATTCTGACACTTAGTAGTGGAGCTGCTTGCAAACAGGGTCAATGCGGGGCTGACACAGTTTAACAACAAATGACTTGTGGGCTATATCACATCACTTCCATTCAATTTTTATGCTAGGTTGTCTAGATTTTACATTTGCCATAGAGTTTTCTTTGGACTAATGTAAGATGCATAAACCCATATATTTTGTCTTTCCTGGCACCATTGCTACAATTAAAGGCTAATTAAGCTATTTAGATAAGTAAAACAAGTACCACACATCTTATGATGATATAGGCGGAGCTATGACATTGTGATATCTATTCTAAGTAATTCCTCACAGTACGTATCTGAGTTTGCTTGCAAATGTTTTGAGCCCTACAAACGGTTGAACACTGTTCAAGGTAATTTATATGGAACTTTATCATTAGCAGTCCAGTGCCCATGGCTTTTGATATCATAACATACCAGTCCCCAGCCAGTTTCAAACGCATCAGAGAATATTTCCAGGACTAAGTCAAATTGTTTAATCCTATTTTGATTTGTTGAAATGTGAAACAACCTTTGCAAATAGATGATTTTGAATTTGATTCTAGTTTTGTTGAACTTGCAAATACCTAAATGATTTTGAATTTTAATTTGAATCTAGTTCTGGCCTTGTTATTCTCATTGTTGTTTTTAAGGCCACCATATTTTACAGTTGGGCATGCAGCAACAAGAATACCTAATAATTACGCAAAATCTATTAATTGCATCTCATTTTTATGGAATAAGGGATAAACTATAAAATCTTTTTCTGAGGAAGTAAAATGGCAAACTGGACTGAATCTAACAAAAATCCTAGATACTGGCAGCACTGTCTGGGTTCTAGGACACTCTTTTCAGTATTAATAATAAATCTTAGATTTTTAACGCAGTTTGAGTAGTAAACACCTTCTAACATTTTACATATTTGAATAGGCAAGACACAGAATATTGTCAAGATATATGTGACAGAAAGTGACACTAATAACTTCAGTTGACAGCCACCTGGCTCCATGATTTGTAAATACAAATATATACTGGAGATACCTCTAAGATATTTTCCTATGGGTAATAAATAGTATTCATTTATTATATACATTTTTGTCGGCAAAGACTATACTGTCCTTAAATCTACCAGTTTAAAATGGTATGCGGGAACATACTTATTGTATTTTTAATCTCCAAGTGCCATTTAATTTTGGGGAAAATTATAAAAAATCATTATTGACAGGAGAACATGTTTCTATGGCATCTAACTGTAAGAGATAATAATCTCTTAAAAATTAAATATTATTATTATTTATTATTAATAATAATAAAATAATAATAAATATTTTATCATCAGGCAACTAGGCCCATAGATAAAATACATAAAATTATCTAATTTATTAGGAAAATTTGTATGGATATAAGATTGCTTTATTTCTGAATGAAGTTTTTATTCAGAAGTTTCAAAAGGAAACTCAGTGAAAGGTAGTTTATAGTCCTTGATTCACTCATGTATGGTTGGATTAGTAGTAATACTATTCCATACTTCAGAAAAATACTGCAATCTACCATTGTGTATCTGAGCTAGTTCCAGTTCTGTTTCAGTACCGTTTGATGTCATTGAATTTATCTTGAAGCTTATAGCCCGACCAGGTAATCAGATAATTAATATCTGTTTGTTCCATCCATTCTTTCATTTCCTAGCATTAAGGATCTCCGTGTGATGAACTATCATGATAAATATCTCAGTTGTCTAGCTGAGTCAGTTAACGATTCTATTTGATGCACTCCCTTGTGAGACTATTAAACTGTTAAGGACTTTGCCAGTGGATGTAATGGCAACAGCCATTATAATCCGCTGTAGTTGATTCCTCTTTCATTTACTGCTTCTGCCACTTAGATTACAGGTGTTTCATACTTCTTTTAAATGTTTTGCTTCTTAATTGCTATCTATAATTGCTCACCGGACCACCATGTGGCCAGGCTGCCTTGCTGTTCCATAGATAAGGTAGCTAACTGTACCGCCCCCTCCTCTCTGAGTAGATTCTCAATACTTGAAGGTAAGACATTACAATGACATGACATTACATGGTTGTGGTATAAATACCATTACAATCACAGCCTCCTTCTAGTTGTATTGTAGTAGAATTTAAGTACTAACATAGCATAATTAAGTTAGATTGTATACAACATCTAGAATTGTAAGTATTTTGGAATTTTTGAAAAACAACTGGAAGTTATCTGCTAAATAAAAGGGTTAAAATTGGCGGCATTGAGTCCGGCTGCGACGGCTTCGGTCAAGTGACACATAGCTCCTTGAACGTGTTCGACTGTAGTGTCTTCCACGGAAGCGAGCTTCATACTCATCTACAAAGAACAATTGAAGTTCAGTTCCAGACTGCATAAATCTAAATCCACGGCTAACCTCTCGTGATAGCTCTAGGGACACAGCAGGGACATGTTTTTAACACTGAACGTATCGTACCACTGGCTAACCTCTCGTGAAAGCTCTTGTGGTGTCGTTCTTCTGCAAGTATACAGCATATTCTCATGGTTAACCTCTCGTGAAAACTCTTAGAGACTCCTAGGGGTCTAACAGCAGAGACGTGTTTTTAACACTGAACGTACAGACCATCGACTAACCTCTCGTGAAAGCTCATATAGTATCGTTCTTTTGTAAGTATACGGCACAGATATTTTTCTCATGGTTAACCTCTCGTGAAAACTTTTAATAGACTGCTAGGGATCCAACAGAAGCGTGTTTTTAACACTGAACGTATATACCATCGGCTAACCTCTCGTGAAAGCTCGTGTGATGTCGTTCTTTATTAAGTATACGGAACAGTTTAATGTTCTCATAGTTAACTTTTCGTAAAAACTCTTACAAGACTGTTAAGCATCCAGGAGGGACGTGTTTTTACCACTGAAAGTATAGGCCATCGGCTCGTGTGATGTCGTTCTTTCGTAAGTATATGGCACAGTTAATTCTCATGGTTAACCTCTCGTGAAACCTTTAGAGACTGATATGCATATTGCGGCACCCAAGGTAAATAAATTTTTAGGAAAATGATTTAAAATAAAGACAAATTGTTAGGTTTATCAAGAAACTTACTCGAGTTTCAAGACGACTCCGTTTTCGCTTTTCCACTCGATTTTCCAGATCTCGCAGACGCTCGTTCAGCTCCTCCATTTCCTTGTCTCGGATTCTTCGATATTTTTCCATTTCGTTAAAATTTTTCTTAACTTTTTAACGAAAAACGTGATCAGCGCGCGGCACAAAAAAGTACAATGATTGACAGATGCCAGGACAGCACGCGCCAACGGGCGGACCACAGATAAAATATTTTTATTTTTTAATATTTTTTTTTATGATGAAGGTTTTCATCTTTAAATAATGTGATTAGCGGGTATGAGAAGTACAAACTACATGTGTACAATGAGGACGAGATCACGAAGCATAATTGATATTATATCTTGATTATTGATGATAACTATGTTGTTCTGTACGTGTTATAACACGGCCAACATTGCTCATGAGGTGCAGTCAAGAGAGACCCTTCGCCCATGTGCTTACTGTACATGAGGTGTGGTCGAAAATTTTGAGTATGAGTGGCCCAGCCATTCTAAATAGAAGTGGTTTAATACCACTGTTCTCAACTATAACATCTAATTCTTAAGGGACTTGGTGATCAGGGATCCTCACACAATCATGAGGGTTTTCATAACTTCGCTTATAGTTTAGATTTTCTTTGTAAAGGCTTGCTTACAAAGAAAATCACTTTAACCATAAGGTGGTATTTTCACCCTTCACACACTGCACCACACATTGTTAGTAGCCAGTTCATTGGCTAAATAATATTGCTGCTGGTCCATTAGCCTTACCAATAAATTAATTATTTGCCTGCAAAGTTAAAACATTTGTTAATTAAATCAATCAATCAATCAATAAGCCTTTCATCCTGAACTTTTAAGACTAATCTAAAAATATTGTAGTGCTTTACAGATTGTCTCTCAGTTCAGTGTGCCTCTTGGCATAGGCTTCCTCTAACATCTTCCATTGCTTGCTATACCTAACCGCTCTTCTCCAGTTAGGACCGGCTGTTAATCTTAACTCATCCTCCCATTGCTTTCCTCTATTCCTTTTGCCATTTCATGGTACCATTCAGTGATTATTTTACTCTATTTTTCTTGACTACTTCGCAGTATATGGCCTGTCCATCTCCACTTTAGTTGATCTATCTTTACTAGCACGTCTGTTACTCTAGCTTTTGATCTAATGCAGGTGTTTCTTTTCCTGTCCTGCTTTTTAACTCAAATCTTCTCCATGGCTCTTTGGCAGTGTACTAGACTGTCCCTGTGAAGTTTAGTGAGGGACCAGGTTTCAGGTGAGGTAGGGGAGAATGCAGGTAAAACTTTCTGTTTAATCTATGTGCTTGTTTCAGTGGATTTCATTACTTCCTTTAGAGACCAGTATTTTTTCCAGCTTATTGGCTATTCTTTTGTTTATTTCGTTGGTAGATTGGTCTCTGTGAGAGATGATTTGTCCTAGGTAAATATACTCTTCTACGCACTTCGCGGTTAGCAAGTAATTTGGTCTTGTTTATGTTCATGTAGAATCCGATTTTCTCACTTTGTTGCTTTAGGTCTTCCATCATTTTCCTTAGATTATGTGGGTCTTTTTTCAATAAGACAATGTCGTCTGCAAAACTTAAATGGTTCTGTTAAATGGTTCCTTAAATGACTGATAATCTGCCTAGCCTTTTCCCAAGTATGTTGGAATCGGCTTGCAGTCTAACTGGATGCAGCTGAATATCAGTATTTTACATGGAGCAACCGCCTATCTGACCTCCACAACCCAGTTACTGGGTAATACGATACCCATTGGTAAGACTGGTTGTCAGACTTTCGGGCTTCTGACGGACGACCCGTAACGACTGTCAAAGATCCATGAATGACAGCCGGGACCAACGGCTTAACGCTGCGCTGCGTTATGCTCCAGTGAGTCGTAGTGTACAGCTCTGGGTTGAGGCTGAAGGTGATGACCAGGAATGCGCGTCCGCTGCATGCTGGTGGTCAGGATACCTGTTGAAGCCGTGGATGCTGGCTGGCTGTGTGACTCGCCGCTCGAAAGTTTGAGGAAGTGATGCTGATGACGTCACGCTGATGCAGTTGCACGAAGGCTGCGCTGACGTTCATGCTCGGGGTCACCAATTTAGAGGTATGAGGAACAGGGTGTAAAGTTCACTCATCCTCCATTGAAAAGGGAGATCAGAAGGTTGCGTGTTCACATCACGTCGGGGTCACCAGTTTGGAGGCATGAGGAACAGGGTGTAAAGTTCACTCATTCTCCATAGAAAAGGTAGGATCCTCCGACCAGACGGATGTTGTGTCTTGGTGGGCTGCTGCCCGACGGTTGATGTCGGGACGTTGTATATATGCTAATCGCGTGGTAAACTCTAATTGCGCGATGCAGGTTTGCGTGACGTCATGTCATTGATGTGTAGTTCATATGTGGCGATGTAGATGCCATCACATGCTTTCCGAGGCACGGTGGAGTCTCGGTATGTCTAGATGGTCACCCATCCACGGATCAACCCCGGCAAGCGTAGCTTAACCTGATACATCGACCCGTGCGGCTATTATTACCTAGCCACGAGCTCCTCACTGTTTAATGACCAGTATGTACTTAAAGAGTACCACTATTTTACCTATTTTTCTTTTTGATAACTGTCAATTAATGACCAGTAGGTATATTCTACTGTTAATACCGTCGTTCTCTGATGACTTGTCAATTTAATGACCAGTAGATATATTCTACTGCCGTTAGCGTCATACTCTGATGACTTGTCAATTTAAGGACCAGTAGATATATTCTACTGCAGTTACCGTCATTCTAGATGACTTGTCAATTTAATGACCAGTAGATTTATTCTACTGCAGTTACCGTCATTCTAGATGACTTGTCAATTTAATGACCAGTAGCTAGGTTCTACTGCTACCACTGTCATTTCCCGACAACTGTCAATTTAATGACCAGTAGAAATGTTCTACTGCTATTTCGCATTGCGCGCATTTTGCACATTTTCATATGGTAATACCACCCAAGGACTCCACGAGACAGGATTGACGTAGTGTGGAGTGCATAAGCAAGGTATCCTTTGCGTCGTATTACATTTGTTTGGTTATCTCTTTTCTTAATAAATCTCAACTGTTTCTTCCTTATTCTTTTCAGTTTAGTTATATTTTTAATAACTTGTAATAGTTCAGTTTTATGTTTGTTTTCTTCTGCACGTTGTAAATACTGTCGCCGCCTTTCCTTATTTTTGTTTCAATTCAGCTAACATTTGTTTAGATAGCTCGTTTGTTTTCTGTAACTTTTGGCGTAATGCTTTTTTTTTTCTTTTCAAAAGTATGCTTGAGTCCCCTAGTTTTAAACTTTTCTTTTTTAGATTTCCAAAACTTTCCAGACTTGGAAATACCTCTAATGGGTTCTGTTTTACTTGAAGATGTGTCGTGTTTACTGTTGTCTTCATCTCTGCTTTTTAGCTATGGTTGATACTATGGAGAGAACTTTAGTATGTGTTTCTTCAACTAATCATATAGCATATTTCAAATAACTAAGCATGTGGTCCCGGGTTCGACTCTCAGGTCGGGCAGCGTCACTTAGTTTCTCCATCACGAACCTCCCAATAACATACCGGAGTCTGAACTGTAGTCCGTTTAATGGCAACAGACATGCCCAACGTTACTGGTGAAACGTGGTTGCATCACACATCTCTGCCTATCCCTTTGGGGCACATAAGCGTGATCTTATGTTTAAATAATTAAACCACAATTTTTTTCCTTCATAAACAAGATAGTATTTAAATAGTTATGAACCATTTATTGTTTCAGTCTTCTCCTTTTATTTACCTCCTTTCATTTCCAATGAAAAACTCTAACGTATTTATATTCATAATTTGACGTTTGAAATCAAAGAGATTTAAGATACTATAGAGAGGCTATCAGAAGAAATGTCTCATAAAAACTGTTAATGCCAAGTCTCAGTGACGCCATCTAGCATAATACTCGTACGGCAAAATCACATAATAGCCAGGTATGACATGAATACTTGTACACTTTTACCGACACCAACCTTTGATTTAGCAACCGTCAGATGGAAAATGATTTAATTTATCTCAATACTCGATAAATTATAAAATAGTAACGAAAATAAACCGTAGTTGAATCAAGTCATTTCATAACTACAAGGTTGCAATACCACAATGTATAATTCGGCATATTTTCTTCGAAACTAATTTTCATTTGGTGGACACGAATATGACGTGACCTGCAGGCGTATCACACAAGACTGAGCGACTTTTGACCACTAGGACATAAGTATTGCATTACGATTTTGTTCGCTTTGTCCCGTCTATTGTTAAGTAATATTTAATGTCTTTGTTTGAAATGTAACAATATTTTGTATATTTCCTTCCGAAATATATTATTTAATTATCTATCTGTAGGAGATTATATTTTTTCCATCCATTAAAGGGAAATAACAGTCGTCATGTTCCTCATAATAGTTTTTTTTTTTTTTTTTTTAACATGAATAATCGTCATTATTACATTTATTTATTATTATAATTTGTATAATAAAATATAAAAACTCACGGTTTCCTCCTCGTCGCCAATGTAAAATATGCACATATCACAACACTAATAGTTGACTCACCAACGCACCACCGCTCAGGCGGACAGTCCGAACACGACCGATCGCCCCACCACTCGGACCGGTATTTATAACCGAGCGACGTACGCGTCTGAGGCAACGTCACAATACTGTCATCGGCTCGTATTGCGATATAGTGATATCTACATACACTACAGTATGTTTTTCCTTTTTCAGCATCGCCAGTCGATTATTCGATAAACAATTATTACGATTTTTTCGAAGTTGAACAAATGGGACAGGACAGACAACTTATTTTAGTTTTTGTGTAATAAAGTGCCTTAATAAAGTATTACTTAGGTCGTTTTCCACATAGTATATGGTAATGTAACTTTTCTCGGGAAAATGTTACTTTTTGAGCTGTCTCATGTTATATTTGACTATCTGCCACTGGCAACACTGATCGAACGGCCTAAGTCAGTCGCGCGTATATATAATAGTAGTCTATGAGTCGCGCCATAGACTACTATTATATATACTGAGAGTCGCGCTCTGGCGCTCTTCGACGCAGGACCTATGTCGGTTGACCTCCCGCCGCCGCGCATGCGCCTCGCGTGATATATAGTCAATTGTAGTGCGACTAAATATTTTTAATCCTTTCATTTAAGTAATATTTTAAGAAGCTAATGTGGTAGGCACACTTACTTTAGGAGAATTATGTTACAATTCTTGAATTATGTTGTATTACTTGTAATATTGATATTGTAATTACAATATCAATAATACAATATAATTTGGTCAAAATGTAAATCCAAGATGGTGGCTGCGAAAATTTTTAAATTTTTCGTCATGGGGATCGTTCCCATTGTTCTCGAGGATGCTAAAGCCGATAGTGACGTTAAAATGTAAATCCAAGATGGCGGCTGCGAACATTTTCAAATTTTTCATCATGGGTATCGTTTTCATGGTTCTTGTGGGTGCTAACGTCGATAGTGTAGTCAAAATGTAAATCCAAGATGGCTATAAGAATTTTGGAGGATGAATATGGAGAAAAAATTTATATCAGATTTTTATTTGAAATCTCTACTGCCACAATCTCTATTGTGGATCCGTGACAAAGGAGACGGAAACCATGTCATATAAACTTGGGCCTGGGCCTGGGTTGTAAAAAGATGAAATTGGTGTCAATTTATAGCTACTATATTATCAAACCATCACTGAACATTTTGCGGATTTTCGCGGTCTGAGTTCCGAGTTAAAAGAGATGTAATAAAAGTGAGGTTACATAACGATCTACATATAGGTACTTAACAGCTGATTTTTGAAGTTCTTCTGCTCGACGACCACGTAAACTACAGCCTCTAGTCACTTTGCCACAATTTACACAACGATCCATGGTGCCAATATGAAATCAGTAGGCTGGTCGTAATATACAAAATAACAAGTTCAAGTCCAACGTTTATGCGGGGTTCTCCATACCGTGTCCGGTGTGGTAGCAAGGTTCGTACAAGAAGCAAGATCAGAAGTCCGCAGAAAGAAAACATTGGTCGAGGAAAACATCAATAAAACTGTGGGAAATATACTCAAATCGCGACCGCACTAAACGATACGAAACGAGTGAGGCATAGATAAAGGCACTATATAAAGGTGTGTCCAAATATAGAGCGGCATTTGAGCGCGGCTGCCACGCGCGGCTAGCCGCGCTCTGATCGGACAAGGGCCGCGCGCGGCGGTGTTGAGCGTAATATATCTTCTCGTCTCACATCAGTGATGACCTCTGGCACTGAAACGTGCTCGCTCACAACATAATGGGTCTCAATCATAATCAGCCTATAATATTCCCACTGCTGGGACACAGGGCTCCTCTCAGTGAGAGGGAGTGGGCCGTAATACACCACGAGGACCCAGTGCGGGTTGGTAGATGTCACATGTCTTCGAATTTTTGGTTCTAGGCGGTTTCCTCACGATATTTTCCTTCACTGATTTGAGAGTAGTGGTGATGAAATTATTTACACAAAGTGCCTGCCTGAGTTCGAAACCATGACCTACTCGTATGTCGGGATCGTTACCATTGGGCCACCATTGCATTGCTCTCTTGGGCAGCATAGTGCAGTCAATCATCCCTTCTAGGATGATTGACTTCACTATCGGCTTCATCCTCGAGAACTATGAAAACGACATCCATGACGAAAAATTTTAAAATTTTCGCAGCCGCCATCTTGGTTTTTAATTTTGACTTCACTATTGCCTATAGTCGAAATCGAAAACTATGACGTGCGACGTGTGGTCGACTGTATAGTCATTAGGTCGACTGGGCACGTACAATACCTGCCTAGGCTAATAAACATTATAAAACCAACCCCACACGAACGCAGCAGTACTATTATTTATTCTGTGGCAGCGGGGTGACCTACCTATTTGAAATTTGAAAACAGTAAACCAAACATTTGCGCATGAGGCGGCTTTATGTATTTATGTATTATTGTTGGTTCAAATTCAACTGTTTTATGAACTTGATGCGGTTGCTAAACCTATAATGCCGCAAGAAAAATAAATAATTATAGCTAGCGCGTGGCGTCTTTATCTATATTGAAATTGGGCTTAAATTGAACTGTTTTACACAAAAAAACGATGATTTTGGACAAAAGATGGCTCCGCTGTTAACAAAATTTTATTCTGATTGTGTTCTCCCAGAAATTATAGATCCAAGGAAAAGTCGATCAATCCCCTTAGACCAATAAATAAAATAAATAATAAATAAACATCCTTGGACATTTCACACAACGCCATCTAGTCCCAAGCTAAGCAACCTAATGCTTGTGTTATGGTAACGAGATGGCTGATAAACTTCTTATATACATTTTTTTTTGTAAATACATACATATTATAGATAGAAAAACACCCAGACTCGGAAACAAATACTTGTAGGTCGTACAAATATTTGTTCCGTGCGGGAATCGAACCCACAACATGCTGCGCAGCAGTCAATTGCTCAGCCACTGCGCCAACCGTGTCGTCAAATACAAATACTTTTATAAAACTTCAATTACTTATAAGTATACAAATACTTAAGCAAATAAGTAAAATGAGTTTAGTTTTTATAAGTACCTACTTAATATTATTTTCTTCATCCATATTTGTATAAATTTAATTAAAATACACTAATAATGTTTTGTGGACAGTCTTTTTATTTTCTCCGTAAACCTCTAGCTTTTACTTCAAAAAAATATAGGTACGCCATAGCTACAGATCAAGATCGTTTAGTCGTCGCAGCATCGCAACAGTGTGCCATACATGAGGAAAAACGCACACACGCGCACTCGCTACGCGGCGTCGAGCGTCAGATGTTTTTAAAATCCGAGCGCGAAAATAGGCGACCACAGTCTTAACGTGCTTTCCGAGGCACGGAGGAATCTCGGTATGTAAAGATGGTCATCCATCCACTGACCAACCCCGGCAAGCGTAGCTTAACCTGACGGATCGACCCGTGCGGCTGTTATTACTTAGCCACGAGCTCCTCCTTATGTATACTTAACCATTTATGAAAAGTGTGTATCTTGTTATAAGTATTTTCCCGTCTATAATTTAAATAGTAATAAAAAGCCTTTATTTCTACTACCTACGAAAACATGGATTTTTTTTTTTTTTTTTTTTAACTTTTACATTTATATACAACTATTTGCCGCTGGGGTCGCGGATTGTCCGAAGGGGTTACCGCGGCCCTGGCATAGGCAACTGAAGGAACACGGGTGGGTTTTAGTCAGTAAAAGCCTGACACACCCTTCCGCTCCACCCAGAGCGGGAGAAGTTATTTGATGATTACCCAACCCCAAAAAAAAAAAAAAAAAAAAAAAAAAAAA
Source organism: Cosmia trapezina (assembly GCA_905163495.3). Classification (NCBI taxonomy): domain Eukaryota; kingdom Metazoa; phylum Arthropoda; class Insecta; order Lepidoptera; family Noctuidae; genus Cosmia; species Cosmia trapezina. The sequence goes on from LR991050.1 coordinate 7,507,117, forward strand.
AGGTATGTACTATGTCCTATTAGGGTAGAAGTCGCTTCTTTGGCGTAGGCTCCCCCAAGTCTCCCCAAAGTTTTCTGTTTCGTGCTGTTTGCATTCAACTTGCGTAAGAGTACTCTTTTTAGGGTTCCGTATCAAAATGGTAAAAAGGAACCCTTATGGTGCGACTCAGTCTGTCTGTCACAGCTGGATATCTCAAGAACTACTAATGCTATAAACTTGAAATTTAGAACAGTTTAAGATGACGTTTACCCAACTATTTTGCAAATAAGAAAGAAATAAAAATATATGTTTTTTTTTTTTCAACAGGTACTGAAAGGTGGTCTTAAAAATTCAAAGAGGGGCTACTAGGGCATGTGGGGTATCATATGAAAGAACGCTGTTTGCACATTCTCAAACATTTTTTAATTTTTTTTTAAGTCGCATAGTTTTCGACTTTTGGTGAAAAATGTAAAAAAAATACCGTTCCCCCTTGTCTCCGAAGTTTGCATAAAGAAAAATCTGAAATTATTCTATGTGATAGAAGTTTATGTAAAGATTACAGGAAAAATAAAACGATCTCTAAATAGCACACTTTTTCAGAAATCGGAACGGAACCCTCGGTGCGCGAGTCCGACTCGCTCTTGACCGTTTTTTTTTATGATATATCGTGACACTTTTTCTTCTGTCTACCTTGTCTTCTCTTCCTTTCTTTTGGTAACCACCCTGTGGCTTTCTTTGTCCATTTTTTGCCATCCATTGCATAGGTGCCCGGCTCCTAGTATAAATAGATATCCTACGAACAATGTAGAGCTGTGAAACCAGATCAATAGATTCGTAGAAAATAAAGAGTAGATATTTTTCTCTGGCGTAATGAGTTTCGTGCTGTATAAATATACCGTAAAGTATGGGCCACGAAAACAGCGGCTTTTCTTTTTTCTGTTCCAGGCGGCCTACTCCCTAAGTCCGTCCGTCTTTCCGTCCGCCGGTCATCCGTCCGTCTGACATTACGATCCATCAAAACAAGTGTAAAAGTTAAATTTTTCGGACGGGCAAAAACACATCGGGAGGAGGGACAACTGGCAAATCATGTTGTCATTCATACTTCGTTCGGGCCCCGAACCAATCATCCATCCGTAGCTGGGGTCCTACTCCCCAAGTCCGTCCGTTCCTCAGTCCGCCCGTTTATCCGTCCGTCTGACTTAACGATCCATCAAAACAAGTGTAAAAGGTAAATTTTTCGGACGGGCTAAAATACATCGGGAGTAGGGACAACTGTCGTATCGTGTTGCCATTCATACTTCGTTCGGACCCCGAACCAATCATACGTCCGTAGGTGATAAGGAGTAGGAAACGCCCGTAAAGAAGGCCGAAACTACGGACTTCGTGCTTAGGTAGTAGACCCCCTGATACGGAGTAGGAAACGCCCGTAACGAAGACCTAAACTACGGTCTTCGTGCTTAGGGAGTAGGCCCCCTGTTTAGGGTTACGTAGCCAAATGGCAAAAACGGAACTCTTATTCGTTTTATTACGTACGTCATTTCCGTCTGTCCATCTGTCCCTCAGTCCCTTGGTCAGTCCGTCCGTATCTGTCACTGCCATTTTACACGGAGACTAGATTTTCCAATATGTCGATTAAAAGTTGGAATTCAAAAATATTCTGAGCACATAGTCGTCGCTAATTTAACTAAGTGACGTACCTAACTGATTCGAAGCACATTTTACAGGGCAAGCTACATATTTTTTTTTTGTAAACTGTAGATACATTGGTCTCAATTTTTGCATTATCATGGGGACCGTAAGGCAGTACAGATACGCCGATTCGATTAGCGACGCTTACAAGGTGTAGTGAAATTTCGAAAAAAATCTTTATTGGTGGCACTCCCCCCGCCTACATGGTAACCAAGGTGTGAAAAAAGCGTGTATTGCTGTATCCTATAATTAAAAAGTTTATGATGTTTCTAAGTGACTTAGCTATTTAGGAGCCTAAACAACCTCAAATGGCTTAGCAATATCCTCTGTTAAGTCGAAAATATACTGCAGCATTGATTTTGAAGTAAATAATAAATACTTAAATGGTAAAGTTGAGGAAATAATGTTTGACGAAAACATCATTCCGTGAGATTTTCTCAATAAAAAAAATTCCGAAGTTACCTCCGAGCTCTGGGGTCCTACTCCCTTTGTCCGTCCGTCTCTTCGTCCATCCGTTCATCCGTCCGTCTGACATTACGATCCATCAAAACAAGTGTATAAGTTAAATTTTTCGGACGGGCAAAAACACATCGGGAGTAGGGACAACTGGCAAATCATGTTGTCATTCATACTTCGTTTGGTCCCCGAACCAATCATCCATCCGTAGGTGATACGGAGTAGGAAACGCTCGTAACGAAGGCGGAAACTACGGGCTTCGTGCTTAGGGAGTAGGCCCCCTGTGTTGTACCCATAGATATAAGAAAGGAGATGTGCCCAGTATGTTAACATCATGACATGTTTGGTATTAGGTAGTGGATGTTTTACAGAAATGTTTTTTCTTTATCAACTGTGAAAACGTTAAAACTTTCCTGAAAATCTTTGTACGCACGGCTACAGATCAAGCTATACATTTCCAGTATAAGCTAATCTCGCATTGTATAGGATTTCCTTACAATGAGAGGTCAGTGTAAACTGGAAATGTATAGCTTCATGTGTAGCCTTGTGTACATCGGAATATCAACTAAATAGAAATAACGAAATCTCCAAACGGCTCGTTGACACTTCCCGTGACCCAAGGTCTGGCTTTTACCTTGGCCAGAGGATTAGCAGAAATGTATATAAGTAGTTTATCAGCAATCTCGTTACCATAACACAAGCATTAGGTTGCTTAGCTTGGGACTAGATGGCGTTGTGTGAAATGTCCAAGGATATTTATATTTATTTATTTATTTACCAGCATTGCCATACAACGTGGCAATGCCGCCAATCTCTTATGTACAACTCGACAGCGATGCGGTGGAATTTTTCGACGCCATAATTATTTTAATTTTTTAATCGTTTTAGTTAGTTTATATATTAATTATATTTTTAACTTACGTAATTATACTCATGAATATCTTTTACTAGATAGAAACATTATCAAAATCTTGAAATAAGGAATCCCGCTGCCTGCTCATTTTTCAAATTCTTTGTTGGGAAAGAATATAAATATATAAGGTGTATCTATTCATACACGAAATCTCTTACGGGGATCGTTGTACTCATCATTGTGAACAACTTTTAGTATAGGCCCAAAACCTGAAATCGCGAAAAAAAAAATCAGCTGTTCCCTAAATGATGAGTTATGCGAATATAAATGTAGGCAATAGCTGATTTTTTGTCGTGATTCAGAGGTTTCAGTAAGTACACCATAGATATTGTTCCTCTCCGCTGACTTTGAAGCCGCCCTCCACCTCGTGTGAACTCATTACGACTCTTTGTCAGTGTCGGGTGCAGCTCATTTCTGGGCTGAGCTTGACATATCGGTTCGGACCGCGACATTACACGAGAATAGCACAACTTTGTGCTAAACTTACTTCGCCCTTACTTTCCACGATTTTGGAAAGGAATTGTACCTGTGTAATAAGGTGAATGAACGCCTAGTCGTACTTAATAGTATTGAAGGGGGGGGGGGGGGGCCTAAAACGGCCACATTAAGGATGATGGGCAGTGGTAGCCCGCGAAATTCATTTTTAGGATTCCGTACCAAAATGGTAAAAAAGGAACCCTTATGGTGTCACTCAGTCTGTCTGTCTGTCTGTCTGTCAGTCTGTCTGTCACAGCTGGATATCTCAAGAACTACTAATGCTATTAACTTGAAATTTAGAACACTTTTAGATGACGTTGACCCAACTATTTTGCAAATAAGAAAGAAATTAAAATATTTATGTTTTTTTTTGCAACAGGGACTGAAAGGGGGTCTTAAAAAATCAAAGTGGGGCTACTAGGGCATGTGGGGTATCATATGAAAGAGCGCTGTTTGCACATACTCAAACATTTTTTTTAGGGCGCATAGTTTTCGACTTCTGATGAAAAATGTAAAAAAAATATACCGTTCCCCCTCCTTATCTCCGAAGTTTGCAAAGAGAAAAATCTGAAATTATTCTATGTGATAGAAGTTTATGTAAAGATTACAAGAAAAATAAAACGATGTCTCTAAATAGCACACTTTTTCAGAAATCGGAACGGAACCCTCGGTGCGTGAGTCCGACTCGCTCTTGACCGGTTTTTTTTTGGGTTTTTTGCAATTTGCAGGTCCGTGTCAGGTTGTATCTTGATCAAAGTATGATACGCGGAATAAAACATATTTATGTATATTTTATATAATTTTAACCATAAAAGTCATCAATACATCTCTCAAAGTTAGATTTCGTTCGTTAGACGACTCTGCACGAAATCTAACTTAGAGACATGTATTGATGACTTTTATCAATGATATTATAAAGGAAAGATATGCTACGTTCATACTGAGGCGTTTCGGATATTGTTGCGTTGTTATTACAAATGTACTGTCATATTACGCGTGTATAGTATTTTCAATTACGACTGCGATAGATAATACGGAACGTCAAAATCAATCTGCCTAGCCTTTTCCCAACTATGTTGGGGTCGGCTTCCAGTCTAACCGGATGCAGCTGAATACCAGTATTTTACATGGAGCGACTGCCTATCTGACCTCCACAACCCAGTAACTGGGTAATACGATACCCCTTGGTAAGACTGGTTGTCAGACTTTCGGGCTTCTGACGACCCGTAACGACTGTCAAAGATCCACGAATAACAGCCGGGACCAACGGCTTAACGTGCTTTCCGAGGCACGGAGGAATCTCGATATGTAAAGATGGTCACCCATCCACTGACCAACCCCGGCAAGCGTAGCTTAACCTGACGGATCGACCCGTGCGGCTGTTATTACTTAGCCACGAGCTCCTCTAAGATAGAGATATAGATAATACGGAACGTATGATACAGAAAGAGATAGATTGACATTTTAGATAAACTGTCACGTCACGGACACGCTTTGTTTCGCTCGCTGCTATTAGCCGACTGAATGAAATGACTACAATTGTCTACATTTGGCTGCAACAATTTTCGCGCGCTAGTGCCATATCTACCTCTTTATTATATAATATCATTGACTTTTATGGTTAAACTTAAAATATGGTTAAAATTATATAAATATATATGTTTTATTGCCGCGTATCATACTTTGATCAAGATACAACCTGACACGGACCTGCATATTGCAAAAAAACCAAAAAAACGGATTTCGCGGCTACACAGCGCAATCACCTTAAGCAATTCCTCTAAAAGCGATTAATTTCCTGAATTCCCAGCAACTTTAAATTGTGATTGTGCTATTTGACGTATTTGACATTACTTCAATAATTCATAATAGTTAGGGAGGCGAGTAAGGGAATTTCGGTAATACTCGAGCGTGGCAGTTTAAGATATGAGAGATACCTTAGACCTAATAGAACAACCTTGTAAAGTATTTAGCTCTATATGTAGTGACGCGCGCCTAGGATAGACGATCAGATTAGTAAAAAAAAATCGATAGTCTGAAATACTCGAGCGCGTCAGATTAAGATATTGGTGGTTGATTTTAGTGTTTTAAGACTAAATTTAACTAATCTGACGATAAGTCCTTGACGCCGCCGAGTTATAGGGTCGCGAACTTGTAAAAAAAAAAACGTTAATCCGGCATTCTCGAGCGCGATTTTTATTTTTTTTATTTTGAAGAATATAATTTAAAACTTACTAAAAATACAAAATCTGCCGGTTTCCGCATGACCCGAAGTGTGGAGGAGCCATTTCGTCTTCCGAAAAACGCGTTGCGGCCTTATAAGTCGCGAACGATACATTTTACAAAAAAAAAGTTTTAATAAACAAAAAAGGTAATTTTATTTTACACAAAAAAGGTCTCTTTACATTTTTGTCCAAAGTTAAAACTTTTTGACTTGAAGCATCATAAAAACTCAGTCTCCCGGTTTTTTGAGTATATCTCGAAAACTGAGGGTGTTAAAAAAAAATTGATATGAAATAACGATGATTAAATTATGTGACTTTTATTATATCTCAAATTTTTTTTCTAAATCTTCTCGACAATTTTCATGCCAGTCAGAGCTATACCAACATTGCCTCAGAACTCGGTACATCGCCAATTTGTGGAGGAATGCTTACAAATCCGACATCACTGACCTTGCACCAACCGATCATGGGTGGAATGAAAATAATAATAAATTCGAGTTCACGTGGTTTATCGGGAATCAATTGCCCGATGCGTATGAAAATAATTTTTGTCAGATTAAGAAAATATGCTTTCAGGATACCGAGATAAACCTCCCCTATGAAAATCTGACGCGCTCGAGTATTTCAAAAAAACTTATTTTTTTTGCATTTTCAAAAATTCATCGTAACTTATCGTCACGCCGAAATCGTCAGTTTTTTTAAAGGGAGCTTCCTTGGGGCCTACTTAACACCCCTTCCGAAAATCTGACGCGCTCGAGTAAATTTTTTTTTTTTTGCATTTTTGACTACTTTATATGCCTACCCCCACCACGCAAACCGGCAGATTAGTATACCGTTGTTATCAGAGGCACTTGGGGCATACGTAGTATGAATATCTGACGCGCTCGAGAATGCCCAAGTAACTGTTTTTTTTAACATTTTTGAAAAACCGTACACGCCAAACCCACCGCTAAAATGGTTTTTACCATACGAGCTTTTCTTTTCGAAATTATTTTATCTTTCGATTTTGATAGGTCTCGACGGCGCCGTTGAATTACGCCATTTAGCTACTTCGCCTCCCTAACTATAATTTGTAGACCAATTTTACGAATCCCCATACAAAAGTGTCAAATTTTCTCATTCGATTTTGAACTTAACCGTCACCATACCGTCTCATTACAAAACGAGTTCTAACTTTAATCCAAGCCCAAACCTGGGAGCCAGTTATTGTATTTTAAACTTAATTCCGATAAACGTAAGTTCTTAATACAAAATTAACAACTTTTTGTAAGTATATTCAAAATTATTGATGTCATGTCTGGTACAAAACTGTCACTTTTTGAAATAAAGAATCTATTTTTATTTTTTTTTTACTAGCAACCCGCCCCGTTGCTATTAATTAAGTCTAAAATCGCCAATCCGCCTTGAGCAAGCGTGGATAACAATCCAAATGCCTTCCTTGAATGAGAAGAGGCCAGTGGGATAAAAATAGGCTGGTATAAATATTGCCAGTTTGTTGGGCTTTCGCATAAAAACTAAGTTAACATCATGTCTCAAAAATAACATTGACATTTTTATAGTTTCACGAATAATGATTTTTCCCTACTCCTTAGGGACATCAAGAGCGCTATATTCCGAACACCATTTAGGTAGATACTACACATAAAATATCACAGTTACGACTTTTAAAGTAACAACTATAAGGAAGTTTTAACAACTTTTTCATGTCCCTTTTCCCGAAGAGCTTCTATAACGAAACGACGACCTGTTATTACAGTTTATACTGCCTATTATGAATAAAGAAACTACTTTCCTGCCCTACTACCTACTTTTGAACGGAATTCCAAAGGGAATTTCAACTTTATGCTTAAAACATAGAGGTGCTTTTAGATAGGTAAGCGCTGTATTTATGACGATTTAATGGTAATAAGGGCGTAACTATGATATTATAATAACCGTTATTATACCTATATACCATGTTGAGTTATAGACTGTTTTGCAATTTGTCACTTTACCCGCTATAGATCTATTTAACAGGTTTATCATGGTTCCGTACCAAAATGGTAAAAACGGAACCCTTATGGTGTCACTCAGTCTGTCTGTCTGTCTGTCTGTCTGTCACAGCTGAATATCTCAAGGACTACTAATGCTATCAACTTGAAATTTAGAACAGTTTTAAATGACGTTTACCCAACTATTTTGCAAATAAGAAAGAAATAAAAATATTTATATTTTTTTTACAACAGGTCTTAAAAATTCAAAGGTCGACTAGGGCATGTGGGGTTTCATATAAATAATAATAATAATAAATAATATTTATTCAAGTTAAAAAGTAAAACAGTAAATACAATTTTGCTTAAGTATATTATATGTCAAGTTCACTAGTGTTAATTGCCTGAACTAGGACATCCTGTGTTTCAGTTTAGTAAATTCAGTGCTGTAGCGAAGGGCTGCGTGTTGTTTTAGTACAAAGCTCATTATGAATAATTGTCGAACTGTTAGTACTTCACAAGATTTATAGAGCAGTACCCTAATTGCGTAACACATTATCGATCGGAGTTGGTTTCAATTTGAAACAATTTGCTAATCCATTGCTTCATATGTTCAAAAAATTTGTCTGCTCGACAACGTAAATAACGCAATGAATGTTGTTGAACTGTCAAAATGAAACCAACTCCGATTGATAATGTGTTTCGCAATTAGGGTGCTGGTTAGAGCAAAAATGTTGCAAACTGTTCGTAAATAGTCCGCCGCACTCGGCTGCTTGCAGCGTATTCCATAGACTACTATTATGTTGCGTATTATGAAGTGCACAGATTAATAAATTATAAGTTGATGTGTTAGCGCGTGGAAGTCTGGCATCGTTTAAACAGGTTTTTTGTTCTGACACAATATCACATTATTTATGTACGTTTATCTGACACAAACTTATTTTGTTATTTAAAGTATACATCACACGTTGCAGTATAAAACTGATTTACGTCCGTCACCTCACACTTCGGTCCAGTTGAAAACCAGCGTCAGGCACAGTTGTCTGGCATTTTTGCTGAACTGGGCCTTTTTGGCACAGCCGTGAGGCACACATTCTTGCATTGTATTTTTTTGTTGTTATTGCATCGCAAATGTAGTTTTTTTCTATGTATTATTTATTTTTTTGTTTTGCCTCTTTAATTTAGTCTGTGCTAAATAAATGTGTTTCTTTCTTTGTTTCTTTCTAAATGTGTTAGTGGGATAGAGGAAAGGACGGCAAGTTGATACCTTGAGAATCGCTCTGTGAGCTCTTTCGATGGTTAGCAATAGAGTTTTACATGCTCCACCCCATGAGGTAATGCAGTACGTCAACATTGACTGACAAAGAGCAAAGTAAACTTGCCTGATTCGTGTTGGGTCCGCAATATATCGCAGCTTCTTGAATACGAATATCAGCTTACGAATTCTATTATTTAGAGCTTCCATAGACGTGACAATGTTGCATGGGTCTAGAGTCGCTAATAATCTCTATGAGCAAAAGGTGTAATTTGTACCCGGAATAATGACATCCATCGAATTCTATCGGACATATCTACCTGGCTAAACGAACATATCTACCTGGCTAAACGAACATATCTACCTGGCTAAACGAACATATCTACCTGGCTAAACGAACATATCTACCTGGCTAAACAAACATATCTACCTGGCTAAACGAACATATCTACCTGGCTAAACGAACATATCTACGTGGCTAAACGAACATATCTACCTGGCTAAACGAACATATCCACCTGGCTAAACGAACATATCCACCTGGCTAAACGAACATATCGACCTGGCTAAACGAACATATCTACCTGGCTAAACGAACATATCTACCTGGCTAAACGAACATATCCACCTGGCTAAACGAACATATCTACCTGGCTAAACGAACATATCTACCTGGCTAAACGAACATATCTACCTGTCTAAACGAACATATCCACCTGGCTAAACTAACATATCTACCTGGCTAAACGAACATATCTACCTGGCTAAACGAACATATCTACCTGTCTAAACGAACATATCCACCTGGCTAAACGAACATATCTACCTGTCTAAACGAACATATCTACCTGGCTAAACGAACATATCTACCTGGCTAAACGAACATATCTATCTGGCTAAACGAACATCTGTACGAGTCATGTATCGTACATGGCACGCGCACATCGCATCGTATCAGCACTTTTCCGTCGCCTTGCACAAATTATAGTGCAGCGCGACAGTACTCATTCAGCGTTTATTCAGCACTACTCATTAATCACATAGCAACAACATTAATAATTAGCATTTACGTGGTATATAGTTAAAAGTATTCAATATTCCATCATCTTTGGCTATCCGTGACTTATTCATTCAAGCTAACATCAATCCGCAGCGCATAAAATATGCGTGCTATACAGGGTTATTGGTAATACACCAGCAACCTCTTAAGGGGTCATTGTACTCATCATTATGAACAACTTTTACTATGGGACCAAATCTGAAATCGCGAAAAAAAATCAGCTGCTCCCTACATTTTGACGAGTTTGATATAGATAAATGTACTGAACAGCTGATTTTTTTTTCGCGATTTCAGATTTGGTCCCATAGTAAAAGTTGTTCATAATGATGAGTACTATGACCCGTTAAGAGGTTGCCGGTGTTTTACAAAGGTCTTGGAACGTATTCTGAATAATAGCCTCATTAGCTTCCTGGAAGCGAATAATATCCTAGCTCATAACCAATTCGGTTTTAGAAGAAGTATGAGTACTGAAGATGCGGTTATGAGCCTATCTGAGCATGTAGCTAAGAGTCTTGATAACAGGTTAAAATGTCTGGGTATCTTTATTGATCTATCGAAGGCCTTTGATACTGTTTCTGTGCCTGCCTTGCTGGGGAGGATGGAGAACATTGGAATTCGCGGCCCCGTTCTGGATATTTTTTCAGATTACCTGAAGGGACGAACTCAATATGTTAAAATTGGTCCAAATGAGAGTGAGGTTTTGACTATAGCATACGGCGTGCCCCAAGGCAGCGTGTTAGGTCCCACATTATTCCTCATCTATATAAACGAGCTGTGTAAAATGCCTATTCCACATTGCAAGATATTTACGTATGCTGATGACACTGCCCTGGTAATAGAAGGAGTAGACTGGGGCCAGTGCTATATCAATGCTGACAAGGCGCTGCAACAAATCATGCTGTGGTTAACAAATAATTTGCTTACCCTAAACGTTCAAAAAACGACATATGTTCCCTTTACTTTAAGGTCAAACCTTTACCCACCGATATCATTTGTAGTCAAAGCCCATACCTGTAAATATGTATACCCTACTGAATGTGACTGCCTCAACATAAGCAGGTCTAGTGGTGTAAAATATCTCGGTGTTCACATAGATCAAAACCTAAACTGGCACAGGCAGGTAGACATACTCTCTGGCAGAATCCGCAAGCTGATCTATGTATTTAAAAAACTCCGTAGATCTGCTGATAATAATACTTTGAGACTAGTGTACTTTGCACTGTGCCAGTCGGTTTTATCTTATTGTATTCCAGTATGGGGAGGTGCAACTGCAAACGTGTTTATTAAGCTTGAGCGTGCACAACGGGCGGTCATAAAAGTTATGCTGTCGCTTCCGCGTAGGTATCCCACTTCCCAGCTTTATGCTGATTGTGACCTATTGACTGTCAGGCAACTTTACTTGCACCATTTGATAATCCGGAAACACTGTTCCCGCCCCCTCGTTGAGCCAGTTGGTAGAACTATACATAGGCATAAGATTTTCCCTCTAGAACCGCACAGAACATCTTTTGCCAGGCGCCAGTATTATATCAACAGCATAAAGGTGTATAATTGTTTAAACAAGGTATTAAAACTATTTTCAAAAACAAAACATGAATGCAAACTCGCATTAAAAAAATACCTGTCAGAACTGACTCCTCAAAACACTGAGGATCTTCTTTTAGGACATCTACCATAAAATTTTATGACTTTTATTTCAAATTAAGCATACCTGCACTTATACATATTCCCCTATCACACACGCACACCCACTTTTCACGCATGCACACCTACACCCCCACACACACATACACACTCACCCCACACATACATATACACTCACCCCACACTTGCACAAAATTGTAAATGAGAATAAGGGTTTTTATTATCGTTTTTTTTTTCTCTTTATTTAAATAATGTAAAGAAATACTTTGTACCAATGAGTTACATGTAATGGCTTGTGACTTTGCTGCGGAGGGACACTGATCTCTAAGATACAGGGATATCCCTAGTTTAGAGATCAGGGTTTCAATGTATTGTGCATAGCATAGCCACCTAGCTATAAATATAACATTGTTTTAGTGAGTACCTACTTTGGCTTTTCTTCAATAAACATTTTTTATTTTATTTATTTTATTATTTTACCAATAACCCTGTATACTGACGAAATGTGGGTGTACTATGTTTGTGCTCGACCTGGCGTCGAAGTCAGGACCTCTTGTGACTTCGACGCTTCTGGCTTCTGGCTTCGCTTGCGAGCAGGCAGTCACGACATAACAAAACAATTTTAGAGAGGCTTTACCCAACTACAGTTAACCTTACCTTAGTGTCACTAAACTTAGAAAAACCCTATGTAACCGCTTCTTTGAAGATCACTGATACTTCTCATGTTCTATTGTTATTTGCTCTGCGTTCTTTTACTTCTTACTTTCTCTTACTTGTCTACTGTCTCTTGTTCTATCCTAATTTTGTCAGATCTATAACCTAGCTGTAAGTTTTCAAAAATAAAATAAAATAATTGACCGTATTACACGTGTAAAACGCCTTATCTATCTTACGCTCATTATTGTCATCAGCATTTCAGCCAAAAGACGTCCATGGACATAGCCCTCGTCCAAAGCTGAGCGTCCACTGGTCCGCGCCGGCCGCACCGCCCGCACGGCACGCAACGGATTGAACGGATTTGCCGATGGCATGCGTCCACTGTCCACCTGGTCCGCCCCGGCCGGCCGGAACGGATTTGCCGGTGTCATGCGTCCACCATTTTTATTTATTCTGAGTGTTTTTGTTGTTGTCAGTAGACGTCGCGCGTTGTCATGGAGATTGACGAAGATTATCAGTGTTGCTTGTTCGCAAAAGATGACTGCAGTTGCCAGGGGGGTGAAACCATCATACATCTGACAGTAAATATTAAATGTATGGAAGGTGGCGACATCCAGTTCACGTTTTGAAAACTTTTAATAAAAAGTATACTATTGCTTGATAGATGGAGCTTTTAATAATAATAACTTGCAATAACAAGATGACAGATTGGCACTTGACACAATTCAAATTTCAAAGTTTTTTGAAGTTTCCGTGCTGTCGTTCGTTCGTTACTGCTTATAACTATTTTCGGATTTCTCGAGAGATTTGCATTGATTGTTGGATTTTGTGAGACCTGGCTTTACTGTTATCTCTGTTTTCGACCCTGATACTTTGTTCACCGATTGACCCATAGGCTGCTTCCGTCCCTGGACTTCGTGATACTTTCCTACTGATTGACCCCGCTTTCTCAACCTGCGGTTGTGTACTCGATTTGGATATTGTTGGTTACATGCAGACTAAAAACATGCAGAAAAACGCTATTTTGGATGTGAAAAAAAAAAAGAAAATATTGAAAAATAGTGGTTAAATCAATTTGTGACTTCTAACCTGCACGTTGCATAAAAATAATAAGCTAGATTTTATTGTTAATCGGGTTATTACAAGAATCATTCATAGTTGGTGCACAGGTGTTGTTAGCGACGCAATAAACCAAAGTACCTACTTAAGTAAAAATTGTAAAAGGGAGTGCGCGGGGTCAGAGCGAGCGGGTGCAAGGGCAAGGCCCGAACCACCATTTTAATTTGCGATGACGCAGTGCCATTTTCTAACGCCACGGACAGTGCGCGCTTCCTTACCTCAAAAGTTTTGTTCCAACCCTACGTTTGGAAATATAAATCCTTTTTCTCAATACGCGGTGTTTACTTCAATCCACACCATTAACAGTGGTCTTCGAGCCCGATCGCGAATGTTTACGACTCCGCCGCCAGGAAGAAACATGGTAAACACCCGCAGTACCACTAGCAAGCTGAGAAGAAAGGAGGAGTTGGAGGCAAAGCTACAATCGGCAAGCGGTACAAAGGAAATGCCACCGCCTACACCAGTAAAAGATAACGATGATGAACTTAAAGTACAAAGTTCTTGTGCCGCGAGTGTAGTGAAATCGGAACGAACCGGAAGACAAAATCCGCCTTCACATACATCACGTCATTCAGTTAAGTCCAAGAAACCGTCATCATCACAATCGATACAAGCACAGAAAAAGAGACTGGAACTAGAAGCAGCCCAGGCGAAGGCACGTATTGAAATGGAACTCATCGATAGAAAATTAGCGGCGGACCTAGCAGAACTCGAAGAAGAATACAGTCCACCATCAGAAACATCGGAACAAAATCACGGCGCGGGTGATATTGAAAAGTGGTTAGAGCGTAGTCATCAAGAACTACAACAGCTTGACAGTGCTAAACACAAGTCGCACACGAACCCGGCCGACACAGAAGGAGCAGTTCAACAGCTTGCGAGCGCAATGAAAGAACTCGTCACGTCTTCCGCACTCCAGCAAAATACCAAACTAATAAGTCGTCTCAGCACACCGAAAGAACTCCCTAGTTTCAGCGGCGACCCAAAAGAGTGGCTCCATTTCGAGCAAGCTTACACGGAATCCACAGAAATATGTAATTTCACCGATAAAGAAAACCTGTGGCGGTTACGTAAGTGTCTACGCGGCGCCGCTCAAGAAGCTGTATCTGGCCTGCTTATCAGTGGTGCTTCATCTGCAGACGTAATTTCCACTTTGAAGCTGCAATTCGGAAACGTTGACGTCATCCTTTCTTGCATCGTGTCAGATATAAAAAAGATGAGCAACCTGTCTACAGATTACTATCGAGAAATAGTACCTTTTTCTGTCAAAATAAAGAACTACGTCGCAGCTGTACGAGCCCTTGGCCGCCATGAATATCTACAAGGCATGGAAGTAGCTAACATTATTTTATTCAAGCTACCTACTACACTCCTCGCAAAGTGGACAGACTATAGTTACCCGTTCATCACTGCCGAATCACCAAAACCTAGACTAGATGTGCTGTCAGATTTCCTCACCGAAGAAGCTGTGAAAATATCAACCTGTAGTGCCACTTTATTACAACCTAGAAAGGACAATTTCAAACGTAAACAAAGTGATAAAGTGAACAATATACAAACTGTACTAGTGCAAGACGGACAAAGTGAAGAAAAGTGTCGTTATTGTCGTACTGCTAATCACAAATTAACTGAGTGTAAAAAGTTTAAAAAATCGCTACGAAAGGACAGATGGCTGCACGTAAAGCGTAACGGTATTTGTTACAAGTGTTTAATAGCGCATCATCGCAGGGACGCATGCACTGCTCCCAGCTGTGATATAAACAATTGTGGACAATCTCATCATCGGTTATTACATTATGTGCCGCGTCAAGACAACAGTGAATCCGTGCCAGCGGTACAACCCGAAGTTCCACCCGATACTGAAGTTCCATCCGAAACAATAACAAATATTAATGTCAGCTGTTCCGTAATGTTGAAGATTGTACCTATAAACATTCACGGACCGAACGGAAGTGTGAGCACGACCGCGCTGCTGGACGACGGCTCGACTGTGTCGTTGGTTAGCGCTTCGCTGGCGGAGAGAGTGGGGCTGCGCGGCCGCCGGGAACGTCTTCGTGTGTGTGGCGCGTGGAACGACACCGAACTAGTGTGCAATGCACAGCGCGCAAAGGTGACTTTGTGTGGCGTTGATGATAAGATGTTTACAATCGACGCGCGAATTGTTGAAGAATTAAACCTACCACAAAGTTTGTCTACAGTAAATACCAAAAACTACACGCACCTATGTGACGTCAGCCATAATTTATGCACAGAGACACAACTACAACCGCAAGTTTTAATCGGACAAGATAATTGTCACCTTCTCTTACCTTTGGAAATGAGGGTGGGTAGACCCGATGAACCCTGTGCCACCCGGACTCCACTGGGTTGGTGCCTGCATGGAAGGGTGCCTAATGTTTACTTACCTGATTCTGCTGTACGTCACTCCTCATTGTTTGTCACTAGTGACGTCACAGAAACCGAATGCGCTCTGCGAGAGATCCAGGAGGAGGTACGAAGGTCGTTCTCAATCGAGGCCATGGGCGTGTCTGGCAGGCCAAGACAAAACTCGGAAGACTTACGCGCTGTAGAATGTTTAGAACGAACTTCTGTACTGATCAATGGTCAATGGCATGTTGGTATACCTTGGCGAGACGAGAAATGTGTGATGCCGGACTCGTACCCGACGGCTCTGTGTAGACTGAAAGGAGTAGAACTAAAATTAAAGAGAAGCATAGAATATGCGAACAGATACGAAGAACGCATACGACATCTATTTGATAACGACTACGCAAAGAGATGTACCAACTTAAATGTTACTCCGCCGAGAACTTGGTACTTGCCTCACTTTGGGGTCGATAATCCTAACAAGAAGAAACTGCGTTTAGTGTTTGACGCGGCAGCTAAAACAAATGGGTTATCACTTAACGATTACTTATTAAAAGGCCCTGACCTACTTATGTCGTTACTCGGCATTATGTTGCGATTTAGAGAAAATCGAGTAGCCGTGTCCGGAGATATTAAAGATATGTTCCTCAGAGTGAAAATTCGACCAGAAGACCAGGACGCCTTCCGATTTCTATATAGAGAAGAGCCAGAAGAACCTATAAACACCTACGTTATGACGTCTCTAATTTTTGGTGCTAATTGCTCGCCCTTTATAGCCCAATTTGTAAAAAACAAAAACGCAAAGCAGTATGAGTCATCAATGCCCGCTGCGGCTTCTGCTATATATAAAAGTCACTATATGGACGATTATATAGATAGCCTACCTAACGAAGAGACCGCGATACAGCTGATTCATGACGTCATGTCCATTCACCAGAAAGGCGGGTTCGAGATGCGTAATTGGACGAGCAATAGTAAACAAGTACTTGCGAGCCTACCTAAAGATTTATTAGGCGATGCAGCCGTCAAATTCAAAATAGGCCAACAATATGAAGGTGAACGCACGCTTGGATTGATTTGGCATCCAAGTGATGATACTTTGAGATTCGACGTATCTTTCAAGAGGATACCCGAAAATATTATAAATGGGACACAAAAACCTACCAAGAGAGAAATGTTACGAGTGATAATGTCCATTTTTGACGTATATGGCATTCTAGCACCGTACACCATAAATGGAAAAATTATATTACAAGAAACTTGGAAATTAAAGATCAGTTGGGATGATTGTATATCTGATACAGTGTTCGAGAAATGGTTAAAATGGATTGGTTTATTGAAAACATTACAAGATGTTAGCTTGCCAAGGCACTATGCGGCTGCTACCATAGCAGTGAGCGCGAAGAAAAATGAAATCCCCCCGCCATCCACCTCAAGCGCCACGGCTACGAGTGCTACGAATATTGCTACGAACGTAGCAGACGCGACACCGGCTACGAGTGCTACGACGCACAGCTGTTGCAATGTCAATGACCGCAATATTACCACACAAAATAGTTATAGAAACCTACAGATGCATGTATTTTGTGATGCGTCTAGCAAGGCATATTGCGCCGTCGTGTACTGGAGATGGAATGACGACAAGGATAATACACGCGTAGCATTCATCGCGAGTAAATGTCGGGTTGTAGGAAACAAGCCGATAACTATTCCACGCTTGGAACTTCAAGCTGCTGTCCTAGCGGCGAGACTAGCAGACTCAGTGGCTAGAGAACATACTATCAAGCCTGAGCAACGAATATTCTGGAGCGACTCGACAACAGTGCTACACTGGATAAGAAATGATGCTCGCGACTATAAAGTATACGTAGCAAACCGTTTAGGCGAAATCGATGAATTAACACAGAAGAATGAATGGCGATACGTCCCTACAAAATTAAACGTAGCTGACATTGCTACGAGGAAAAACTACATCTGCCCCGTCCTGCAAGATGAATGGATTTACGGACCTACGTTCTTGCGCTGCAAGACAGACGAGTGGCCGCATGACGTCATATCTGTGGAAAGAAAAGAAACATTACTGGAGTGTATTAATTTAATAAGAATAGATGCACAAGAAATTAACTTACCTGTACCTGATGCTACACGATTTAGTTCCTGGCTTCGCTTGCGTCGATCGGCTTCTTTGGTACTCAAGTTTATAAATAAATGCAAGAAGCTTACCTGTGAGTTCGACGACACTATGAATAAGGCTGAAATATTATTACTGAGAAAATCACAAGCTGAATCGTTTAGCAAGGAATTAATTGAAATAAAAAACAACAGATGTGTACAAAAAACAAGTAACATACTTACCTTGTCTCCTTACCTGGACGAACACGGAGTCATGCGCGTCGGTGGCCGCATCGGTGCTGCTGCTGGCATTCTACCTGAAACTAAAAACCCTGTAATATTAGATGGAAAAAGTTACATTGCGAGATTGATTGTTAAGTATTATCATTACTACTACGCACACGGAAATCAAGAAACAGTAGTAAATGAAGTTAAACAAAGATACTGGATCACCAGACTTAGACCTACCGTGAAACATGTAACATCTAAATGCTCAACCTGCAGAATAAGAAAATCCAAACCAGAAGTACCAAGAATGGGAGACTTACCCGGTGCTCGAATGGCCCATCATGAACGGCCTTTCACTTACTGCGGAGTGGATTTATTTGGTCCCATGGAAGTCACGGTGGGAAGGCGTCGCGAGAAGAGATACGGCGTCTTATTCACGTGCTTGACAGTACGAGCAATCCATCTGGAAGTAGTCACTAACCTTACAACCGACTCATTTATTATGGCATTGCGAAGGATGGCCGCGAGACGGGGATGGCCACAATATTTGTACTCCGACAACGGAACAAACCTGCGAGGAGCGGATACAGAGCTGAAGAAGGCTATAAAAGAACTGGACGAAGAAGTGCTGAATGATGGGGCCTTAAATCGCGGAATCAAATGGACTTTCATACGCCCGCGAGTCCCCACTGGGGTGGGGCGTGGGAAAGGCTCATCAGAAGCGTGAAGACCAGCCTGAAAATAATTTTAAAAGAACGCGCTCCCAGAGATGAAACTCTAAATACTCTGTTGGCAGAAGTAGAGAATATGGTGAACAGTCGGCCGCTGACTCACGTATCTGTGAACCCAAATGATCCTGAAGCGTTAACGCCTAATCATTTTTTGTTGGGATCGTCGTCTGGCTTACCTCACAACGGAAAATTTGATGACTCAGACGTCTATCTGCGAAAGCAATGGCGAATATCACAAAGATTAGCTGACATGTACTGGCGCAGATGGGTCAAGGAAGTACTGCCAGACTTACTACCCCGCAAGAAGTGGGAACAGGAATATAAAAATTTACAAGTGGGTGACTTCGTACTTATAGTGGACCCTGACAGTCCCCGCAACTCTTGGCCCAAGGGAATAATTCAGGAAGTGATACCTGGAAGAGACGACCGAGTCAGAATGGTTCGAATAAAGACCAAGTCAGGAATGTTGACCAGGTCGGCCACGCGTGTCGCACGAATACCAGTTGATGGTGAGTGCTGCTGAGGCAGCACTGGGGTGGGGCATGTTAGCGACGCAATAAACCAAAGTACCTACTTAAGTAAAAATTGTAAAAGGGAGTGCGCGGGGTCAGAGCGAGCGGGTGCAAGGGCAAGGCCCGAACCACCATTTTAATTTGCGATGACGCAGTGCCATTTTCTAACGCCACGGACAGTGCGCGCTTCCTTACCTCAAAAGTTTTGTTCCAACCCTACGTTTGGAAATATAAATCCTTTTTCTCAATACGCGGTGTTTACTTCAATCCACACCATTAACAGGTGTGAACAGAATTTTATCTGGAAAATTAGCAATTTTGATCGGGGGATAACGTAAAAGTCAAAGCAGAACGCTATTTTAATGTATGTACACATAAACGTAGTGTTTACAAAAATAAAAAGAAGTAAATGTTATTAAGGGAATTGTTCTTTTATTTAAAATAAATTCCTACCTAAATACAAATAAATACATGGCACCTACCTAATACCTATATCCATTTGCAATTAAGTATACTGCCATCTAGCGGATAATAGAATTAATTGTCTAGTTGGTATCAGTGCCATCTATTTTTCACGTAATTTACATACCAGACCGGTATTTACTATTCCAGATATTAGTGTATAGTCTATGACAGTTGCCTCTGCCCTTGACGCGTGCCGCTCATGTCTATGAGCACGAGTCTAAACATTATTATTATTTTTTAATTTTGATAATAAAGCACAACAGAAATGCAGTCAGAAACCAGAAACTCAATTTTGTTTTTAATTTGTTTATACAACATTAGTTTTTGTTTATATTAAACCCGAAAAGGGGTCACTGTACTCATCATTGAAAAAAAAATCTGCTGTTCAGTACATTTATCTACATCAAACTCGTCAAAATGTACTGAACAGCTGACTTTGACGAGTTTGATGTAGATAAATGTACTGAACAGCAGATTTTTGTTTCACGATTTCAAGGTTGGTCCCGTAGAAAAAATTGTTCAAAATTATGAGTAGAATGACCCCTTTTCGGGTTTAGTATAAACAAAAACTAATGTTGTATAGACTAGTCTTTATGCATATAAGGACTAGTCTAGATAAAAAAACATTGTAAATGTTATGCTTCGTCAATCCCTAGAATCAGTAGGATGACACTGACAGATACGATGAGTTCAAAAATGCGTTCCGTGCCGGTGACGTCACCGGCATTCCTTATGACGTCACCGGCACGCATCGCCTTTTTTGCTCATATATGCCGGCGTTCGGTGCGGCCGGTAGCGATAGTGGACGCAGTGCTATATAAATTCATACAGAGCAAACCAAAATCCGTTGCGTGCCGTGCGTGCGGTGCGGCCGGCGCGGACCAATGGACGCTCACCTCAAGCGTCACCACATCGACAGGTCCTGTGCCTCTCGTATCCAGGGATACCCGCGGCTTTAACTAGGTCATTCAACTCAGCCTACCGCAGTCCACTGCTGGACATAGGCCTCTGCCAGTCTGCGCCACAACACCCTGTCCTCCGCCTTCCGCATCCAGTCTGTCCCAGCCACTTTCTTCAGGTCGTCGGTCCATCTAGCTGGGGGGTGTCCCACACTACGCTTACCGATACGCGGTCTCCACTCCAGGACCCGTCTGCTCCACCGGCCATTGGTCCTTCGACAAACATGGCCAGCCCACTGCCACTTCAGTTTGCTTATTCTGTAAGCTATGTCGGTTACTCCGGTTTTTTACTAACTAGCTCATTGGTCCACCATAGTGAAAACGATGTCTTGGAGTCTTCCAAAAGGGTCATGCGCAATTATGGAATGCCAGTGAAGCAGACGTTTATTTATTTACTGACTGTTATCCACATGGACGTGGTTGGTTTTTGAGTTAGCTTCAATAATACGTATTTTTTCCTACTTTTTCTGTCGATGATGTTCTGATTTCTTTTGCAGGTGGGTATTTAAATTTGTGTGGGGTAGTAAGTACCACTACTAAAAAGTGAAAATTTCAGATATCGGTGTTCTTGATTTTGTATTTTCGTTTTTTCCACCGACTTCTCAAATTAAAATTATTTTTCACTTTGTAGTGTTTTTTTTTTTGGAAGTCGGTTGTTTTTTTTTTTTGTAAAAAAGTGTTTTTATTTTTCATACTTCTCTATTAGTCGCCACCCCGTTAGTCACTCGGCCTTTGTATTTGCTATAAGAAGCATTTCAAATTTGCCCATGGTCCTTCCATGGTCAAATTTGTATGGAGTCTGGGCTAAACTCTCAACACTGATAAAACTTATGTCATGTGAAAGCTTTTGGGGTATTATTTAATTCATACTATGGCAGCCAAGTCGAAATGGAGCAGTAACAGCCCACTGGTGTGGAGCTTCACCCAGACCACTATCTCTCTTAGTTATTAGGTACTAACATAGTTTTTAAGTTCATACTAACAATATACGTGTAAATGTAATGGATCAATTGGTTGTCTGAATAAATTAAATTAAATTAATTAATAATACCTCCAGGAAGGCGTCCAACAATATTATTGCGGCTTGAGTGAATATGCCTCTCTTCAAGTGATTGTCTTTAGACAACTTACTAACAATTTGTATTTTATCGCCCTGCTATAAAGTCCTTTTTCTTTTGTCCAGAAGCGATCTAAATTAGTATTTTAATGAACGTTCTTCTTCGTTTTTATAAGCTTTGTCGTGAGATACAGATGTTTAGCACACCTTTGTAGACCCACAGAGGTGATTATAAACGGGGAGGCAATAAAAAGGATTTACACAAAGACACACTCGACAGGAAGGATCTCTTCAAAGTTGAATGTAAGGCTTAGATTCAGTATAAACACCCCCAGGAGATGCAGCGAAGTATGCGAGCGGTGTTAGCCCGTATTTGTACGCGACTTATACATTTACACTTACATACGTGGGGTACTGAGAATTCTGCTAGCTATGCATGTGTTTCAGCAAATGTTTGAATTAATGTTCTGTTTAATCTCATCATATTATAAATCACTAGCTTATCCCCGCGGCTTCGCCCGCGTGCAGGTCGTACATAATCCCACGAAAACGTTATCGTTACGCGCACGCCAGTCGGCATGATTTTTTCCGACATCTTCAACAATCATCGTCAAAAGCCAATTTACAAAAAAACCTTAATTAATTATACACCTAAACCTTGCTCATGAATCACTCTGTCGATTGGTGAAATCTGTAGGAAAATCCGTTCAGTAGTTTTTGAGATCATCACGAACATATATACATACAGAAAATGCGGCTGGGGCCTTTTGTTTTACAATAAATGTAGTGATGAGGATTGTTGCGATTCAAATGCATGATTCAATAATAAAATTTAAATGCAGGTAAAAGAAGTTTCAAGATTTTTTTTTTCCACAAACTTCAATCAATCTGCCTAGCCTTTTCCCAACTATGTTGGGGTCGGCTTCCAGTCTAACCGGATGCAGCTGAATATTTTACATGGAGCGACTGCCTATCTGACCTCCACAATCTGTTGGTATCGGCTTCCAGTCTGACCGGTTGCAGCTGAATACCAGTATTTTACATGTAGCGACTGCCTATCTGACCTTCACAACCCAGTAACTGGGTAATACGATAACCCTTGTTATGACTGGTTGTCAGACTTTCGGGCTTCTGACGAACCGTAACGACTGTCATAGATTCATGAATGACAGCCGGGACCAAATGCTTTCCGAGGCACGGAGGAGTCTTCGGTATGTAAAGATGGTCACCCATCCACGGACCAATACCGGCAAGCCTGATGGAACGAGCGTGCGGCTGTTATTACTTAGCTACGAGCTCCGCTTTTTCCCACAAACATATTCGTACCATACATAATTAGAACGAATTAAGAGTGTACTATATACCTCAAAACCATTGAAATATACAGGTATGTTGGTAAAGCTATAATAGAAAGTTAACTTTGTCGCAAGCAGTTCAAGATCCAGACAAAATTAAATGGTGAAAACCATAAAACTCTTGGTAAAATCATGTAAGCATGGACTACACGATACTTTTAGCATCGGCGAAAAGCGATTTGATGATCTTATTGTGGCTGTCGGGAGCTCGATACAGGGGGCCTACTCCCTAAGCACGAAGCCCGTAGTTTCGGCCTTCGTTACGTGCGTTTCCTACTCCGTATCACCTACGGATGGATGATTGGATCGGGGCCCGAACGAAGTATGAATAACAACATGATTTGCCCGTTGTCCCTGCTACCGATGTGTTTTTGCCCGTCCGAAAAATTTAACTTTTACATTGTTTTGATGGATGTCAGACGGACGGATGAACGGACGGACGGGAAGATGGATGGACTTAGGGAGTAGGCCCCTAGCATCGAGCTCCCGAATTCGCGTATATCGAGTATCGTGCCTGCAATGGCCTTCGGCACCGCCTCGCGTATCTTTTACCGCCATTGAAGATAAGTATCTGAAGCGTTTCCTGAAACGCCATTGACAGCCAGCCCACGTAACTGAGCACCAGTCTTATATTTTAAAAAAACCGGTCAAGTGCGTATCGGACTCGCGCAGCGTGGGTTCCGTTCCGATTTCTGAAAAAGTGTGCTATTTAGAGACATCGTTTTGTTTTTCCTGTAATCTTTATGTAAGTAAGTACTTCTATCACAGAATAATTTCAGATTTTTCTCTATGCAAACTTCGGAGATAAAGGAGGGGAGAACGGTATTTTTTTACATTTTTCATCAAAAGTGAAAAACTATGCGGGCTTTTTTTTGAGGCTGGGAAATCATCAAATAACTTCTCCCGCTCTGGGTGGAGCGGAAGGGCGTGTCAGACTTTTACTGACTAAAACCCACCCGTGTTCCTTCAGTTGCCTATGCCAGGGCAGCGGTATAAAACTATGCGCCCTAAAAAAGGAAAAAAATGTTTGAGAATATACAAACAGTGTTCATTCATATGATACCCCACATGCCCTAGTCGCCCCACTGCGTATTATATTATTAAGACCCCTTATCAGTCCCTGTTGCAAAAAAAAAATGTTTTTTTCTTATTTGTAAAGTAAATGGGCAATATAGTTGGACAAATGTCATCTAAAACTGTTCCAAATATCAAGTATATAGCATTACCTAGTTCTTGAGATATCCAGCTGTGACAGACGGACAGACCGACAGACTGAGTCGCAACATAAGGGTTCCTTTTTACCATTTTGGTATGGAACCCTAATACTAGCTTTTATCCACGGCTTCGCTCGTGTGGTTGTCGGAAAATATCCCATGGGAACGTACTAATGGATCCAAATTACCCTATGTGTTAATGTACGTTATATACATTACTATCTGTGTGCCAAATGTCATCCAAATCCGGAATATACATCCAGAAAAACAGACAAAATTCTAAAAACTATATTTTCGGGATCAGACTCGTTCCCACATTCCCCCCACACCTCGTATCAATTATTTTTGGAGAAGAACGAGCAAGGAACTCCACGGACACTCTTATAAATCAAAATATTATTACAAAGTATTGGTTACATCATTCATGTTGTAAATATACATATGAGAATAATGATGTAGAAAGACGTGCACGTTAAGTGTCCGTAATAAAGAGATAAAAACTAAAAACAAGCCGGGGCAGATACGAGACGACCAGTCCCAACTGACGGCGCCCGTTCACGAACATGACGCATGGATCTGCACCACTTAGCTCAACCATTTTGAAGGGACTTCGTTACCTATTTCGAGGGTAGTGTTTGAGCTGTAGGCTACAGCGCTATGAATCATTGGTTCGATGGCCGCGTGGTGCGAGCTTCAGTGCTAATAAATTTGATAATTACAGCGACCTTAGCAAGGGCGATTTTCGTACTGCTTTACCACTAATATGCGGTTAACTGTACATCAATTTATTCAGAGTCCAATCATTGGGTTTTCGTGTTTGTTAATACGTATCTACTTTAATAATAGCAGATCCATCTACCTCGTAAAAAGGAATATCGCGATAAGACCCATTCTCGGTAATATTTTATAATGTGTACAAATCGCGAAAGTTTTAAAAGTTTAGATCCATCTTAGTTCAATCAATCTGCCTAGCCTTTTCCCAACTATGTTGGGGTACCGGCTTCCAGTCTAACCGGATGCAGCTGAATACCAGTATTTTACATGGAGTGACTGCCTGTCTGACCTCCACAACCCAGTAACTGTGTAACACGATACCCCTTGGTAAGACTGGTTGTCAGACTTTCGGGCTTCTGACGACCCGTAACTACTGTCAAAGATCCACGAATGACAGCCCGGACCAACAGCTTAACGTGCTATCCGAGGCACGGAGGAATCTCGCTATGTGAAGATGGTCACTCATCCACGGACCAACCCCAGCAAGCGTAGCTTAACCTGATGGATCGACCAGTGCGGCTGTTAGTACTTAACTACGATCTTTAAATTCCAAACAAACAAAAACACGAACCATGTCTCCAATCCCCCATTTCGTCCTCACATCAAAATGATGGTAACAAATGAGCCCAGCGCACCAGGTAGAGGGATCAGTCATCACGGCATTACGTACACTCATGAGCATAAATACGAAGTATTCCCGTTTGAGCACCTATTTTTTGAGCACCGAATTTTTGAGCACCCAAGGTATTCCCATCTGAGCACCAATAAATATTTGAACGTGGTGCTCAAACGGGAACAATAAAAATATTCAACTTTATTGAATTTTGCTTCAAGCAATCAATCACAGTCCACTGTTGGACATAGGCCTCTCCCAGCCTGGGTGTCCTACACTACGCGGTCTCCACTCCAGGACTGGTCTGCTCCACTGTCCATCGTTCCTTCGACTAACATGGCCAGCCCGCTGCCACTTCAGCTTCAGCACTTCAGCAAACATGATTACAAGAATGTAAAAAAAACTAACATACTGGATAAAGTCTTTTACATACACATATACTGAGTCACTCCTACAACACATAAACTAACATACACACACACACACCCACACCACACACAGCTACACCACTCACGAAGGTCAGTCACTTTCACATCACATCACACCACATCACTCACATCTCCGTACTAGTTTTTAACCGACTTCCAAAAGGAGGAGGTTCTCAATTCGTCGGAATATTTTTTTTTTTTATTTTTTTTTTTTTTTTTTTATGTATGTTCCCCGATTACTCGAAAATGGCTAGACCGATTTGGATTTTTCTTTTTTTGTTCGAAAGGGTATACTTCCCAAGTGGTCCCATGATCATCAAATCAGGATCTGATGATGGGATCCCATGGAAATCGAGGGAAACCCTCAAATTTTATGGGCACACCTATATCGATTTCGGTATTTTTTATAGTAACTCGTGCATTTACTCTCGGAAAGTACCATTCGGTGAACTGGAACTGATGATGAAGACCACAGAGGGCCATCGGAAATACTCAATTATATCTAAGTATATAACAGGTTGCGATTCGATTACTTTAATATGGTTTATGCTCGTCAAAATAATGGTAATGGTGACTTCACCATGAGCTCCATTTCTCCTGGTTCTTACTAGGAGAACTCCTCAACAATTAACGTCCCTGCATCGGGAAAAGCAACATTTTGTAAAACGTGATGAGCAGTTGACATTGGGTTATTGTAACTTAGATAAATTACAAACTGAACCACTAAAAAGTGAAAAATAAAAACTTTTTTACAAAAACAAAAACCGACTTCCAAAAAAAACACTACAAAGTGAAAAATAACTTTAATTTCGGAAGTCGGTGGCAAAAAACTAAAATACAGATCCAAAGACACCGACTTCCGAAATTAAAGTTATTTTTCACTTTGTAGTGTTTTTTTTGGAAGTCGGTTTTTGTTTTTGTAAAAAAGTTTTTGTATGCTCATGCAGTGTTATTGTTTTTTTTTTTTTTCTTTTTCTTGGCGTTAACATCCATGATGCCACAACAGGAAAAACTAACTAAAACTCGGCTTTTCTCCCAAAAATACAAATAAAAAGATTTCTTATTCAAAAAAAAAAAAAAACATCACTCACATCACATCACATCACATCACATCACGTCACGTCACGTTACGTTACATCACACCACTCTCACACTTACACACCCACACCCAAGCGAACAAAAAAAAGTCTTTTGTAAAATGTTGTCTTAGGTAGTTTTTTATCACCTTTACTTATATCCTACAGAAAGAGCGGCGTCTTCTAACACAGGCATTATCTGCTTAAAAGGAGGCGCCATTCACCAACAAAATGTTCACAAATATTGGTATTTAAAGAAATAAAAATTTTTGAACTTGTATTTTTTTTTTGTTGCTTGCGAATTTTGTGTAACCGTTAGATGTGTATGCCTCTGACTGTACACCCGCCATTAATATTAAATATCTTTGGCAGCCTCTAGCTTGACGTGTGCAGGGCGAGAACGATAATTTTCACGGGATATTTTATGGAGAAAACAGGTGGGGCTGAATTTTTTATTATTTTGCGTCGGTGCTGTTTTATCGCTCATGAGATTTTGTTTATTCATGTCGTTTTAATGTACAGGTTTTAGTTTTATGGGACTGGAACTTGATGCGGTATAAAATAGGTATTGAACCCATGAACCAATCTAAAAATGAACGCCCCTCCACAAAACGTGATTATTTCAATGTGTGAGAGGAAATACTTATTGCCACACTTTACCTGTGTGCGTGCGGCGACTTTACTATTAAGGCCGAACTATACACCAATGACCTTGAGTGGTTAGCTTGCGCATTCTGGCCTGAGCTCACGCAACGCGTCGTACGTCCAGCCAGTAATAGGACTCGCGCATCAAGGAGCGCTGTCCCAAATTAGACGCATTTTTAATTTATTATAATAAAAAATATACATGTTTTTAAAAAGTAACAAAACCAAATCATTTTCGTTTGTATTGCAAAGTAGTAGATATTCTTTTGATAAAAAATGAAGGAGTATAATGGTTTCATCTTAACGATTTGGAGGTGATTTGGGGTTTTTTTTTCTTATTATGTGATACCGATAGAAAAATTATGGCTAAACCAAATTACGATTCATATCATTTAGATTACTAACAATTTTTTTCAGATGTAATTTCTCTGTAGGTTCCGGTGAAAAACTGCTTCATCTGCACGCTGTTTTTAAGCTTTTTTCGAAAGAGTAGCCTTAACCTGGACTTGTCTCCACACTCAGAGGTCAACTAATCGTGCGATCAGTCCAGGTAACAACATGGTCTATACTTACACTTCTTTGCATGAATTGTATGTGAGCGTAACCGCTGTGGAAGGGCGTTCATTAGGGTTCCGTACCAAAATGATAAAAAAGGAACCCTTATGGTGTCACTCAGTCTGTCTGTCTGTCACAGCTGGATATCTCAAGAACTACTAATGCTATCAACTTGAAATTTGGAACAGTTATAGATGACGTTTACCCAACTATTTTGCAAATAAGAAAGAAATAAAAATATTTATATTTTTTTTTGTAACAGGTGCTGAAAGGGGGTCTTTAAAATTCAAAGTGGTGCTACTAGGGCATGTGGGGTATCATATATGAAAGAGCGCTGTTTGCACATTCTTAAACATTTTTTTTATTTTTTTTTTAGGCCGCATAATTTTCGACTTTTGATGGAAAATGTAAAAAAAAATACCGTTCCTTCCCCCTTATCTCTGAAGTTTGCAAAGGGAAAAATCTGAAATTATTCTGTGTGACGAAGTTTATGTAAATATTACAGGAAAAATAAAACGTTGTCTCTAAATAGCACACTTTTTCAGAAATCGGAACGGAACCCTCGGGGCGCGAGTCCGACTCGCTCTTGACCTTTTTTAGAATGGTTTATCTCTACAGTAGTTTCTAAAGATCAAATTAAGACGTATTGTAACTAAACTGCCTTCCTCGTTGGTCTAGTGCAGGGGTCGGCAAGTAATTTTAAGTGGGGTCCGGATACTGTTGACAAATTTTATCGAGGTCCATAATAGAGGTGGGCGTTGAATCAATAAACTGTTTTTTTTAACGACTTTTCATTGGTCAACGGGTTAAGAACGCTGTTACAAATGGGTAGTCAAATCATTACTTTTTTACACAAAAGTGTGTTTATTAAATAAAATGTTTTGCTTTCTTAAAATGTTTTTTGGTTAAATTGTTGATAAGTGTGCATGATACGATTCTGTACTATAAACGTAATTTTAGATATATACAGCTTCTCAATAACGGTACCGAAGTAAAAAAAATCACTTCGGTACCATTATTGTGAAACTGTACCTACCTATCTAAAATTATATTTATGGTTCACAATCGTACCATGCACATTTATCAACAATTTAACCCAAAAACATTTTAAGAAAGCAAAGCATTTTATTTAATAAACACACTTTTGTGTAAAAAAGTAATGATTTGACTACCCATTTGTAACAGCGTCCTTAATAATCCTTAATGAAAAAACAGGTTGAAAATATTAGCTGTCAGTTTACGTCAACGCACTCAACGCATTATTTCAATATTATTTTATTCATTTCTGTGAATTTAGAAAAACTTATTTCTTATCAAATCCTAAACTGCAACAAAGTTGTTATTTTATGCGTATTCGTTCGTATCGTAAACATTGGCACAATAAATTGACGATTATCGCTAACGATTGAATCATTGAAATGTTAACCTGTTGTTTATTAACAGTTTTGTTAACCCGTTGACCATTAATGTTTAACAGTTAAATTACATTAACTCAAAAACCGTCAATGACCCATTTCTAGTCCATAAAAATCCAACGTACTTGCACTGCTGCACCACGCAGCACACCGCAGCATAGCAACAGCTAATAGTCAATAGCAATAGCAGTGTCTACCTACTAAAGCTAAACAACTAACCAAATTCTATTTTACGTGGCAGTTATATGAAAATATTCTGCGGTATCTCCAATACTGGAGCCATAGCGCTTGATGGCGCGTTTCTCCCAGTCTGCTCCGACTTTCGGTATCTCGGTTCACTCGTGCAAAGCGATGGTGAATTAGATCGGACGGATATGCACAGGATTAACACTGGATGGTTGAAATGGCGGCAAGTCACGGGAACAATCTGCGACTCCCGCATTCCCCTTAAACTTAAGGGGAAGATATGTAAAACAATGGTTAGACCTGCTGTCTTGTATGGATCAGAATGTTGGGCTACAAAAGGGATGAATGAAAAGCAATTGCATGCAGCTGAGACGAGAATGCTAAGAGGAATGTGTGGTGTTACACTAATGGATAGAATAAGAAATGAGTACCTACTTAAGAGGAAGTTTGAAAGAGGCACCGGTGACTGCAAAATTGTGCGGAAATCGGTTGTCATGTGATGCAGAGGAATGAGGAAAATGTCGTGAGGAAAGTTTTGAGTATTTATGTCGATGGCTATAAGAGTAGGGGAAGACCAAAGAAACGATGGATGGACTGTGTGAAAGATGACATGGCTGGAAGGGGGGAGACTACCGAGATGACGACTAATAGAGAAGTATATGGAAAAAAAGGACATGTTGCGCCGACCACAAATAGATTGCGATAAGGGCAGGAGAATGATGAGTTATATGCAAATATTATTTCAATTGAATAGTAGGTAAGTTATTTAACAATAATTTGGGGGTCCAAGTTCCGACCCTTCACGGTCCGGATGTGGACCGAGGTCCGCCTATTACCGACCCTTGGTCTAGTGGTTGCAAGAACTACTGCGAGCATAAAGTCCTGGCTTCGATTCCCGGGTCGGGCAAAGTGTTATTGGGTTTTTTCTTTCTGGACTTTATAGGTATTTAAGTACCTACACGCAGATATGAAAGGTTCTGTACGAGCAGCTCAGCGCGAGTGGGTGTACACCTTTAGTTAGCACTTTCTTACGTATGAATAAGTAACTTGATGCCGCTCTTTTAAGGCGGAGACAGACTTGTAACGTTTGTTTGTAATGTATCGAGTTTATGTAACGCGTTACAGCAGCCCGTGCAGCGAGCCGAGCCGCTCCGAATTCTCCACTAGTCGGATTTTCGTAAATTCTTTTGAAACATGAGGTTCGGCACAAACAGGCCACCGACCACAGCCACCTCGCGCCGTCGCGGACTCTGCTGTAGCGAGTGGCATATTACAAAATCCAATAACTCTGTATTTGTCTGGCGATACCTTTTTCTGCCTTAACAGCTGAACAGAATTCGATAACATTTGGCACACAGATAGACTATTACCTGGGTTCTTCCCGTGAGATCATTTTTGACCTCCGCGCGGCCGAAGCTTCGAAAAGCTAGTACAAAGTTATAAGCGAACAAAAATACAAAACGGCAACCTCAAACTAACTTAATTCATTTATTTCAACAGTAAAATCAGTCAATAATTCTCCTGGACTGCCCTTATCCCAATTTTTTTGAGGTTGGCGCAATTTTTTGCCTTTTTCCTGCCTTTGCCGTGCCTTTTTCTTCCATACTTCTCTCGTAATATGAATAGTTTATTTTGATTAAAAGGTTCGTGAATAATTTACAAACCAAATCGGATTACTCAGTTCAGATCCTTTGTTAAAAGCATGAACGGTTATGTTACTGTTTCACAGTGAATTCGGAATAAACCAACAATGGGCCTAAGCCTACGGCCGGCATACAAACTTTTATTCATATTGTCACTTGCAACAATGTTATTGAAAAAGTCATGTATAGTGTAATGTCAAAAGATTGACAGCTGTCACCTGTCACTTGACAAAATGGAGAAAAAAATAACAACGAGCTCGTGATTACTATGATCTATGAAAGTTATTATTCTTATTATTATTATAAGGACCTATTTCACGATGTCCGAATAGCTACTACTCACCGAATACATTCAAAAATGGAACAGGGGGCCTAAAACGGCCACTTTGGCAGAATCATAATAGGATAATAGGTATTATGAATCATATTTGTAATCGTAAAACGGTCACAAACTGACAATTCATAATTTATCTGCGTACAATTCATAGCACGCAATTCATCTGTTTCACCGTTTTGTATGGAGATTCATAAAATGGTTCACAAATTATGAAGCTTTATTGAAGTTTAATGTCAAATACGTCAATCATAATAAATTGCTGGGAGTTCAGGAAATGAATCGCTTTTAGAGGAATTGCTTAATTTGGCCGTTTTAGGCACCCACAATTTGGTTTTGGCTAAGGAGTGACAAAAAAATACATAAATTTATTACAAATCCAGTCTACCCACCGGAGAAAAAGCTACTAAGTATGCGTGGCTAAGTTTCACGCGGTCGTTCACCAACACGATGGACCGATCAGGTGAAGGAATCATCGTCCTCTAAATTCTACACGATGGTAAGGGATGCGCTGGACAAGAACCGGTGGAGGGGGATCATCCACTCCAGGCGCAACTCCGTAGCTGACCACGATCAGAACCACTGTACAATCGTAACCCACCGCTTTTATATAGTAGCTATTTTTTTTTTGATAATATTTTTGTGTTCACCAAAAATATTATACGTACATCAAAATACTGATCGTGCACCAAATATTCCTGAATGTTACACAAAACACCCGCGCGTCCGAAACTTCACATTGGTGAATCATTTGGGTTAGAATCATTTGGGTTAGGTTAGGTTAGGTTAGAACAGTGACCCTTAACGCGCGACGGCGAGCGAGCGAAGCGAGCGGTGCCGCGGCAGCGGCCGCCGAGCGCCATATCCAATAGATGCTCGTTATGACATATTTTAATGAACATATTTTGGTGCACATTCAGTATATTTGGTAGAACACAGGCAAAATTAGGTAAATGAAATGGGAATAAATTGAAGTACTTTTAAATACCATCCTTTTTTTTTTGGTAACATAGACGCTTTTTAGTGTATTTTTAAAAACCCCAAAGTGCGCAAAATTATTGATCAGATGACGAGAAAAAAAAAATCGCCTGTTTACAGTACCAGTACCATTGACCTTGACCTCAAGGTCAATGACCCTGAGGTCAAGCTTTCATCGTCTAA
Organism: Cosmia trapezina; assembly: GCA_905163495.3. NCBI lineage: Eukaryota > Metazoa > Arthropoda > Insecta > Lepidoptera > Noctuidae > Cosmia > Cosmia trapezina. The sequence goes on from LR991050.1 coordinate 7,540,391, forward strand.
TATACGAGACATTCACCGCCTCATCTAACCTAAATCATTCACCAATGTGAATTTTCGGACGCGGTGGTGTGATAGTACAGTGGAGCCCCACGATCCTCAGACATGAGGGACCGACTAGAGAGAGAGAGATGCATGGCTAACATCAATATGCAGTTAATTTGCCAGAGCCACGTTCCGTTGGCCAGGGCCACACGCGGGTTGAGTGCTCACAGTTGCATGATTGTTACACAGGCTCAGTAAAGCCTGTGTTCACTAGGCGATAAATGTTCTATGACTCGTGACAATTGCAGATACGCCATCGCTGAAAAAGTTAGTAAGGTTTCGTACCAAAATGGTAAAAAGGAACCCTTATGGTGCGACTCAGTCTGTCTGTCACAGCTGGATAACTCAAGAACTACTAATACTAATGCTATCAACTTGAAATTTGGAACAGTTTTATATGATGTTTGCCCAACTACTAACTATTATCTATCTATATTAACTATTTTGCAAATAAGAAAGAAATTATTTTTTTTTTTTTTTGCAACAGGGACTGAAAGTCTTAAAAATTCGAAGTGGGGCTACGAACTAGGCCATGTGGGGTATCATATCAAAGAGCGCTGTTTACATATTCTCAAACATTTTTTTATGTGATAGAATATTATGTAAAGATTACAGAAAAATAAAACGATGTCTCTAAATAGCACACTTTTCAGAAATCGGAACGGAAACCTCGGTGCTCGAGTCCGACTCGCTCTTGACCGGTTTTTTGCTACTGTTGTATGAACATGCCGAGATTTGTACTGAAAAATTGAAATTCGTATTTTTTTAATTTAACATATTTATTTAATCAAAATAATTACCATTATTATCTATACATTGCTGCCATCTAATAAATAGGAAGGTCATTTATGCCTTTGCGATAGAACTCTCGTGATCTAGATTCGACAAACTGTGTGAAAGCATTTTGTACTGCCTCCTGAGAAGAAAACTTTTTATCACGTAGATAATTGTCCAAATCACGAAAAAAATGGTAGTCCGTTCGAGCAAGGTCTGGCGAATACGGAGGGTGACGAATGGTTTCTAATTGCAGTTCCTGTAGAGTTTCCACCATCTCTTTCAATCATTGTTATTCACCTGTGTGGGCGGTCTTCCACGTGGTTCGTTCTTCAAATCAATGTTTCCATCACGAAAGCGTTTAAACCAAAATCGCATGGTGCGTTCATTAGCAGTCCCCTCTCCAAACGCAACATTGATATTGCTAGCTGTTTCTGCCGCGTTAAGTTCCGCGTCGGAACTCGTATTCAAAAATAACTCGAATTTTCGAAGTATCCATCTTTCTTGTCTAGGCTGAATACAAAAAACAACTGAAAGTCGATAGTCAAATGAATGCACATTTTTTAAAAAAAGAACTTCATAGGTACCATGTGAAAAAAGTTTCACTCACAAATCTCAAACCATGAAGGTTCTATGTCAATTCGAAGTACCTAATACAATAAAACGGCTATTTCATACTTTAACCCCTATTACAAACTTATCATCTTAATTAATTATCTTATCATCTTATCATCAGGTATTTATTCCTAGCCGATTCTTCTGTTAAATTTGCCCAGACTGATTATTATGCGACAGAAATCATCATCTGCCTAGCCTTTTCCTAACTATGTTGGGGTCTGCTTCCAGTCTAACTTTGATGCAGCTGAATACCTGTATTTTACATGGAGCGACTGCTTATCTGACCTCCACAACCCATTTACTGGGTAAGTAATACGATACCCCTTGGTAAGACTGGTTGTCAGACTTTCGGGCTTCTGACGACCCGTAACGACTGTCAAAGATCCACGAATGTCAGCCTGGACCAACGGCTTAACGTCTGAGGCACGGAGGCGCCTTGGTATGTAAAGATGGTTATCCATCGCCCATGGACCAACCGCCACAAGCGTAGCTTAACCTGATCGATCGACCCGTGCGGCTGTTATTACTTAGCCACGAGCCCACATTATGCTACAGACAGTTGTTTTTAATAACACCTACGGTTTGAGAAGGTTCAGGAGACATCTTATTGTCATCCAAACAGGACAACTAATATCCTATTAATATTATAAATGCGAAAATGTTTGTTTATTTGTTGAGCTTTTACGCTAAAACGACTGAACGGATTTGAATGAAATTTGACAGATAGGTAACTTGGGACCGGGGGGCCTACTCCCTAAGCACGCAGCCCGTAGTTTCGGACTTCGTTACGGGCGTTTCTTACTCCGTATCACCTACGGATAAATGATTGGTTCGGGGCCCGAACGAAATATGAATGACAACATGATTTGCCAGTTGTCCCTACTCCCGATGTGTTTCTGCCCGTCCGAAAAATTTAACTTTTACACTTGTTTTGATGTATCGTAATGTCAGACGGACGGTTAAACGGACGGACGGAAAGACGGGCGGACTTAGGGAGTAGGCCCCCTGGAGTAGGACTTATGCTACTTTTTATCCTGGGTGGCAGATAAAGTCGTGGGCGAAAGCTAGTAACCAATAAAATTAATTTCCCCGGCTATACCCGTATGCAAACAAAATCTTTCGGCATCAGGTAAGTAATATATCATTTACTGAAACGACTCGAAACTCTTGAAACTTGTAACTTGATAAGCTAAGCATACATTTTGTACCAGCAAGATGAACAAAACAAAAACCTTATAAAAATATAGGTACCTACACGTTATCAAAAACGTACAGACTAAAAATCTAAAAGCTGTTAGTCACAGCTATCCATTAATCTTTGTTGTATTTTTCAAGCCTACGTTGTTAGCTCGTCAATCTTCAATGGAGCTATTGGCAATTCAAGCTGCATGGGCCAATATACTCCATTCACGCTGCATACGGCAATGTATTGGTTCAGTGCACGCGGACATTTTCTGTGAAATAAAAACACGGCGACTATCAACTGTTTATCAGCCGACACTGTTGAAGAGTGGTAATATGTAACACTCGACTAAACAGTCTGAAGGGGTGGCAGGAAGGTGGGGAGGGGAGAGGGATAAGTAAGTAAGTATCTTTTTTTTTCTGAGGGGATACTCCGTCAGGCGAAAATGTAACCCTTCTCGTCAGTCTCCTACCGACACCTTCCACTGCCCGTGAGATTTTCGTACATTCGCCGCACCTCAGACTGGTATCAGCCCGCCATACCTAGCGGGTCCCACCACCCAGTGCGGCCGGTACTAAGCTACTGCAAGTCATCATATAAAGGTGGGCATGGAACACACCGCGCCCTGCTTTTGGGGCTCTGCTCGAGAGACGAGTCAGCGCCAAGTTCACAAGCACAGGTAACATTAACTACATTTTTAATATTCAGGTACATATGTGACTGAAAAAAATAAAAATCCCTACCTACACAAATTATAATGTGTAGGGGCCTCGATTTTCGCGACCAATTTTATCTTCTGTATAGGTATATAAAAATTAATCTCTATTTCCCTTGGTCATCGCATCACGCGTGAACGGATGGAACAATTTCGCTAATTATTTTTTTGTTGTGTTTATTAGTGTCAGCAGAAGGTTCTTATGTAGAGAAAAATTGGAAAAACTGCCGGGAAAATTGGAAAATTCGGGAAAACTGAAAGTGAATTTTCTATGGGAATTTTAAATTATTGAAATTGGGACAGGACAACATCTGTCGGGTCAGCTAGTACCGAATAAATTTAATTTTCTAGTAGTTCTTTAATATTCACTAATCATGAATGTGAGAGTCAGCCGCCGCACCCCAGGGGAATCCAAAGTTACAGTAAGTCAAAGTTGTAAAAAAAAAACTTATATAAAAAGTAATTTCATACCGCGGCAAAACCTTACGGGACGATTTTTGGGATCATCTTCTACGCAAAAAAAAAATAGTTATACATATCAGCTGCATGTAAGTTGGGGGAATATACAAGGTGTAACATAAATAACCCACAATCTCTTAAGGGGTCATTGTACTCATCATTATGAACAACTTTTACTATGGAACCAAACCTGGAATAGCGAAAAAAAATCAGCTGCTCCCTACATTTTGACGAGTTTGATGTAGATAAATGTACTAGTCAGCTGATTTGTTTTCGCGATTTCAGGTTTGGTCCCATAGTAAAAGTTGTTCATAATAATGAGTACAATGAATGAGGTTGTGGGTTATTTATGTTACACCTTGTAATTATGTCAGTCGCGTAATTGAACATAATTTTTGATATGACACATCAGGTAAAATTCGAAACTATTGGTAACATGGCAAAGTATACAATGGATCTCTATTTTGAACGAAAATAAAACTGCTTTTTTTGTTTTGCAAAGGCTTCTGCCACAGCCAGGAATCAAAACCGTTTTTTTTTTCAAAAAACAGCACCCTTTTAAGGGTTCCGTACCAAAATGGTAAAAAAGGAACCCTTATGGTGTCACTCAGTCTGTCTGTCTGTCTGTCTGTCTGTCACAGCTGGATATCTCAAGAACTACTAATGCTATCAACTTGAAATTTAGAATAGTTTTAGATGACGTTGACCCAACAATTTTGCAAATAAGAAAGAAATTAAAATATTTATGTTTTTTTTTGCAACAGGGACTGAAGGGGGGTCTTAAAAAATCAAAGTGGGGCTACTAGGGCATGTGGGTATCATATGAAAGAGCGCTGTTTGCACATTCTCAAACATTTTTTTCTTTTTTTTAGGCCGCATAGTTTTCGACTTCTGATGAAAAATGTAAAAAAAAATACCCCCCCCCCTCCTTTGTCTCCGAAGTTTGTAAAGAGAAAAATCTGAAATTATTCTATGTGATAGAAATTTATGTAAAGATTATAGGAAAAATAAAACGATGTCTCTAAATAGCACACTTTTTCAGAAATCGGAACGGAACCCTCGGTCCGACTCGCTCTTGACCGGTTTTTTTATTGCAGTTACCGATAGTGTAGCTGATACTTAACTACCAAATGCTGTCAACAAATTTAATGTGATGTGTTTGTGTGTATTGTAATGTGAGAGAGTGTGTGTGTGTGTGTGTGTGTGAAAACAAAGGAAATGACAATTTTCAAAATTTTTCAATCCAAAAATTGTAAAAACGGACACTTCCTTTGATTTTACACAAAGTATTCCTTTGCAGTATTTGATCTTTGTCAAAAACACTACCGCTCAGTATAAAAATGCAGTATGCTTTGGTTCGATTCCCGGTTCAGGCCGAAGCTTTTTCAAAAATCAAAAAATGCAGTTTTATTTTCCTGCAAAATTAAGGTCATGGTTCCTTTGACAGCTTTTCCTTACTACTCATAGTTTCGAATTTAGCCCTCATGTGCCAACGCAATGATCAAATTCATTTACGTGACTGACATATTCCCGCCACTTATGCAGCTGACTATTTTCTTTGAGATGAAAATTATCCCAAAAACCGTCTCAGAAGGTTTTGGCACGGTATGAAATTAATTTATTCAGAAGTTTTTTTTTTACAACTTTCAGATGCTCTAACTTTGGACTCTCCCCCACTACTGAAGCAGCTGACCCTCAGGTCTCTTATCCACTAAGTAAAAAACTTTTTTTGGTATGATTTTCAACCGGTATAAAATTACTTTTACAAACTAACGCCACCGCCCGTAACATTCAAAAACACATGTAAAGGGAACGTTTTCGTCGAATCCCAAACATTTTTGCATCAGTGAACCCTGACATAGAAATATTGGTATTAACTAAAAGCCTGTGGAGCTAAAGGCGTTTCCATCAATAGCTATTAGCTCGACCCATGTCATTTGCTATCAATCGTCAAGCTCGACGAAGCACGGTTATAGAATCCGGCTACGTTTCCGACACTTTTATTTATGTAACCTTACTGCTAGTAAACGCAAATTCATGATTTACTCAAGTAAATTCGGAAAAGTTCTTTAGTATTCTTGATTTTTTTTTAACGTCAGAGAATTAGTTACTTCTAAAATACAAAATTAATTATCCATAGTAATATCGTCATTGATTACACTAAAACCACCCTAATATCTACGACATTTAAGGCTTTACCTATACTGAAGAGTTGAAAACTTAGGGCGGGAATACACATGCCTATAGCTTGTACAAAACTATGCAAGTAGCTGGCATGCCATTGTGACATTAACCAATCAGAATGACATGCAAGCTACTCGCACACTTTTTGCGAGTTATAGTCATGTGTCAAGTTTTTGACATGCAGACCAGTGGTAATCGCTTTCAAAGCGATTCGTATTCGTATTCGATTGACATAAACTTTTCGATAGCTTAGGTCACACGTACCTCGTTAAACTTCGTCGTCGTATTTTGACATTTCCATCATCGTAATCGCTGACAGAATGTCACATTGTTCTAGCTTTTATGGTGACAAGTGCCCACGATGCATGTAAATAATAGAAGAACGAATATTTGAAAGAACCCTTTCATCTCGATAGACACTAGACATCATGTAATTAACGGAGGAGTAAGTTAAGGAGTAGGACGGGAATACACATACCTGTAGCTTGCATGACAATATACCCTAATAGCTTCTGATTGGTGAATGTCACAATAGCATGCAAGCTACTTGCATAGTTTTATACAAGGGCATGTGTATTACCGCCCTAATGCATTGTGTCCTCTTTATTTTTACTCGACTAAGGCGAAGCAAAAAAGAGGGTTATGATGTATCTGTATGTATGTATGTTCATCTGTTCACTCATAACTTCTAAACTACTTATCATAATTTGACAAATAAGGTGTCGTTAGAAGCGTCTTGACCGGCGGCTGCTTATAGGCTATGTGACATCACATTAAATTGAACATGGCGCCCTCTGAAGAACATAAACTCATGAACTAAAACAAAATTTTTTTAATCAATCAAGTCGTGTGGGGTATCAAATGAAAGGGATTAATTAGCACATTTCAAATATACAAGGTGTAAAATACATAACTCACAACCTCTTAAGGGGTCATTGTACTCATCATTATGAACAACTTTTACTATGGGACCAAACCTGAAATCGCGAAAAAAAAATCAGCTGTTCAGTACATTTTGACGAATTATGCGAACATAAATGTATTGAACAGCTGATTTTTTTTTCGCGGTTCCGCGAAAATTTTTTTTTGTAGTGTGTTTGTTTTTCGATGTCGAGTATGTGGACGAAGTTCTTGCAGTTAATTTTTTTACACCTAATATATATATTGTTAGCTATTGCTCTCGGCTTTGCTTGCCCGATAATACCCGATAATTGGAAATAATTTCTAAAATCACGCCTCAGATGTGAGCCAAACATATTTTCTCTGCAAACCTACCCAAAATACATACATGTAATAATTATTCTTCTTTAAAAATGTAAAGTGGCTCTGCAAATACTTTATCACGAAATTATAACCCCAAAATAATTTAAATAAAAAGTAAGTTTAAAAACTAAAACCCGGCTACTGAAAAATCACGATCTAAAAAGGAAATATTCTCATCCGAAATAAGAAAAAGACAAATTAAAAATCCGGAGTCGCACGTCATGTAATTAAACATGAATGAAACAGATTACGTGTGACTCCGGATTTTTAATTTCTCTTTTTCTAATTTCAGATGAGAATATTTTCTTGTTTCGTACTTTTTAGAGCGTGATTTTTCAGTAGTCGGGTTTTAGTTTTTGAACTTACTTTTCTTCTAGTGTTACTTATGGCTTAAGTTAGCAGCGTTTTACATATCCTTGGCAATTTTCCAAAACTTTTCCTTGATTTCAAAAACTGCAAAGCTGTTTTCATTAGGGACACACATTTCCTAGTGTGTTGCTTAATCTACTGAAAAACAAAGGGTTGTTCTCATATAGAGTAAAACGAGCCAATATAACCACGTTTCTCCAGTTTAGACGAGTTCCTCTACCTGATGCTGACGATGCAGTAAGTTGTTTTAAAAATAATTATACAAACAAAATCAATCAATCTACCTAGCCTTTTCCCGACTATGTTGGGGTCGGCTTCCAGTCTAGCCGGATGCAGCTGAATACCAGTATTTTACATGGAGCGACTGCCTATCTGACCTCCACAGTCAGATGTGCGGATCTCCCCAACCCAGTAACTGTGTATTACGATATCACTTGGTTGTCAGACTTTCGGGCTTCTGACGACCCGTAACGACTGACAAAGATCCACGAATGACAGCCGGGAGTCCGGCACCAACGAACGCCCAAAAACAAACTTAAAATTATAGTGGAAAAACATGTTCTCCCATATACAACCTGCCTAGCCTTTTCCCGACTATGTTGGGGTCGGCTTCCAATCAGCTCCACGAATGACAGCCGGGACCAACCGTGCTTTACGAGGCACGGGGGAGTCTCGGTATGTAAAGATGGTCACCCATCCACGGACCAACCCCGGCAAGCGTAGTTTAACCTGATGTATGGACCCGTGCAGCGGTTATTACTTAGCCACGAGCTCCTCAATAATTATAAGTACAAATAATACTTACCTAATTCTGAAAAATTCTAAACAGAAAGAAAGAAGAAATATTCGAAAAGAAAATTCTATGCCTGCCTATTTATTTCAGTGAGTAAGTACACAAGTTTTTCAGTAATAAACCATCGCGTAAGCTGATGTTTCAGAAACTACTGGAAACCAGTAAGTACTACTACAGTTGCATCTAAACCGTTCATCTCGTGGCTCGCTCCATACGTCACTGAAGGATGCCATCCGGAGCAATTCATGTAAACGTACCTCTCCAATAAGCCATTTCTGAGATAGACCATTTACTTACAGTTGTGACTGTTTGACAACAGCTCTTTCATTTCTTCAACGAAGGACTTAGGATCACTGCATTCAATAGTTATTTCGACCACAAGCAAGATCGGCTGATTACAAAGTACCTATTATAATCATAATTAGGTAAATTAGAGACATCATTTTACTATTCTATAATCAATTAATCAATACTTTAAATACTTTATTATCCATACTATCCATACTAATATTATAAATTCGAAAGTAACTCTGTCTGTCTGTCTGCCTGTTACCTTTTCACGCCTAAACCACTGAACGGATTTCGATAAAATTTGGCAAGGATATAGATGGCATCCTGGAGAAGGACATAGGCTACTTTTTTTTTCAAAAATAATCCTACAGGGGGTGATATAGGGGATGAAAATTTGTATGGGAAACCCAGTATTTCTTAAGTTAGGGATATGAAAATTCAAAATGCTTTTGGTAAGAAATAAAGAAATATGTGGTTCAGCGTTTTTGAAAAATCATCCCCTAAGGGGTTATGCCCTTAGCGGTTAATTGTTAAACTCACAAAACTGCACGGATTTCGATAATATTGGCAAGGCTAGCATCCTGAGGAAGAATATAGGCTACTTTTTGTCTTAAAAAATAATCCAACATGGGGGAATTCATAGGGGATGTTTCATAGGGGGTGAAAGTTTGTTTGGGAAACCTGAAATATGACGATGGTTGTTGAAGATGTCGGAAAAAATGGTGACGACTGGGAGCTTTAAGAGGAAAGGCGGATGGCCAGACTTTTGAAAATTAGGTATTTTAAGAAGGTATTGCTGTCGCTCTGCGAGCGCTCCGCCCTCGAATTCGTGCGATAAGGACAACTGCAGATCCGACTAAATAGTCTATGTAAAAGTCACATTTCGAGGTTTGGCTCTCGCCTATTTCCTCCTCCAATATTGGACCAATTTAAAAGATATTTCATAAACTGAATAAGAAGGATATATACTATGCCCCTATGTTTTTCTTTTTTCGTTAATAGTTGTCAAATTGGTACAGTAGGCGTCTGTTTACAGCGGTTTGAATACGCAATTTAGAGCATTTTTTGAACTTTTTTATTTTTTTTTTCTTATAAAAATAATATATCATCAAAAAGGAAAACATAGGAGCATACAAGTAACTGTTATTTATATTTCTGTAAAAAATCATTGCTTTATGGTCATTAACCAGAAAGAAAACAGGCGAGAGCGTTTGTATCTTTTTGTATGGAGAAAAGAGCACCCACATTTCCTCTTAAGCGCATCATACACGGCAACGATATTATAATCGTAGCGATATATTTAACGACATCCACACGGTCAAAGCCGCGGGCAAAAGCTAGTGTTATTATATTATAGGCTGTTTATGCTGCTATGCTATGGCATAGAAGCATAATCAGCCTATAGACAACGTTCCCGCTCCTGGGACACAGGCCTCCTCTCTGTGAGAGGGAACTGTCAAATACTTGATAAGAAGTGGACCGGATATCGGATATTCAGCTTATTGAAGTTCGCTTTAGCATATTATGCTTTAAAGCAGCCACAGGAAAGTCCGGTTAAGCAGTCTCGACCCCCCGTGGTCAACTGCGAGAAGCCATACCTACACAAAAAAAAAACACGTCATGCCACTCAATGTATAGCCGTAATTTATTTATTTATTTTATTTATTTATTGAAATGCCTTAAAACTACCATTACAGGACTTATCCTAATGCGATAGCTAAGTCACACGCCTAAAATTAAAATTAAAGTACCTACAAAATATATCTAAAAATCATTGTTTAATCTATATAATAGTACCTACTTTTGCGAATTCACCCCAGTAACATGTAAATACATCAATTTCGACCTGAATATGACTGATGGTGCGAATAGCTCGAGTCAGAAGGGTTTTGCCAGCAAGTTGGTCCTGGCTGATGGTAGGACCAGCAGTTGTGGGGGCGTCGCCTCCACACATAACGGTCCGGTACGTACAAGTGCAACCGCTGCAGCACTCTTGGGTTCTGCTCTATGCCTAGGAGCAGTTTCACTATGATATCACTAATCTTTTGATTACGTAAAAAATTAAAAATACGTGTCCAATTATTTTTAATAAACTAAATGACGGAGACAGAATGGTCCTTGACATCTCTGAATAGAGAGGTGGAAAAAGAGTAGCGAGGCCTTTGCCCAGAAGTGGGATAAATGGCTACTAAAAAAATGACGGACAAAAAAAAATTACTCATCATCCGTATTAAGTAGTCATTGACTGACAAGACTGAGCATTTAAAAGACTTGTAAAAAATAGGTACAATACTCTTTCAGATGTGTCCCTTTTTAAATCTCACTCATTGAAGTTACAGGGAACTTACAATTTTATTGAAATTCAGGCCTTCACAATACGGTTTTTACTTAAAAACTTTAGTGAGGGAACGCCGGAGGTCATCACTTTAGTCCTCGTCGGAGGAGGGAAGATGAAATATACCCTTGTGAGTTACATTAATTCTTCTTTTGTACTGATGCAGGGAAATTTAATATTCCACTGAGTTAGAATAGGGAGAGGTTATGTCTTATGAATAACGAGAGCGAGTGCAAAGGAATGTGATTTAATGTTATTTCTTTAGAGAAGAATATTTCTTTCTCTCTCTTTTATTTGCCTACAGCAGGTATATTATAAATGCCTAGTTTGAAAATAAACGGCTTAATAAGTATGTATTTTACTTCGTACTCCATTTCTAAGCTTTTAACAAGCTCAAAGGTGACCTTGAGCTTGTAAAATGCTTCTAGAAATGGAGTAAGTACCTACGAAAAGGGTCCCGTGCGGCTGTTATTACTTAGCCATGAGCTCCTCATCCATACATTGACATACGTCACGGTCAATCCTTCAACTGCAAATGTAACTTTGTAATCCCAAAAAAATATTTTGTATGTGACTGTTTTTTGTGCGAAAAGTCTAAATAAATAAATAAATAAATAAAATTACAATTTTCCTTTACTTGTGCTGTCAGACCTTGCTTCTTGCCAAATTTCATGATTCTAGGACAACGGGAAGTACCCTATAGGTTTTGATTTACTTGCGAGTATCAAAATGTGTCACATAAATGGTCCTAATTTATGACTGCGTTGACTTAGAAGCTTAATTTTTTAGAGTTCCAAGAGACCATAGGCCTACTTTAACGTATTTGATATTAATTTCAACTTGATCCCTCCACGCGTTCCTGAGAAAAAGGGTCTTGACAGACTGACAGACAACGAAGTCATCCTATAAGGGTTCCGTTTTTTTCCTTTTGAGGTACAGAACCCTAAAAATATAATTTAAATACCAATCTGACTTACTTTGATCACGAATAATCTTCTAAATTATTGTAATAATATTTTTCTGGAAATGGTTTTGCTTGACGTTATCAGAATGAAGAAAAGCAATAATTTCACAGAACAGAACAAACGAAATCAAAATGAATCCGTCTGAAATAGGTACGGAGAGATATCGCGTATCCGTCCTGTTGAAACTTCGACTTTCGCCGGAAGCCTAAAACAAAGTTGAGAACTCTTATCTGGCTGAAGGAGGGAATTAATCAGAAAGAGGGACCTCTTATCTGATCTTACGTTTGACCCTGCGAAAGATCTAGGACCTTTGAACCTTACTCAAAAAAGGTGCTTGAAATGTCACGTCAGGATTTCCGAGAACGGATTAAAACGACTCAGTAATTTAAAAAAAAAGTTACGCACAAATAATTGCAGATATTGTCAGTGAACTGTGATATGGATCTAGAATCCGGCCTGCTACTGAGAATTTCCAGATAGAATAATAAATAAATAAGTAAATTTTATATTAAATAAATAATTTATTTTTCCAAAAAGTAATGTGCAAAAAATAGGTACCCTTATGCGCAACATTTCCAGCGTAGGACTTACAAATGCACAGAGAAATTGATCAATGACCCCCATGCTAGGTTGAACCTGTGTCAGGGGTCATTCATCCGTCCATAGAGTACAAGATTACAAGGTAAGTAAGCAGAACTTATATATTATATTAAGGCGAAAGCGCCAGGGTAGCCCGCGAAATTCAAAATTTCTTACGTTTTTTGCAATTCGTAGGTCAGTGTGAGCTTGTATGTTGATTAAAATATGATTCGCGGCCGTAGCTAATATGGCTTTACAGAATTATAATCATTAGAATCAGCAATACAACTCCATAAGTTAGCATTTACCTCAAACCTCATGATTTCATGAAATCGCTAGATTTGAGGTACCTAAATGCTAACTTATGGAGTTGTATTGCTGATTCTAATGATTATAATTCTGTCCGCCCTTTAAAATATTTTTATCCTATTCGAAAAGGGTCCCCCTTTTCGAATAGGATAAAAATATTTTAAAGGGAGGTAAGTAAGGGTTAATGAGTGCAAAAGACGACACAAGAAAGTTTAAGAAAGGCTCAAGGGAGACTTGAGTTTAGAAAGAGGATATAAGAATACCTCTAAGGATAGATAATGCATTAGGGGCTTGTTTAATGAGTTGCTACCGCTCAGAAAGAAAATAAAAAATGCATTATCTATCCTTAGAGGTATTCTTATATCCTCTTTCTAAACTCAAGTCTCCCTTGAGTCTTTCTTAAACTTTCTTGTGTCGTCTTTTGCACTCATTAACCCTTACTTACCTCCCTTTAAAATATTTTTATCCTATTTAACATTAATCTTTAACCATGGATAGAATTATTAACCGACTTCCAAAAGGAGGAGGTTCTCAATTCGTCGGAACCTTTTTTTTTTTTTATAAACGACTATAGGATATTCTCCTATAGTACGTCGAAGAGTAAACCAGACCCCAACTTGTAAGTGACCACGGATGGTTTTAAGAACACTCACGAGCGAAGAAAGACTACGTTTACCAAAAGCCCGAAAGTCTGACAACCAGTCTAAGGCTGCCTGTCCACCGGAGCGGAGTGAGGCTACGGAGCGGAGAAACGGAGAAATATTAACCAATAGGAGCGCGAGTGGACGGCGGAGTGGAGCGGACTTAAGATTCTATTGGTTAATATTTCTCCGTTTCTCCGCTCCGCAGCGTCACTCCGCTCCGGTGGACAGGCAGCCTTATAAGGGGTATACTTAGTATTACCCAGTAACTGTGTTGCGGAGGTAAGATCGGCAGTCGCTCCATGTAAAATACTGGTATTCAGCTGCATTTAGACTGGAAGCCGACCCCAACATCGTTAGGAAAAGGCTACGCAGATTGATTGATTGAATTTGGTACAGCATAAAACGTACAATTTATTATTGTTATGCCTCGTTTACATTCAGCCCCTGCCGCTGCTCCTCGCGCTGCCGGCGATACTTCCCTAAATACTGCCGCAGCAGGATCGAGAGAAGTGTGTGATTCTGATTACATACTGCCCTACCACTCAGATCACTTTCGACTTCCGGCAATGGCAGACGTCGAAAAAATTACAGCGTCCGCTCTGTGTCTTCTTACAATACATAATTATGTTCATTGTTTAAAAAGATATAAAATTCAAAAAAAGGAAATTCGTCGTCGTAGAAGATGGTGGATGATATCTATCCATCGTAATATAACTCTGTAAGTACCTAACCACCTACATAACTGATTTTTGTGTGCATATACCCTATACTTAGGTGGGTAAACTAAATTCTAATGACCTATACCCATATACATAAACAACTGTTTTTTGTTTCATTTTGACAGTAAGAAAATAAGGCAGCACGCACATCCGATTCGTTCAGGCGCTCGGCGAGAAGTGAGCGACGGAGCTGAATGTAAACACGCACTGCCGCTCGCGCTGCCCGTCCTTTGACTTCGGCACAAAAAACCGCTAATTTGGGGAGCGCCGGGCAGCGCGAGTAGCAGGGGCAACAGCAGGAGAAGTATCGTGTTTACATACTCGTCCTGCCCACTTCCCTGCCCACTTCGGCTGAATGTAAACGGGGTATTAGACATGAATCATTTGAGGCACTAGAAGCAGAAGCAGGCCTAGCGCTAGATGGGCAGACGATAGCGGAGATGGCGGGTCAAAGCTGGCTAAACACAGCCAGCAACAAAGATGTCTGGCATTCCTTGGAGGAGGCTTGTACCCGAAGGGGGTCCGTACAAGCTACATAATGTTTTAAGAGTATTCTATCTATCTATCTATCTAATCATTTGAGGCACTAGAAGCAGAGGCAGGCCTAGCGCTAGATGGGCAGACGATAGCGGAGATGGCGGGTCAAAGCTGGCTGAACACAGCCAGCAACAAAGATGTCTGGCATTCCTTGGAGGAGGCTTGTACCCGAAGGGGGTCCGTACAAGCTACATAATGTTTTAAGAGTATTCTATCTATCTATCTATCTAATCATTTGAGGCACTAGAAGCAGAGGCAGGCCTAGCGCTAGATGGGCAGACGATAGCGGAGATGGCGGGTCAAAGCTGGCTAAACACAGCCAGCAACAAAGATGTCTGGCATTCCTTGGAGGAGGTTTGTACCCGAAGGGGGTCCGTACAAGCTACATAATGTTTTAAGAGTATTCTATCTATCTATCTATCTAATCATTTGAGGCACTAGAAGCAGAGGCAGGCCTAGCGCTAGATGGGCAGACGATATCGGAGATGGCGGGTCAAAGCTGGCTAAACACAGCCAGCAACAAAGATGTCTGGCATTCCTTGGAGGAGGCTTGTACCCGAAGGGGGTCCGTACAAGCTACATAATGTTTTAAGAGTATTCTATCTATCTATCTATCTAATCATTTGAGGCACTAGAAGCAGAGGCAGGCCTAGCGCTAGATGGGCAGACGATAGCGGAGATGGCGGGTCAAAGCTGGCTAAACACAGCCAGCAACAAAGATGTCTGGCATTCCTTGGAGGAGGCTTGTACCCGAAGGGGGTCCGTACAAGCTACATAATGTTTTAAGAGTATTCTATCTATCTATCTATCTAATCATTTGAGGCACTAGAAGCAGAGGCAGGCCTAGCGCTAGATGGGCAGACGATAGCGGAGATGGCGGGTCAAAGCTGGCTAAACACAGCCAGCAACAAAGATGTCTGGCATTCCTTGGAGGAGGCTTGTACCCGAAGGGGGTCCGTACAAGCTACATAATGTTTTAACCTAAACTAACCTAACATTTAAAAACTTTGTGTATAATTTTTATTACATTTTTGTTGAGGACAGAGGACTAAATCGAATAATAAAACCACGACTCGTTATTACCCGATTTATTGTCGGTATTCCATAGCTAACAAACTAATTAATTACACGCACTGATATAGGCAAACATGGCTTTGGTTAAATAATTACAGACCCTCTACAAACTACGCGCTAGAACATTACGAAAACTTGTTCACCATAGTAGCTCTGAAAGCGGACTAACTATCTAAATTTAAGAGTGGGCGGAAAAGGATTAACATTTACGACCACTTCCGGTTCTAGAAGTTTCCAGAATGTTCCAACGTATTCTACAGTGCTTCCCCTAGCGTCGAGGAGCGATAACTACGCTGGCCATTGATAAATACACAATGGCCCATTCATAAAAGCGGCCCTCTGGCGTCGAGGAGCGATAACTACTATCAAATAATCAATGGGCACTCGTAAGAGATTCATTCACAAACGCAAGCGCCATCTATCAGCGACTAGCGCAAATGAACGACACAAATCACATCATTTCCTCCTCCACCCAACGACAGAGGTCGCTACGCTACAGTAAATTACTATTTTATCTTGGTGAAAAATGTAAATCGGTCACATTTCTCCCGCCGTGTACATTTAATGTACATAATTGTATCACTAGTGACTGGTTTACAGTTTCCACACGTCAATGATAACAATTTAAGTTACTCTAACTTAATCTAATAATCGCTGTATGCGATAAGCACTTGTACTGAAATCAATAAATAATTTAGAACATACATAACATAAAGCTAAGGGTAGTCACTGCAGGATCCTTGCTCTGCTATATATTTAATTGAATTAAATTAAAAAACTCCTCCTAACAGCATGATCCTGCAATAACGCCAACAAAACAATGACCTTATTTAACAAGGATCTAAATCCACATAAGGAATCCAATAATTACAATACTAAGTATGTAGGTACAATACTAAGTATTACTCAGACTTAGTCTCTTATTCTACTTAACCTTTAGTTAAATACATAATTTGGTTATATAACTACATAAACATCAACGGTAGTCGCTCCAGGACCTTGTTCTGCAATATATTAAATCACATTGAATTAAAAACTCCTCCTTACAGCAAGGCCTTAGAGTGACGCCAAGAAAGAAAACAATATGGTGACTTAGTCTACACCACTGGTTAACATTAACAATACAATATGTTTTACAATTTTGACTTTGACAACTAAGCTTATTCTACTGGTATGACGACGAGACGTTTAACAGGACGACGCATTGTACCACTCTTGGGTTTGACGTCAACGACTCTTACGATACCATCCACGCCTGGGTACACGCGTTCGACTCTCCCCTTTGGCCATATGTTTCTTGGTAAGTTGGGGTCTACTACTACCACCAAATCGCCCACCTTGACTGTGTCGCCGCGTCCATGTGGCTCCCGCCGGTTTTGAAGTGTAGGTAGTACTTCGCGTACCCATCGTTGCCAAAATAGGTCCGCCAGTCGTTGCGACGCTCTCCAGTATGAATGGCGTAGTTCATCCGGTCTTGTGAAATTCCCTGGCAGCGGTACTTTAGTGGGTGCGCCAAGCAGGAAGTGGTTAGGCGTCAGAGCCTCCTCGTCGTCTGGGTTAACCGATACATGGGTCAAAGGTCGTGAATTAACTGTGTGTTCTACCTCTGTCAGAAGTGTATGAAGCACATCTTCATACGGGTGCCGATCTATCAGTGTGACATTCAATGCTGATGGCGACTGTGTTTCTCGTAATATGTCGGCCGCCGCTGCGATGCGCGAGCGTATTCTTATTATGTTGTGTTCATCGACTGTCAGAGATAGCAGATTCAAACGGCTGTCGGCTGGTACCGCTCTCCCGCCGGTGACGTGACGCAATTCTTCCGGGAAACATTCCTCCTGTATGGCGCGTGTCCACAGGAACTCGGCTCGACGTGTGTACTGTGTACCAAGAGGTATGTAGACCGTCGGCATGACGCTGAGGTTGCGACTATGCGCTCCGGATCGCGTCCTCGTAGTCTCCCGTTGCTGCGCCTTCCAGTTCGGGTCGTCTGTGGTAACGCGACTATTGCGTTTGCGGGTAGCGGCTGTGGTGTGCACTCGAAGTCGGTCGATGAATTGAAGCAGGCGCGCCGTGGCCCGGATGAGTCGCAGCCAGGAAGAGAAACGTGTAACGTCGGGTAGCGCCTCTCTTGTAGTCGATCGTTTGTGCGCCGTGACAGTGGTGACACGCTCCTCTCCAGTGTCGAGGCTGGGGTGCGAGTTTGTTTTTTGCGGCCAGGCGTTTTCGTCGTCGTACAGAAACGAAGGACCGGTGTACCAGCGGTGGCTCGCTGTGAAGTGAGATGGTGTATCGCGAGTCGAGTCGTCGGCGACGTTGTGAGCGGTGGGGACCCAGCGCCATTCGCTTCGCTGGGTTGTTTCTTCTAGTTCTGCTACTCGGTGCGCGACGAACGGTTTGAAGGCGCGCGCGCCGGCGCGCAGCCACGCTAGCACGGTGCGCGAGTCGGACCAGAAGACTCGGCGGTCAGCGCGACGATCGTGCTCTTCTTCCACACAGCGCGCCAGTCGCCCGCCGAGGACGGCAGCCTGCAATTCAAGTCTAGGTATAGATGTGACCTTAAGGGGCGCAACGCGCCCTTTCGCTGCCGCGAGCGACACATTAACTTGACCTATGTCGTTCACTGAACGCCAATATGCTGCTGCGGCATAGGCCCGTTCGCTCGCGTCCACGAATATGTGCAATTCTAAACCAGTTGAGTCATTAAATCCCGGGTAAAAACGTGGGATACGAACGCCTTTTAGAATTTGCAGGGCAATTAACCAGTCGTGCCATTTACGCTCTAAGCTTTTAGGTAGGCGCTCATCCCAACCGATATTTAAACGCCAAGTGTCTTGCATTATGCACTTCGCTTGTGTCGTAAACGGCGCGGCTAGTCCCAGCGGGTCATACAGAGACATCGCCGTTTTTAATAACTGGCGTTTCGTAACCTGCTTGTCTAAATAAGAAGGGTCTACTTTCCTGAAGTTGAATCCCAAACTGTCATTGTGGTGTCGCCAGATGAGGCCGAGAATTTTCTCCTCCTTGTTGAGCAGAGTGTCCGCCTCTGCTGGCTCAGTTGCGAGGCCTGCGATGGCGGCCGGCTCGTTGGACGCCCATTTCTGCAGTGTGAAGTTACCTCGCCGATGTACAGCGTTGACTGCTTTAGATACCCGGTTCGCTTCTTTTGCGTCGTCAAAACTCTGTAAATAATAGTCCATATAGTGATTTCGAACTATAGAGTTCACCGCTTCGGGGTAGTCAGACTCATGAACCCGTGCGTTATAATTTTCTTGCATGAGCTTTTCTATAGTTTCGTCTGTACTTACATGACTGCAGCACTCTCTGATCTGTGGTACTAGATGTACTTTTGTCAGATTGCAGGTTTGGCCGTGTAAAGCCCAGCCAAGTGGTGTACGTGACGCTACCGGTTGACCTTTTGTACCTACTCGCACTTCTGAGGCAAGTAGGAGCGCCCAGTTGTCCTGGCCTATCAAGACAGTTGGCACGCCTGTGTCGTATGAGAGCTGCTCGACTATAGGTGTCAGATGATCGAAGCCAACCAGGTCATTTGCGCGTATTGACTGGCTTGATAATTCAAGTCTGTCGATAGTTCTGGCTTCGATGTCTATGCCTTCGGTTGTGTACTTACCTCGTATATTTATCTTGACTCGGCACGAGTTTGTAACGTCGATACGTGTGCCCGCTACGGCCTCGATGTAAAATGGCTCATTGGGGCCTTTTTCACCTATCCGCTGTGCGACGTCAGTAGTAAGTAGTGTTATTGTCGATCCATCATCCAACAAAGCAAATGTTTCTACTTTACCGTTTGGTCCCGATAGTGTCACTGGTACCACTTTCAGCAAAACTCGGTTGTATGTGCGCGGCGTGCTCGTGTTGCTGATGACGGCGTGTGGCGCGCTGTCAGCGCACTGTGCTGTGTCGACGCGCGGCGCGGTGTCAGCACACGGCGTGGTGTCGACGCTCGATGGTACGTGGTCTGTTGATGTGACACGAGGACGCTCTTCTCGTCTACTGCCACTGTGCAGCAGACCGTGATGATAGTGCTCGCAGTCTTGCACTTCACACTGCTTACTTTTGCATTTGTGATTCCAGGTCCGTCGTTTCAGGCACCTGAAACATAATTTATTTTTACGTACAGTTTCCCATCTATCAGTTATCGACATTTTCTTAAAGTTATTACAGACAGCCACGCTGCTACATTTTTCGCTACATATTACACACGGTGTTTTTTCAGTCTCTACTATATTAAATGACTTTTGAGCCGACCGTTGTGGACGTTCTCGTTTATATTCCACCTCTGCTGAGGCGTGACGCGCATTGATATCGGCCTCTCTATCGAGGAATCGTCCCAACACTACTAGGCCGGGCTCTGCGTCACCCGCAGCAAACTCATAATCATACCACCGGCTTCTAAGCGTAACTGATAATTTTTCTGTAATTACGGAAATCATTTCCGGGCTATGTAAAAATTCTGTTCTTTTCAGAGCTTGCACCGCGGCAATGGCATTCGTGACCTTCGATGCAAACACACATATATCTGTAGGGTTATCTGATAGTTTAGGTAACTGACGTAATTTATTTAACTCGTAAGTTATTAGTGCATTTGGTCGCCCAAACCTAGATTCTAACCTTTGCATAATTTGAGCGGCCGAGGATCCTAGAAATAGGCATTTGACTGCCTCCATTGCTGGCCCTCTCAAAGATTTTCTGAGGCGGGCCAAATTCCCTGCCTCTGTGTGAGTCGACGCTGACTCATTATATGCTGCTTTAAAGTGCAGCCATTCGCCCGCGTGGCCACTAAAAATAGGTAAATCAATTCCATACCTGCTGGCGGCGGGGTTACCCCGCGCTACCTCTAACAATGCTTGAGTCAGTCCTTTCAGAAGGCTCCCCTCGTCGCCGCGTTGCGGTGAGGGCGGCGGCGCGTCATGTGGCGTCGCCGTCCGTGTGTCCCCGCGACGCGGTGGGGTGGGCTGATCATCGTGTGGCGACATGGGTCGCAACTGCGGCGGGCGGATGTAGCCGCGGTGTTCGCCGAGCGCGTCCGCGGCGTCCGTCTGACGTTTCGATGTCGCAGTCGAGCTTCCCGCCAATAATTCTTCCTCTGCTGAATCCGCTTCCAAGAGCGCTAGCCTAGCGGCGGCGAGCTCCAGTCTCGCTCGGGCCAACGCCTTTCTGTTGGTTCTCGTCTCGTCCAGTGGTTGTCTGTGTGGAGTTGTCGTCGCCCCAGGGCTGTGAGGCTGGGTCAGGTCCGAATCTGTGACGGAATTATTGGGTGTGCCTGTCGGCCCCACCGCTGTCACCGATTCCGTGGAGACGGGCCCGTCCCCTTCCGTTGCCGCTGTGACGGGTTCTTGCATACCGCGTGTCTTCACCATGTCGACAGGTACTGCACTACACCACACTACCACTCTCGCGTGAGGGCAAACCAAAGCTATGCCTGCCTATATCCGGCTCTCGAAGGACCAATGTTGAGGACAGAGGACTAAATCGAATAATAAAACCACGACTCGTTATTACCCGATTTATTGTCGGTATTCCATAGCTAACAAACTAATTAATTACACGCACTGATATAGGCAAACATGGCTTTGGTTAAATAATTACAGACCCTCTACAAACTACGCGCTAGAACATTACGAAAACTTGTTCACCATAGTAGCTCTGAAAGCGGACTAACTATCTAAATTTAAGAGTGGGCGGAAAAGGATTAACATTTACGACCACTTCCGGTTCTAGAAGTTTCCAGAATGTTCCAACGTATTCTACAGTGCTTCCCCTAGCGTCGAGGAGCGATAACTACGCTGGCCATTGATAAATACACAATGGCCCATTCATAAAAGCGGCCCTCTGGCGTCGAGGAGCGATAACTACTATCAAATAATCAATGGGCACTCGTAAGAGATTCATTCACAAACGCAAGCGCCATCTATCAGCGACTAGCGCAAATGAACGACACAAATCACATCATTTCCTCCTCCACCCAACGACAGAGGTCGCTACGCTACAGTAAATTACTATTTTATCTTGGTGAAAAATGTAAATCGGTCACATTTTATTTTCATTTGTTTAAGCCATTACTTATAATCTGTACGGAACTAAATAAAGCTTTATTATTTATTCATTATTTAATCATTTAGGATCTTGTGGCTTTCTTATTATGTATAGATAGAAATAGTACCTACTTACGTGCTTTATACTTGCAATCTACGGAGCAGGCTTGAAGGGTGAATCTCAACAGATAGCCCGTGGGTGGTGGTTAGCCAACTAATGTAGTAGCCAGACAGACGCTATCCGTCAACTGTGAGCCTTACCCTTGTTTTTCCACAATATGCTACTAATTTATTTTTCTTTTAACACCTCACGTGTCTGAGTTTGGGCTATTTTTAGACCTAAAACCCCAGCGGTGGGGGGGGTTGGGGGTTAGTTGCGAACCCTATAGGTTCACAACTACTGATGAGGATATGTTTCCCATCGGATGATGTTTTTTTACGTTTATATAATGTGATTTAAGCTTATATACCTACTATGTAAAGTTTTGTCCTTATGCACACATGGAGTGCATTTGACATGCTGGGGGGGGGGGAGGGCGTTAGTTGCGAACTCCATAGGTGCACAACTACCTACTGATGATGATTGGTTTTCCATCGGATGATGTTTTTTTACGTTTATATATATGATAAGCTTATATACCACTATTTAAAGGTTTTTCCTTATGCACACATGGGGTGCATTCGACACTTGAGGGGTTAAGATTGTTCCTTGATAGGTAAGCCATGACGTTAAAATGGGAATAGGCAGGACAGATGGCGCTGGCAAAAGAAATTGTTATGGCTATGATATGGACAGGACAGTTCGATATTTTTTCGGTACAACTGCCTTAAAAAAATTGGCTGCCGTCACGTAAAATTATGCATACCTAAGTAGTTATTGCATAGGTAGCATGTCACGGTGTCGAGGTGTCGCGAAACCTTAAGATTTCTAGTAGTGGCTAAGTACAGTACAATCGCGGCGGGATTTTATCATGCGCTGGATTTTCAACTGTCTGCTTAGCGCCGGGAGTTGAAAATACAACAGTGTGTTTTTCGTCGCGCTGGGATGCACTCTGTTTTTGTTAGGTTGGATTCTCAACGCTCAGCTCAACAACGAGAGTTGGAAATCCAGTACGCGATAAAATCCCGCCGCGATTTTATTACGCTCGCGCTCGTGTGAACGCCGACTAAGGCATCTTCACGGTTCCCCTCTTCTCCAATCTAAATAAAAACAAGATGGCTGACTTGAGCGAAGTAATGGCGGCTCGGCTCATTTGCAATACCTCTGCAGTGCGCGTAATGATGGCGGTGACCAGCACTTTTTGTTCCAGCTTCTCCTTTCCTCGAGAGGGGTTAGGTTAAATCATTGTTATTTTAAATTTGCTTTTCATTCTCCGCAACGAAGAGAAAGATGCTGAAGAAAATGTTAAAATTAAAAAGTGGGGCGTTGTGTCGGCAATTGTTAGCTAGATTTATTGTTATTATCTCTAAAACCAACTACGTATATTATTTTTAGTGCTAGGAACAAAAACGTCTTAAACAACTCAAATCTATACATAAATAACGAACTTAGAATCCAAGTTTCTTCAGAAAAGTGTCTCATTGGTCTCCATCTAGAATAATCCAAATAAACATCTGACGTGGCAGACACATTTTAGGATAAATTAAGATCTAGACTACGGGTGCTTACATAAACAAACAGGTTTCCAGGTACGGGCGGGTCGGTATAGATCGGTGTAGGTATTAATTGCTATGATATCTTATGCGCTCACATATAAACCGACAAGCCTAACCTAAATCGGTTTCTTATGAAGAAACAGGTTGTTTACACTTGCTTCTTTATGTTTGCACCCTATCTTCTGTCATGGGTTCGCTTTGAGGGATTGTCCGCTGTTTGGCGACATCTGTTAGGGATATCATTTACAACTCTTCATTCAAAACTATGATGATACCGAATCCCTTCTTACAACAATGAAGTAATTCATTATACACATTCACACACTCACCCCGACACACTCACACTCACACAGACACACTCATGCGCACACAATCACACACAACACACACGCGCGCGCTCCAACATTCTTGTATTGGACTTTTGTTAATTTGTTCTTTTTGATAATAATTATGTATTAGGACTTTTAAATGAAAGTAAAGCAGGTTCTTTGCATCATATATTTGGAAAACAGATACAGAGGAGAAAAGCACCAACTAGCCGAAGCCATGTTTTTACAGAGAGTTCAAAAGTGTTCTAAGCACGTGACTTTCTTCTAGAACAATACAATGTTACCACTATAAAATATTATTATTGTTACTCTAACACCACCCCTCAATAAAATATTTTACTTATACAAACCAAAAAACTTGTTTCATTACCTACTCAACAAAAAAATAATATGTCTAGGACTTAAATTACAAAGTCTACTAGTTACAAAATAATCTCCCTCTTAATCTTTTAAATATAATCCCACCCAAAGCTTTAGTTAAAATATCTGCAAGTTGATCTGTGGTACTTATATACTGCAACTTGACAATATTATTATCAATCTTTTCTTTAACAAAACATCTCTTTATATCTAAATGTTTGACTCTAGAATTACCACTGGTCATCAGCGCTATTTTGATAGTAGACTGGTTATCTTCAAACATATTAATGACTATCCCTTCAAAACCCAAAGATAACAAAATATCCTTTACCCAACAAGCCTCACTTGTTGCTGTACATAAGGCAACAAATTCTGCCTCAGTTGATGACAATGAAACAGTACTCTGTTTCTTTGAAAACCATATAACCGAACATCCAAATACTTTGAAAACACAACCAGTTGTAGACTTACGGTCATTACTCCCTCCCCAGTCACTATCAACATAGCAATTAACCAAATCTTCACAATCTTTATAGTATTTTAAACACAAATCAATTGTTCCCTTCAAATATCTTAAAATATTTAACAAAAGCTTGAACAATAAATTAGATGCACAACTTTGGTATCTACTTAAAATATTAACAACAGCACAAATATCAGGTCTTGTCCCCATTGCTGCATAAATCAAACTTCCCACCAGTTTTCTACATTTGTTTTCTATTTCAGCAGATTCTGAACATTCTCTATTTAACACATGAAAATTGTAATTTTTATCAATAGGCAACAATAATGACTTACAGTCTAACATATTATATGTTTTTAACAATCCCATTATGTATTTACTTTGAGATATCATAGTACACCCATTTTCCAAATCCTGTTTCACTTCTATCCCCAAATATTTACTAATGGGCCCCATTTCTTTCATTTTGAAACTTTTACACAGAACATCCCTTAACTCTAAACTCTGTTCTTTACAATTTCCAAAATATAAAATATCGTCTACATACAGTAACAAAAAAGTTTTTATCTCTCCCTCACACTTAGAATATAAGCAGTAATCTTTATCAGATTGTTTATAACCCAATGACAACATAACTTTATTAAAAGTCTCGTTCCAATATTTAGGTGCTCTTTTTAAACCATATATAGATTTATTTAACTTTACAATCTTTCTATTAGTTCCTTCTGGTAATGCTAAATACAATTCTTCATCTAAGTGAGCATTCAGAAATGCTCCACAAACATCCATTTGTTGTACTTGCAAATTATATTTGGTTGCCACACTCATAAATATCCTAAAAGTATTAAGACTAGCAACAGGGGCATATAGATCATAATCACTACTACAACATTGCTCAAACCCCTTAGCTACTAATCTAGCTTTAAAAATTCCATTGTCTTTCTTCTTTAAAACCCACCTAGAGCGTATCACTTCCTTTCCTTCTGGTACACACTGTACTTCGGTCCAAGTATTATTATCTTTTAAGGTATTTATCTCTTGATTGATAGCCTCTATCCAATCATCTCTTTCTTCACACTCCATGGCTTCCTTATAAGTACTAGGTTCATTGTGCATACTTATAAAACCAATTTCATAATCACTTAACCATTTAGGAATTTTCTTAGAACGTGTTAGCCTTGAACTTCCTGTATTTTCTCGCACATTCTCATCTACATTCACTTGTTCTTCTTCCTCTTCTTGGATCTGGTTTTCTATTTCTTGACATTCCTGGAATTCTGCACTACTTTCAGTTTCAGCTTCAGATTGATTTTCCTCATTAAACATGCCATCATCCATATCTAAAGATATAAACTCTTCATCTTCTTCAGTTTCTTCAGACTTTTCATGTTTCTTCACAAAAGTTACATCCCGCAGTATTTTAACCACATTTTTGTCTGGTAAATAAATCCTGTAGCCTTTTGTGCATTCACCATAGCCAACAAAAATACCTTTTTCTCCTTTGGCATCAAGTTTCTTCCTCTTTTCTTTTGGTATATGTACATACACATTACTACCAAATTCATGTAAACAATTTATATCAAACTTCTTTCTTGACCATGACTCATAGGGTGTTTCTCTACTGACTGACTGACTGCGACAAGTTCTGTTGAGAGTAAATACAACGGTGTTTACAGCTTCAGCCCAAAATACTTTATCCATCCTTTTAGCATGCAATAAAGTTCTAGCTCCTTCAACCAATGTTCTCATGTCCCTTTCTGCTTTGCCATTCTGCTCTGGACAGTAGGGCACAGTTGTCTCATGTGTCACCCCATGTTCAAGTAATAAAGTTTTCATTTCTGAGTTCACGAACTCGGTACCATTATCAGTACGAAGTGTGCACACAGAATTGTTCAACACATTTGCCTTCTTCAGAAATTCTCTAATCCTAACTTTAGTTTCAGACTTATTTGTCAAGAAATAAACTGTTCTATATTTCGAAAAATCATCCTTTAACAGAAGGAAATACCTTGAGTCTCCAAGCGATGAAACTTCCATTGGCCCACACAGATCTGCATGCACTAGTCCACCTGGCCTATTTGTTGAGCTTCTGCTGTTCTCAAATGGTAACCGATGCTGTTTTCCTTCCACACATGCTGTACATGTATCAATATGTGGCTCACTGTAATCAATGTTGTTTACTTTCAGAATACGTTTGACTTCCCGATAATTTTGATGTACTAACCTATTATGCCAATCAGTTAAGTCAAGTTTAGCTACACTAGCCTGATAACAATCTGACTTATAAATAAAGTCCATTACATAAAACATGACATCCTTTTTAGCAACTGCACATACCTTGTTATTTTTCATAAATATACATTCAGTATTTGTCATTTTTATTTCAAAACCTTTATTAACTGCACTACCCACAGAAAACAAATTCATCTTTAGTTCCGGAACATGTAAAACATCATTTATTGTACTAAATACATACTCATGACCATTGAAAGCTTGAACACAAATCTTACCTGTACCTACAGCACTAAGTTTCCGGCCATCACCTATAACTACAGTCTTAGGAATCGATAACTGTTCATATTCACTGAACAACTCTTCTTGGTATGTCATATGCTGACTAGCACCACTGTCCACTAGCCACTTTTCACAAAGTCTATCTTCAACACCAGCTAAGGCCGTAGTGATGAACGCATTCCCCTGTTTACTGTCCTTTGGACCATTCTTGTCAAACTTCTGCCCTTGCGTCTTCACTTTGCACTGGTCCTTGAAGTGACCTGGTTTGTTGCAATTGAAACATACATTTTTCATCCTACAGTCCTTCTTCAAATGTCCTGGTTTTTGACAAAGAAAGCATTTCATGTAACTTTTGTTTTTATAACCTGCCTTCGAAAACAAGGCTATATTCTCCGACTTGCTGTCTTTACTCTTCAACCTCTCTTCTTCAATCAAGAGGCGTGCCGTCAAGTTGTCTATTGTTTGCTTGTCTTCAGCACAGGATTCCCAGGCACTAACAAAATGACTGAACTTTTCAGGGAGCGACATGATTATTTTTGAGATTACCATTCTATTGCTAACACTTTCTCCAAGTCGTTGCAAGGTTTGCTGCTGTTCCTGGACCTTGGTAATAAAATCTACGACACACATGTCGTCCTCAAACGTCAGTTGGAAGAACTTTTGTTGACACATCATGATAGATGTTTCGCCACTTCGCTCGTAAACGCTGTGCAGCCGTTCCCACACTCCTCGAGCGGTCTCACATGTTATCACATGCTGCAATACTGCTTCAGACAATCTTGTCACAATAACGCTCATCGCCTTTAAATCTTTTTCTGCCACGACCGCCGCCGCTTTTGTGTCTGCTTCGCCATCACTGGACTTAACCTCCGTCCCAGTAACAATATTATACAGACCCAGATCTCGAAGAACTATCGACATCTGAAATCTCCAGACGCTCCAATTCTTGGCTCCCTCGAGTTTTATAACTCCGTGCTTCTCCATTTTGTACTAAAATATTGCTTCACGGTAGACATGGGCCGTACTTGCAAAATCGAGTACCAGGGCTACCAAGTACGGCCACCTTTAGACACCAGCGCCAAAAACCAGGGCTAGAAATACTTTCAAGTATTTTCTTTCAGCATCGAAAATTGATCCTTAAGTTCATTACAATAAGGAGTACAATCGCGTATGCAAAACAGAATACTTCCAACTTTCAAGACTTGTAGAAACAAAACTTGGAAGAAAAATACTTGCATAGAACACTATTTTTCTTTATGGCAATTTGTGTTATAACCAAAAAAAATTGTGACCGTATCCGAATATCTTTTTTATCTTTGGTTTGATGATGTTATTCAATTTTATTGAGAGTTATACATTTGCCTGGTTTGTTTGTTATTGTTAACATAAAATATGCTTTAATTCTTTTCTAGCAAAGGTGTGATGCAACCAAAAAATTATTAGTGATCGTGTCCAGACCCCTTTATTGTCCTTGGTTTGACGTTTGACGGAATTGGTCACAAAATTTTCCATGCTTGTATGACTTTATTTTGATAGGAATAAAGGTGATATTCAATTGAAAGTAAATTAGCTGATTTGTTTGTTGATATTTTTATTTTTTGAAATATGGTTGTTTTCACTAAAAGTGAACTGGTGAAAACATTTGACTAAAGAAATGAATAAATCAACGTAATTCTATAATATTCCACATTACCTCGTCATTCCTAGTCAATACTTCGGATCGTCAATTGAGATTTAACTAGATATTTATCGGACGTATAAAAATAATAGGCTGTTATTTAATAACAGATATTTGGAACTGTTATTTTTGTGTAACAGTAACAGCGATAACAGATATTGTGTTTAACCTGTTACAACCCATCTCTACCCAAAAGTCCTTCCCTCCTCCCTCTCAACCGCCATCTTACTTCCCTCTCCCTCTCACTTTCGTTCCTTCTCTCTCACACACGTTACGTTCCATTCCTCATAGATTCTCACATAAACACTCATCCTACATTATTTATTGTAATGAAATCTCCCCGCCTAGTTTTGTTTAATCAATATAAAAATATTTGTAGTACCTTTAAAGGCTGATTCATGATGACTTTCAAAAAGTGAATTATACAGGGTTATTGGTAAAACACCAGCAACCCTTAAGGGGTCATTGTACTCATAATTATGAACAACTTTTATTATGGGACCAAACCTGAAATCGCGAAAAAAAAATCAGCTGTTCAGTACATTTACTTATCTATTTTTTTTTTCGCGATTAAAAGTTGTTCAAAATGATGAGTACAATGACCCCTTAAGAGGTTGCTGGTGTTTTACCAATAACCCTGTATAAAATGAAATAAAAATGCACTGAATAGAATAGAATATCTTTATTTGCATAAAATATGGTACATAAAAGGTCTTAAATATAAAATTAGTTCCACATATTTTGCTTACTTATTTCAGCATGCAAAAAAACACCTTAAAAATATAAACAAAAACACTTATTACTAGCCTACTGAGATCATGTGAACAATAAAATATTTAAAAATTAAAAATGAGAATAGTGAGATCATAAATTGATGAATTTAAATATACCTAGTTAAGTTAGCTTAATTATTTTATGCTTAGCTTATAATTTAAAAATTCACTTAAAGTGTAGAACACATTAATACAGAGCCATTTCTTAAGTTTTATCTTAAAATAATTTAATGGTAGCTCTCTGATCTGTTTAGGTATTTGGTTATATATTTTGACAGACATATTATAACAGTTGTTCTGGAATAGTGTGCTTCTACATCTTGTGACAGCCAGTCGGGTTGGATCTCTTGAAAGAAATTTTTTATTTTCATTGGCTTTAGTAAACAGCTGAGAGTGCTTTTTAACAAATATTCCTACTTGCAAAATGTACAGACTGGGTAGAGTTAGTAATCCTAATTTCTTAAATAGAGTTCTGCAAGATTCAAACGGTCCGACCCCACAAATTGCTCTGACACATTTTTTTTGTGTGATAAAGACTTTTTTAGCCTGAGAAGAATTACCCCATACAAGAAGGCCGTATCTGAGAACTGACCCGACGTACCCATGGTACGCGGTCATAGCAGTTTTTTGGCTTGATAATATCTTAAGCTTTTTAAGAGCAAAAACAAATTTATTTAGATTAGGGCATATGCGAGTTGTGTGTGCTTTCCAATTACAGTGTCTATCTAAGGTAATACCTAAAAATTTGGTCTCAAGGACTTCTTCAATTTTAGTGTTTTTATAGTTTAAGTCTAAGGGTTTTAATTGGGAATTGTTATAGTTAGAGAATTGTAGAATTTTAGTTTTAGATACATTAGCTGTTAGATTGTTGTCCTTTAACCAGTTCATTATTGATTCTATAGTATTGTTTAATGAATTTTCGTAGTTGCTATCTGAATTTTCCGGTACTATAACTGAAATATCGTCCGCGAATAGAATGCATTGGTGTGATGTCACTTGAGGAATATCGTTTATGTAAATAAGGAAGAGAAGAGGGCCTAGTACACTTCCCTGAGGAACACCGAACTTATTTATTAAAAGAGTAGACCTGAATGGTGTAGACACAAGTTGGTCATTTAATTGGTTTATTTCAACGCATTGTTTTCTAGTGCTTAGGTAGCTTTTAATCCAATCGAGTGCTTTACCTCGGATTCCATAAAGCTCACATTTATTGAGCAAGATTTTGTGATCTACGAAATCGAAAGCTTTGCTCATATCAAAGAAAATGGCAGCAACTCTATTACGTTTATCGATATTTTCTGTTATTTTTTGTACTAATGAGAATGCAGCAAGTGTTGTAGATTTATCTTTTTGAAAACCATTTTGATTGTTTACTATTATGTTAAATTTATTTAAGAAATTCATTATTCGGGAGTGCATGACTTTTTCAAAAATTTTAGATAAAATTGGAATTAACGTGATAGGCCTATACTGCCCTCGTAATAGCAAATGCAGTAATCGACATTTTTACGATTTTCCGTTTTTATCAAAAATGACATAAGGAGACTTTAGGCTACACGTAGATTTTTTTTTTTTTTTTTTGTATGCCTGGAACATGGTGAAATAATAAGGAAAAATGCAGCATTTCGTCTGAAATTATCTGACATTGTTAGTATGAATGCAGTAATGATCATACACCAGATTAAAATGCAGTAATCACGTATTTAGTACTAAGTTAGAATGCAGTATTCATCTAAATACTAGTAAGAAACGCAGTACTCGCAATTTGGCTGCGTTTTAATTTTGTACATTCGTATATTCGTTTATTACTATGATGGCGTGTTGTCTAAGGACAAATGCAGTAATGGTTTATACTGCTATTGACCCTAGTATCATAATAGAAAATATGTAAAATATGATGTGTTGCTATAGCGCATACTGCGTTTTATATTAGTGCCTCAGTCTGTGATCATCACTCGCGGTGGAGTATATGTTTAACGACTTTAAAGAAAAATACCCTGAAATTAAAATCTCTTACGAACTATAGACAGTTTTAAAAAAAAAGACATGAACATTTCGTTTACTCAGTTAGTAAACGAAGAATGTGAAGAGTGTGAAGGGTATAAACTACATCAGCCCACCTGCAGAGAAGCAGCATCTTGTGATATATTATGTAGTTGCCATATGATACACCAAGAAAGATACAAAAAACCCCGAAAAATGTGCCATGAAGATGTTGATGATACAACAAGAAAGATACAAAAACTTGAAGATGTTGATTTATCAGTTGCTGATCCCAGAAAAATATTTTATTCTGCCGATTTACAGAAAGTCATTATGCTGCCAAGGATCGACATGTATAGAGCCGTAATTTTTTGTCCGAGAATTATAGCATTTAATGAGAGTTTCGTGCCTGTAGGACCTACTAATTTGCCCTATCTACAGCCCTTTGCTGGAGTATGGCATGAAACTACCTCACGCAGAAAACAAGAGGATATTATCAGTACTTCATCATCTGCCTAGCCTTTTCCCAACTATGTTGGGGTCGGCTTCCAGTCTAACCGGATGCAGCTGAATACCAGTATTTTACATGAAGCGACTGCCTGCTGACCTCCACAACGCAGTTAGTGGGTACTACGATACCCCTTGGTAAGACTGGTTGTCAGACTTTCGGGCTTCTGACGACCCGTAACGACTGTCAAAGATCCACGAATAACAGCCGGGACCAACGGCTTAACGTACTTTCCGAGGCACGGAGGAATCTCGGTATGTAAAGATGATCACCCATCCACTGACCAACCCCGGCAAGCACAGCTTAACCTGACGGATCGACCCGTGCGCCTGTTATAACTTAGCCACGACCTCCTCAGGATATTATCAGTACTTCTAAAGCGTTTTTTCTCAGCAAACGTGACTGCACCGAAATAGTGTTGTGGACAGATAATTGTTCAAGCCAGAACAAGAATTGGGATTTTTTTTACATTTCTTGTTCAAATTGTAAACGGTTCTGAAACATGTGCCGAACGAAACTACTTATTTCAATAAAATATTTAGAACCAGGACACACTTTTATGTCGGCTGGCATCTTGCACCACCAAGTAGAAAACCAATTACAAAAAGCAGGAAGGATGTACAGTCTGCAACAGAGATAAGTAACCAGTGTTGTAGTGTGCGTGACACTACAAAACTGTATTGCTACTGTTAAAACGATTCATTACGTACAGCACACAATGCCCTCACGCACAGATCGCGTTCATGTGCGAGTGAGTGCGCTAATGTCTTCTCAATTATAGTATAACATAATTTCGCGTTGAAAACTTAAGCGTTCGTAGCCCAACGAATAAGGCATTATACTTCTGAGTACTACGGTGTGAGTTCAAATCTCTGAAGTGATGATTCTTTTTGCGATTTATTATTTTAAGCTAAAGCAATTAGAACAATTTTTGTTAAGAAAATGTTTTATTTATTTAAAATTGCTTAAATAAATAAAACCATTTTTAATAAATATCTTTATTTAAAAAAAAGAACATCAAAAGTGAACATGTTTTATTATAAATACAACAATATGTTTAGAACATGCTATTACATCTTTTTATACCATTATATAATATGTATACAACAATGGGCGGAGTGAATAAACATGTCACATAGATAACAAATATAATCTGATCCAGTAACAATAACATCACTCACACACTCCTACCTACACAGTACCGCCGACTTAATTTATTATGGCTAAATATGCTGTGAAAGTATTAAGTATTTCGTTTAGGTATCTATTATAAAATAAAGTCGCTTTTCATGTCTGTCTGTGTAGCCGCGTTGTTCTTCTAACGCCACAGATTTTGATGCGGTTTTCACTATCATGATAAATATTTAACTTATATATTATAGAAACCTTCATGTTTTAACAAGTCGTAAAAACCGTGCGAATCAGGGCCGGGTCGCTAGTTCAGTTATATACAGATATGAATTACCTACATTTTTGAAAATTAAAATTAAAATAAAAACATTTACCACCTGTATCGGGAACAGTAGGTATTATAATTATTACCAACCATTATTAATTATTTCTAGGAAAATAATAGATTTAAAAACGTTAAAATGTCTGAAATTTAAAGGTAGTATATAATATGTATGTTACGATAAGTCGGTGGTGATTTTCGACGAAGACATTTTTCATCAGTAATTATGACGACATTGTTTTGTCAATCGAAGTGCCGATATTCCGTGATTTTGACGGTGCACGGTATATAACAAAATTTTACGCGTCGGTTTGCAACATGTCAAACCGTCTGCTTGCAGGTGGTTCCGTACAGTTTGCATAATGACGTTGTGTGCTGCTGCTGTTATGCTGGTCTAAGCGAATGGATCTGATGTATGGGTGGCAACAATCTCACGCACGATGCCGAGGCGAAACATTTGTGTAAGCCAATGGTGTCGGTCCAGGCAGGCGACGGTTATTTCGCTTGTCTCAGTGACAATGCACCCACAGTCAAACGGTTTTTCTCTACAAAAAAAAAAGTGAAAATATTAGGTCTAAACATACACCTCCCAAATTATAAATTAAGAAATAAAAGTTACACAATATAAATACAATGCAGAGAATATATATTTATATACTTAAATACAATTGATATATAAGGCTAGTGGTCAGTAATAATAAAAATTATAATACGATAAAATGGAAATAAAAAGGCAGGGCGAGTGACCTAGGAAATACATAATATCATACTTATAAAAAATAAAAAATAATATAATATAATAATGACACAAATAAAAAAAACAAACAACAAATAATATAATATAATGATGATTTTTTATTTTTTCTAAAAAGTATTAAACAATATTATTATACTTTATTTAGAATAGAAATCCTTTGTTTAATTACCATACATGCAATTTACATTTTTAAATATTTTAGATAAAAAATGAAATCTTTTAAAATTGTATTTTATTATTATTATCTAATCATTTACAAACATATTCATTATTTTTGAATATTTTATTACAAAACACAGATAAAAAACTATTACTATAATACTGTGTAAACCAATAATGGAAATGATTAAATAATTATCGATATAATGAGTGGCTATGCAGTTAACAAAAATTGTATTTATTTGTTAACTGCATAGCCACTCATTATACTAAATTCAACTATTCCGGTGTCATTTCCTATTAGATTCAACTATTCATATCCACAATTCGTTAAATGAGATACAACAGACAATCATAATAAAATTACTGGGTGGGATCACGGTGACATAATAAATTAATACATTCTAATAATAATTTCACTCACCGATAGCATTGGGCGCCTTGCGATTTCACTAATAGAAATATTTTTTTTCTCATGCAAAACAATAATCTGAGCTTTTTGAAATCTTGTTAAATGATGCATGGTCTAAATTAATCAATATATCACAATCACAAACTTCAAGTGCAAAAGAAAGAGTATAATGTGTAGTTGCTAATGCAGACTGACTACATAAGTTCACAATTAAAGGCAGGAATATATTTTTAAAGCGGGTAGTTAGCTTCTAAACTGGGAAATAATTTTAAGTAGGCGAGAAACTTGTGGTAGATTCTCAAACTGGTCAGAATATCGCTTTATTCAGTTAGTATATTCATTTTAAATTACAAAATCTCAAAAATAATATTTTAGTAAACTCGAGGCTCGAACTCAGATCATTCTGTCACTGTAGGTTGAATGCTTACCTGTTGCGCCACGAGAGCAACTATCCTACATTGCGAAATTATGTTACACTATCATTTAAAAGACGTCAGCGCACTCACTCTATGAATGGGATGTGTGCGAGGCTGTCATTGTGAGCAGTACGTACAGTAGGATATAGTTTTGTAGTGTGCGTGTCTGGTTACTTAATTCTTTTGGTGTGTGTACCTATGATTTTTCTGATTTCATTGACTGCACTTAGCAAATTCAAGGAAAGTCACAGTAAAAGCTATGGAAGTTTCTGACTTCTGCAAATATATGGATCATTCATCTCAACATAGACTTAAAAAGAGCACAAACAGAGTATATTTGTGTACAGGTACACAGAAACAAAAGTAACTTGTTTGTGAAGACAGAGTATGCTGGAATGGATGGATTTTCATAGTTAATCATGTTTTTCCTTTTTTAATTTTTAAATGTTTAACAAACTCGTTTTTACACTGCATAAATCCTTTTATTCTACATACATTCAGTATTAACTTTGATGTATTTCCTAGGTACAAATGCAGTAACAAACACGAGTACTGCATTTCACTTCACTACTTTGACGGATTACAAATAGAGACACAAGGTTTAAGTGCAGTATTAAACATTCTAAAGACCTACATAAGAAAAATTAACTTAAAAACTAAACTAAACAATACCAAGTATTTTTATGTACCTTTTCCGTTACAAAATATATCAGTTGTATATAAGTTAAAGGAGAGATTTACAAAAAACACTTAACCGCGTTTTTCTCGAAACCGCCATTTTGCAAGTACTGCATTTGCTATTACGAGGGCAGTATAGTTGTTCATATCTTGTTTAGAGTTTTTTTTGTGAAATGGTTTTACGATTGATGATTTTAAATTTTCTGGAAAGACCCCTTGCGTAAACGATAGATTTATAAGGTGACTTAAAATGTCCGCTAGTTCTTTATTACAATTTTTTAATATGGCTGTTGAGATGCAATCATAACATAACCAACAGCTCGTGTGTTATTTAATGAATTTATGGTTCTTGAAACTTCTTCACAAGAGGTGGGTCTCAGGTAAATAGTCGAATTTGATGAATCTATTAACTTGTAATTTGGATGTGAGTTGTTCTCTTTATTTGTTATGGATATGAAGAAATCGTTAAAGGCAGTCGCAATTTTCATTGGGCATTCAACGATTTTTTTATTGTAATCTATTGATTTTATTGTTTCAAATGTTTTTGTATCATCTGTTTTATTTTTTATGATATCCCAAGTGGCTTTACACTTACTTTTTGCATTTTTTAAGTATGAATTATTGTTTTGTTTTTTAGAGTTAGATATACATTTTTTAAATAATTTATCATATTTTATGAAGGCTTTTTTGTTGTCGTCTGTGGATTTTTTGTAGTAACGGTATCTTATTGTTCTTTTGTGACAGGCTGATACTTTCAATCCTTTAGTGATCCATTTGGGAGCGTTAACATTTGCATGAATTTTAACTTTATTTATTGGGAAGCAAAGATTGTAATATAATTGTAAAGTTTCGTGAAATATATCAAAAGCTGTCCAGTTCCTATATTAATGCACGCAGTAGGAGGTAGAAGCTAGTCGCAAATAAATCATTGTTGAGTGAACACGTTTGTTATTTTTCTAAAACACCGTTCCATTAATACGAAGAAAGTGAACCTTAAGCACATAAACATTTGGTCGAAATCGAACCGGATAATTAGTGGATGGAACGGCATGCGAACTCGGCTCACGAATACAATAGAGGACCGCATTCCTTAGATAAGGATTGAAGTTGTTTACAAGTAATTAGTGTGAATGTGAAGACTATTTTAAAAACTTATAGAAAAAGTGGTTAAGACATTGCAACTGTTTTGAACGTGTTTGTGCGAATAAAACTACGTGGACTATTTATTTTAATTCTGCAAAATGACTTTACCAACTCCGGAACAGTCTAAATATTTAACTACGTTGGAAGATGTGGCTAGTATGATACAGAAAGCGCAAGTTAACATAAAAAAGTGTCCGAAACAACGATTAACAGCAGGTTATGTTAAAGCGAGAATAAAAGCCATTGAGGAATATTGGGATTCGTTCAAACAAACACATAGCAGCCTTATGAAGTGTACACCACGAGAACAGCGGGGCGTGTTGCCGTACTTTCTTAATGAAGAATATTATACGTATGAAGAAATGTATCTCTGTTTACAAGCGGATTTAACTGATATTCTAACAAACTTGGAGTCACAACAGAGATCATTAGAAGCGGCCAACATATCTAATTCATCACACGATGGCCAGCTACCGTTTGCTAAGCTACCGAGAATACAGCTACCTACTTTTTCGGGCAGATATGAAGAGTGGCCTACGTATAAGGATATATTTACAGCGCTCGTTCATAACACTTCTATTAGCGATGTTCGTAAGTTGCATTATTTAAAGACTAGTGTTGCCGGAGAGGCAGAGATGTTATTACGACATATTCAAATTACGGAAAGTAATTATGCAACAGCATGGGAACTACTTCAAGGACGTTTTGGTAGCAAAAAGATGATTGTGTCGTCAGTTTTAAAGAAGTTTTGCTGTCAGAAAAAGATAAGCAACCCGTCAGCTGCACAAATTAAAGCTTTGCTCGATAATACTGTGGAATGTATCAACAGTCTGAATAACATGAACGTAAACACCGCCACTTGGGATCCTATCCTAGTATTTCTAGTGGCGCAAAAATTGGATTCAGAGACGTTGAAGTGTTGGGAAGAAGCAGCTTACAAAGAGAACAGCGATGAGTTGTCTACGTGGGAGGAGTTGAAGAAGTTCCTCGAGTCTAAGTTTCGTACGCTCGAGCTTATTGCTCCCATCACTACTACAGCTACAAAAGAGAAGACACAAGGTCACAAAGCGTATCATGTCGTAACAAAGGATACTGAGAACGATAAAGGTGACTCTGCGCACACCAAAAGCAGTACATCACCATCTTGTGTATATTGCAAGGGTGACCATTACATCTTTAGTTGTAAAGAATTTGCAAAACAAACTGTGCAACAGCGACGTGAATTTGTGAAGAACAAAAACCTCTGCTTCAACTGCCTAGTACCGAATCACATAGTCTATAAATGTAAACAAAAGAGGAAATGCCGAGTCTGCGGAAGAAAACATCATTCTCTTTTACATGAAGAAAAAGAAACAACACAAGAGAGTGACACACAAGAGAGTAACAAACAAGAGAGTAACAAACAAGAAGAACAAACAGAACAGAAGGTCACAAGCGCACATTTCTCCAAAGAACAACCTGGTCGTCAAGTATTATTGGCAACAGCACAAGTACATGTTACATCAAGTGACGGCAAAACACATGTACTTCGGGCATTGATTGACCAAGGCTCAGAGGCTTCATTTGTATCTTCAAGAGTAGTCGAACTCTTGAGATTGAAGAGGACAAACATCAAAGGTGTAGTCTCAGGGGTTGGAGAAGGAAACCTGGTTCCTATAAAACATGTAGTTGATCTGTCAGTTACATCGAAATATGATAGAAAGGAAGTTATTCAAGTGAAGGCTTATGTTTTGAAATCACTGTCTGCTAGATTACCTTCAAAACACATTACGATGAACTGGCCAGAACTCCAAAAATTACTATTGGCTGACCCTACGTATAACACACCGGGCAAAATTGATATATTACTCGGTGCAGACATCTTTTGCAAAATTATAGAAGTTGGTTTAGTAAGATGTTCTGATGGCATAGTGGCTCAGAAAACACGTTTGGGGTGGATACTCTCAGGTCAAAGGGAAGACAAATCAATTAGCGACGAACACAAAATAACAACACTACATGTGACAAGTATGGTATCAGAAGACAATGATTTGTTAAGAAAATTTTGGGAAATCGAGACAGGTTTATACAAGAAAAGAAAACTGCTTACAAAAGAAGAAGAGGTCTGTGAAGAGATTTACAAAAATACAACTAAAAGAGTGAACGGAAAATACACAGTGCACTTACCTTTGCGACAAGGAATAGAAGAGACACTGAAATTATGTGGAGATACGAAACAACAAGCTGTATATAGATTCAAACAATTGGAGAAGAAATTACAAAATTCGCAGAGCTTAAAGTCAGATTACTCTAAAGTAGTTCATGAGTACATGGAAATGGGTCATTTGAAAAAATCTGACCCAAACGATGACAACAAAGCAGTCTATCTTCCTCACCACGCTGTAATACGCGAAGACAAGGACACAACGAAGGTTCGAATAGTTTACGACGCGTCTGCGAAGGGTTCTAACGGTCATTCTTTGAACGACACCATGATGATTGGACCTGTATTGCAACCTGATCTACGAAGCTTAATTATCACATGGCGAACGCATAGAATATGTGTAGTAGGAGACATAATTAAGATGTATAGAATGATTGATATGACACCAGAACACACAAATTTACAACGCATAGTCTGGCGAGATAACCCTGAAGAAAACCTAGAAAGCTACAATCTGATGACTGTAACCTTTGGTACAGCTGCAGCACCCTATTTAGCTGTACGAACGTTACAACAACTCGCCGATGATGAAGCACTTGAGTATCCTGATACAGCACCTGTAATTAAAAATACATTTTATGTGGACGATTGGATGTCGGGAAATGATACTGAAGAAAAAACAAAGAAAATGTGTGAGGAAATAAAACTGATATTAAGTAAAGGAAATTTTAAAATGCAAAAGTGGTCTAGTAATTCGGAAGAAGTATTAAGGTATTTACAAGAGGGAGATAGTACAAACAGTACGAAGGACGGAATGGAGATAAAGCTAGATAAAGTTATTAAAATTCTGGGATTGACATGGGATAGGAAGGATGATACATTTAAATTCACAATTAACTTACCTGAAGTGCGATGTCCCGTAACGAAGAGATCTATTCTGTCTGATGTAGCAAGGCTGTTTGACCCATTTGGATGGCTTTCACCGGTGATCATCAACGCTAAAGTTTTGATACAAAAACTGTGGCTATGCAACATGGGATGGGATGACGAGCTGCCGTTAGAGTTGATAGATGAATGGATGAGATACAGAGAAGAATTAATACACCTGCAAAACATTACAATACCACGCTGGTTGAAAACTACACCGATCAATTATACAAACATTGAATTGCATGGTTTTGCAGATGCATCTACGCACGCATATGCTGCTGTTACTTACCTTAAGATTATTGAAGAGGACACAGTACATATCACAATCATCGCATCTCGAACCAAGGTTGCACCGTTGAAGCAAATTTCAGTACCTAAATTGGAATTATGCGCCGCAGCATTACTGGCAGACTTAATGAATGACCTGGTAGACCTGTTGAAAATACCTAAAACCAAAATGTTTGCGTGGACTGATTCAATGGTCGTAATGTCATGGCTGCAATCTCAACCAAGTCGTTGGCGTACATTTGTTGCGAACCGAGTGGCAGACATAACACGGGTACTAGACAATGACCGATGGAGACACGTTCAGTCTGCCGATAACCCAGCCGATATCGCTACAAGAGGCGTAAAAGCAAGCGACCTGGCTTGTTTAGATTTATGGTGGACTGGGCCTGTGTGGTTAAAACATAAAAATCTGGATATACAAACATATGAAGTTCCTCAAACTGAATTAGAATTGAAGAGTTCATCATTTCACACAAATTTAGAAGTCAAACCAATCTGGGAACATTTTTCTTCAATTTCAAGAATGAAAAGAATATTAGCTTACTGCAGAAGATTTACAAAAAGAGAAAAGGAAACAAAGGAAGTATATTTAACGGTTAATGAGCTAGACAAAGTATTAGAATTATGCATAAAGTATTATCAAGACTTAGTTTATCAGAAGGATATTGAAGATTTACAGAAGGATGGAAGCGTGAAGAAAAGAAGTTCTCTTATCACTCTCGCCCCTTTTTTAGATAAAAATGGGATAATAAGAGTGGGAGGAAGGTTAGAAAATGCCTCCATAGCTGAAATTACAAAACACCCGATTGTAATACCATGTAATCAGCATATAACTAAGTTATTAGTTCAAGAAGCTCATCTTAGAACACTACATGGTGGGATACAAGCGATGATGGCTTTTGTGAGAACTAGATACTGGGTCATAGGTTTGAAGTCTGCCGTAAGAAAATGTATACACAACTGTAAGACCTGTATCTTGGATAAAGCGAAGGTAAAAACCCAGTTCATGGGTCAGTTGCCTGCCGTTCGAGTCAATCAACATCGGCCATTTATGAATAGTGGGGTTGATTACGCTGGACCGGTATTTATAAGGACATCGAAAGGCCGCGGACACCATGCAACAAAGGGCTATATTTGTTTATTTATATGTATGGCCACTCGCGCGATCCATCTAGAAGCGGTCACAGACCTAACAACACAAGCTTTTATAGCCGCATTTCGGAGGTTTGTGGCGCGCCGAGGCCACTGTTCAAACTTATGGAGCGACAATGGCACCAATTTTGTTGGAGCTGCCAAAGAATTGAAGAGCATGTTCCAGAAGGGAAAGAACAATATAGCGAAGGAAGCGGCTGAACTTCTAGCTAACGATAACACAATATGGCACTTCATACCACCAAGGATGCCCACATGTGGAGGCCTATGGGAGGCTGGAGTTCAGTCCGTGAAAAGACACCTCTACAGGATAAATAAGGACACAAAACTGACCTACGAGGAGATGTCTACGCTCTTAGCACAAATCGAGGCGTGTCTCAACTCTCGTCCCCTTTATCAAATGGACAATACTATGACGCCGCTTACTCCGGGGCATTTTTTAGTAGGCGAGCCCTTGATTTCGGTTCCTGATACATGTTACGAGTACCAGCCTGTCAGTCTTTTAACTAGGTGGCAAATCATTCAGAAAATGACTCAAGACTTCTGGCATAGATGGCGTACAGAGTATCTTAACACGCTCCAACAAAGATACAAATGGCAAGTGAAGGTTACAGAGCCTGCTATTGGAGATGTTGTTATTATTAAGGAAGATAATCTGCCCCCTACGAAATGGTTATTGGGACGGGTGAAACAAATACATCCCGGAAAGGACAATCTCGTAAGAGTGGTAACAGTCCAGACTATGGGGAACAAGGAGTTAAAAAGGCCCCTATACAAATTGATACTGCTTCCCAAAGAACCAATAAGTCAGTGAGCTATGGTGGGCGGTTTAATGATTAGTGAAGTGTTGTTGAAGTAAAATTATAAAATGAAATGTATAGCTTAATTGAAGTTAAAAATATTTTTTACAGTCCATTGTTCGATTTGCATGACATTTGTATTAGTATAGGTAAAAATAAGTATTGATTAAAAACTAATGTTTTGGTGGGCGGTATGTCCAGTTCCTATATTAATGCACGCAGTAGGAGGTAGAAGCTAGTCGCAAATAAATCATTGTTGAGTGAACACGTTTGTTATTTTTCTAAAACACCGTTCCATTAATACGAAGAAAGTGAACCTTAAGCACATAAACAAAAGCTTTATTAAAATTTTTTTGCTCTAGTACTTCGGACCAGGTTAATTTAGATAAGACATCTTTAAACTTTAACGTATTTTCTAAGCTGAAGTCCCTTTTCATTTCATACCAGAAGGGTAATCTTTGTTCTTGGTTTGACGGAAAAGATAGGGTTTGACCGGTGTTGTGATCTGATAGGTATAATGAATGAACTTCACCTTTAGCATATTTTATGTTACTACATATATGATCGATGCATGAATCTTTACGCGTTGGTTTGTTAATGTGTATTTGTAAATTATTATTCAATAGGATGTTTTTTTTTTTTTTTTTTGTTTTTTTTTTTTTTTTGTGTTTTTTTTTTTTTTTTTTTTTTTTAGGTTAGGTTAGGTTAGGTTAGGTTAGGTTAGGTTCCCGCCGCGCCGTCTATTGGTGGTCGGAGGAACTGGCGGGGCTCCGAACCGTCTGCGTGGCGGCCAGGAGGGCCTACACGCGGAGTCGAAGGCGCAGGCCTCGAGACCCCATCAACGAGGAGGCCCTCTATGCCTCGTACGTCGACGCAAAGACGGTGCTCAAGTCGGCAATGTGCGCGGCCGAAGATGCGTCGAGAGCCGAGATGCTGGAGGGTCTCGACAGGGACCCCTATGGAAGACCATACAAGGCGGCGCGGAATAAACTGCGCCCCTGTGGTCCTCCACTGACGGAGACTCTCGAGCCGGCATTGCTGGATGGGGTGGTCCGGTCCCTGTTTCCGTCCAGGACCGACTTCACCCCGCCAGTGATGGATCCCCCGCGGGAGGCGGTTCCGCCGGAGGAGGAGGTCCCCCCGGTTACGGCGGTGGAACTCTACGCGGGGACTCTGCGCCTCCGCGCGAAGACCACAGCCCCAGGGCCGGACGGCGTTCCCGCACGGGTGGTGGCCATCGCCGCCTCACAAATGGAGGAGAGGTTTCGGGACCTCTTTAGCGTGTGTTTTACGACTGGGAGGTTCCCGAAACCTTGGAAGGAGGGGCGGCTATGCCTGCTCCGAAAGGAGGGACGCCCGGCGGACTCCCCCTCGGCTTACCGGCCCATCGTTTTGCTCGATGAGGTCGGTAAGTTGTTCGAGGGGATAATCGCCGACCGGCTAAATAGCCACCTGGGGACGGTGGGGCCGGACCTGTCCGACGCCCAATTCGGGTTCCGACGGG
The DNA here is from genome assembly GCA_905163495.3 of Cosmia trapezina. Classification (NCBI taxonomy): domain Eukaryota; kingdom Metazoa; phylum Arthropoda; class Insecta; order Lepidoptera; family Noctuidae; genus Cosmia; species Cosmia trapezina. The sequence goes on from LR991050.1 coordinate 7,584,399, forward strand.
GTCGTTCGACGGTTGACGCGTTGGCCCTACTCAAGGGCCAGGTAAGGGAGGCCGTGGAGGCGGGGGACGGAGTTTTGGCGGTGTCATTCGACATAGCCAACGCCTTCAACTCTGTCCCCCACTCGACAATCTTGGAGGCACTCCGGTACCACGGAGTGCCTCAGTACTTGCGCCAACTCTTGGCCAGCTACTTGGAGGGCCGAGTGGTCCTCCTTGAAGACAAGACGGCCAGAGTGAGGCGGTATGGCGCAGAGTCCGGTGTTCCACAGGGGTCGGTCCTAGGACCACCGCTGTGGAACATTGGATTCGACTGGCTCCTGCGGGGAACCCTCCTCCGTGGCACGAGCGTCATTTGTTACGCGGATGACACCCTCCTCATTGCCCGGGGGAGGGACTTCAGGGAGGCGGCCAGTCTGGCCTCTGCCGGCGGATCCTTAGTGGCAGGAAGGATTCGCCGCCTCGGGTTGCAGGTTGCGCTGCACAAGACGGAGGCCGTGTATTTTCACGGGCCACGGCAGCGCATTCCTCCTGACGGCCACATTATCGTGGAGGGTGTCAGGATCGGGGTCAAGGCCCAGATGAAATACTTGGGCCTTGTCCTCGACAGCAGGTGGCGCTTCGGCCCACACTTCAGCGGGCTGTCGACGCGCCTGCTGAAGACCGCGAACGCCCTGTCGTGGCTCCTCCCGAACCTGGGGGGTCCGAAGGCACGATGCCGGCGCTTGTACGCCGGCATCCTTAGGAGCATGGCCCTTTACGGTGCCCCAATCTGGGCGGACTCCCTCCACAGGAGGGAGAACGCCACTGCCATCCGCAGGCCCCAAAGGGCCATTGCACAGCGGGTGGGGAGGGCCTACCGCTCGGTAGGCTTCTCGGCGGCATGCGCTCTGGCCGGCACCCCTCCTTGGGAGCTCGAGGCATGGGTGCTGACCAGAGTGTATGAATGGACGGCGCGGCGTAAGGCGCTCGGGGAGCTCCCCGCCGCAGAAGAGCGGGAGGCCGTGCGGCAAGAGGCGAAGGACGCAATCGTCCATCATTGGACGGAGGACCTCGCCACTGCCGCATTTGGCCGCCGAACACTGGACGCGCTCGGGCCAGTCCTCAAGGATTGGCTTGAGCGGTCCCACGGTTTCCTCTCTTTCCGTCTGGTGCAGGTGTTGTCCGGCCATGGGTGCTTCGGATCGCACCTGCACCGGATCCAAAGGGAGGAGACCCCGTCGTGCCACGACTGTGGCGCGGCGGAGGACACGGCGCAGCACACCCTCGAGGTGTGCCCAGCCTGGTCCGAGCTGCGCCATACACTGGTCGTAGCGGTCGGGCAGGACCTCTCGCTTCCCGGCGTCGTCAAATCGATGCTGGAAAGCGAGGGGGCCTGGGCAGCGGTCGCCTCCTTCTGCGAAGAAGTAATGTCACAGAAGGAGGCGGCGGAGCGCGTGCGGGAGGACGACCCTCTCGCGGCGCCGCTCCGCAGGCGAAGACGGGGCGTGAGACGGCGGTTGTATGACCGTCGTCATGCGCCTCCAGGTGATGAACAGCGGGAGACAGGCGCGGGGGCGCCTTCTCCTGCATTGCACTGTTCACCACCCACGTCAGTCATTCCTGGGCCCCTCCCCGTAGGGAGGGGCGTGCCGGGCCCGCTGTAAAGGCGGGCGATCGTCGGAGGGGGGCCGGATGAAAGGGCTGTGCCAGATTCCCAGTCCTCCTCCACTCAGACGATGCGGGAATGCCGCTGGGTCGTTTAGTGGGTATACCGGATTTTACCGGGGAGTCCCACATACCCCACCCGTCCCCCGATGGGTGGGTATGCGTAATGCATTTTTCCCAGCGAGAACAAAAAAAAAAAAAAAAAAAAAAAAAAAGGTTAGGTTAGGTTAGGTTAGGTTCTGCGGGGAACCCTCCTCCGTGGCACGAGCGTCATTTGTTACGCGGATGACACCCTCCTCATTGCCCGGGGGAGGGACTTCAGGGAGGCGGCCAGTCTGGCCTCTGCCGGCGGATCCTTAGTGGCAGGAAGGATTCGCCGCCTCGGGTTGCAGGTTGCGCTGCACAAGACGGAGGCCGTGTATTTTCACGGGCCACGGCAGCGCATTCCTCCTGACGGCCACATTATCGTGGAGGGTGTCAGGATCGGGGTCAAGGCCCAGATGAAGTACTTGGGCCTTGTCCTCGACAGCAGGTGGCGCTTCGGCCCACACTTCAGCGGGCTGTCGACGCGCCTGCTGAAGACCGCGAACGCCCTGTCGTGGCTCCTCCCGAACCTGGGGGGTCCGAAGGCACGATGCCGGCGCTTGTACGCCGGCATCCTTAGGAGCATGGCCCTTTACGGTGCCCCAATCTGGGCGGACTCCCTCCACAGGAGGGAGAACGCCACTGCCATCCGCAGGCCCCAAAGGGCCATTGCACAGCGGGTGGGGAGGGCCTACCGCTCGGTAGGCTTCTCGGCGGCATGCGCTCTGGCCGGCACCCCTCCTTGGGAGCTCGAGGCATGGGTGCTGACCAGAGTGTATGAATGGACGGCGCGGCGTAAGGCGCTCGGGGAGCTCCCCGCCGCAGAAGAGCGGGAGGCCGTGCGGCAAGAGGCGAAGGACGCAATCGTCCATCATTGGACGGAGGACCTCGCCACTGCCGCATTTGGCCGCCGAACACTGGACGCGCTCGGGCCAGTCCTCAAGGATTGGCTTGAGCGGTCCCACGGTTTCCTCTCTTTCCGTCTGGTGCAGGTGTTGTCCGGCCATGGGTGCTTCGGATCGCACCTGCACCGGATCCAAAGGGAGGAGACCCCGTCGTGCCACGACTGTGGCGCGGCGGAGGACACGGCGCAGCACACCCTCGAGGTGTGCCCAGCCTGGTCCGAGCTGCGCCATACACTGGTCGTAGCGGTCGGGCAGGACCTCTCGCTTCCCGGCGTCGTCAACTCGATGCTGGAAAGCGAGGGGGCCTGGGCAGCGGTCGCCTCCTTCTGCGAAGAAGTAATGTCACAGAAGGAGGCGGCGGAGCGCGTGCGGGAGGACGACCCTCTCGCGGCGCCGCTCCGCAGGCGAAGACGGGGCGTGAGACGGCGGTTGTATGACCGTCGTCATGCGCCTCCAGGTGATGAACAGCGGGAGACAGGCGCGGGGGCGCCTTCTCCTGCATTGCACTGTTCACCACCCACGTCAGTCATTCCTGGGACCTCCCCGAAGGGAGGGGCGTGCCGGGCCCGCTGTAAAGGCGGGCGATCGTCGGAGGGGGGCCGGATGAAAGGGCTGTGCCAGATTCCCAGTCCTCCTCCACTCAGACGATGCGGGAATGCCGCTGGGTCGTTTAGTGGGTATACCGGATTTTACCGGGGAGTCCCACATACCCCACCCGTCCCCCGATGGGTGGGTATGCGTAATGCATTTTTCCCAGCGAGAACAAAAAAAAAAAAAAAAAAAAGGTTAGGTTAGGTTAGGTTAGGTTGGGGGACCACCCCACAGTGCTTGCGTCCACGTCGCGTCCCCTGGGCAACGACCCGGTCTGACCACCGTAACGGAGTGGCAGACCGGTGTTCGGCTAAAGTGCACTGTGCAGTCGTAGCGTATTTTATCCTTTTTATTGTGTTTTATTTTAACGTCGGCACCTACGACACCTGCGGAGGCTATGCCAAAACTCGCGCGGGCCGCCTCCGGGCGTTTTAAAAAAGGCTCTTCTCAGGGCCAACCAAAAGGCCCTTCTGAGGGCCAACCAAAAGGCCCTTCTCAGGGCCAACCAAAAGGCCCTTCTCAGGGCCAACCAAAAGGCCCTTCTCAGGGCCAATCCGAGGACGCCTCGGCGTCGGAGGCTAGCCGCGCGCCGTCTGCGGCTAGCATCTATAGCTTGGCGGGCGAGTTGCTGGACTCCGACATTGAGTCCATTATGTCTGAGCCGGCCGCAGATTCAGCGATTGGTCGTCGGGAGCCGAAGAAGCGGTCTCATCAGAGGAAGGGGTCCGGCGGTTCCTCGGAGTCGTCACAACCGAAGGCCAAGAAGCTGGTGTCGGACACCCATGACGTGGGTCTGGCGGAGGCCCAACACCAGTTGGACCTGTCTCGGCGGGCGCAGCTCCAGCAAGACCTGGAGGAGCGGGTTGCGGCCACGGAGCAACGGACGCGCGCCGCCCGGGCCAAGTCCGGTTACGGCGCGTCCCGCGTTGTCTATGCGGACCACTCCCTGGCAGAGCTGCAGCGGATGGCTGACGAGGACGAAGAGGAGATAGTGGCAGTCGCCTCTAAGTCCTCCAATTTGAAAGGGACTTTTCAAAAGTCCCTTAAATGTAGGGCCGCGAGCATGCGCGGTATCGTCGGAGAGCTGGTGCAGCGCAAAGCCACCGACGAAACGCGGCAACTGCAGGCGAAAGTTGATCGCCTGCAGTCAGAGGTCAGCCAGCTTCATCTGAAGCTGGCTGAAGCCACGGCCCGGCCACACACAGACGAGCCGAGATCAGCGGCTGAGGTCCTGCCCTCCAACCTTGAGGATATAATCCGCAAGGTCATCACGGAGGAAAGGGCCTTCACGAGAGCCTGTCTTGCGGGCATCGAAGACAGGCTCTTGCCTGAAAAACGCCTCCGACCGCCGCTCGCGGCGGACAATAGGCCATGCGAGCCGGAGCTGCCTTCCCAGGGTAAAGACGCCCATCTGCCGTCCACCACCCCATCCAACCAGCAAGGGTGGACAAAGGTGGCCGGAAAGGGGAAGGCCAAAAAGAAGAAGGCAAAGACGGTGGCTGTCTCTGCCGCACCCACCAACAACCCTCCCGGCCCGTCCCAAACAACAGGCAAGGGAAAGGGGAAGGGGAAGACGTCGGCCCCCAAGGCCACCGCCGTTGCTACCGCTGCTGCTCCTGCAGCTAATGGGGCCCCCGCCAAGCCGAAGAGGAAACTGGTTCCTCCCAAGACCGCAGCCGTAGTGGTTACGCTCACCGCTGAGGCTGTGGAGCGGGGAGAGACGTACGCGTCCATTATGATGCGGGCGCGTACAAACGCTGATCCCACCCAACTGGGGATCGGCTCAGTCTCGTGCCGCCGGACCCAGGCCGGGGCTCGAATGTTCGAGTTCCCAGGGGCTCAGGGCGGCGCCAACGCGGACCTCTTCGCAACCAAATTGCAGGAGGTCATCGCCGACGTGGCAAAGGTCACCAGGCCCGTAAAGTCTGTGGCCTTGGAGGTGACCGACCTAGACGACTCGGTCACTAAAGAGGAGGTGGTGGCGGCGGTCGCAGCGATGGGGGGCTGTGGCGTCACAGCGGTGCAATGTCGGGCCATCAGACCCGGCCGCGGCGGCATGGGCACCATTCGCCTTGAGTGCCCAGTCGCCGCAGCTATAGCCGTCCTCGCCAAGGGACGGCTGACCGTCGGGTTCAGCTCGGGTGTAGTCCGGGCACTTGCAGCCAAGCCTCTGCGCTGCTACAAGTGTCTTGGAGTCGGACACACTCGGGCCCTTTGTCCGTCCGAGGTCGACAGGGCGGACAATTGCTTCCGGTGTGGCAAGGACGGACACAAGTCCGCCTCCTGCGAGGCCGCCACGCCGCACTGCGCGGTGTGTGCCGCCAGTGGCTTCCCGGCGGGGCATGTGACGATGGGGAGGAAGTGCAATCCTCCCCCTAAGAAGGGCAGAGTGCAGGCGCCGATCCGGCCTGTCGCTGCCACCGCCGTCCCTGAGGCCGGGACATCGGCGGCTGTGGAGGAGGGTGCGATGTCTGTTGATGGATAGGGTCAAGCATCGCATCCTCCAGGCGAATACCAACCATTGCAGAGCGGCCCAGGATCTGCTTATGCAGACCATGGCTGAGTGGTTGGTAGACGTGGCGGCGGTTGCCGAGCCGTACTCAGTCCCTGGCCGTTGGCTGGGTGATCGAGACGGCTTGGTGGCACTGGTGACGCGGTCTTCCACAGACTCCCCTCCCCTCTCGCTCTTAGAGAGGGGACCGGGATACGTGGCCGCCGCGTGGGGAGAATTAGCCCTTGTGGGCGTCTATTTCTCCCCAAACCGCCCTCTCTCGGATTTCGAGAACTTTCTCGAAATCCTCACCGCGGTGGTTGGGAGGGCGGCGCCACGCCAGGTCGCCATATTGGGTGACCTGAACGCCAAGTCGACGGCCTGGGGCAACCCGGCCGCCTCCTGCAACGTCCGGGGACGCGCCGTCGAATTTTGGGCGGCGTCGTGCGGCGTGTCCCTCCTGAACAGAGGGACTGTCCACACGTGTGTGCGGCAACGGGGAGGATCGGTGGTCGACGTTTCGTTTGCCACCCCCGTGCTAGCCGCCCACGTCGTGAACTGGCGGGTGGAGATGGTGGAGACCTTGTCGGACCACCGATATGTGCGGTTCGACATCTCCACCCAGAGCTCCCAGGGAATGGCGCGCTCGGGCCAATCTGCGTTCCCACGGTGGGCTCTCACCCGCCTGGACCGAGAGGCTGCGGAGGAGGCGGCGTTCGTCCAGGACTGGCTCACGCCTCCTGTCGAGGTCCTGGACGTGGACGCCGCAGCGGTCCAGCTGAGGAGGTCCCTGACCGAGGTGTGCAACTCCAGCATGCCCCGGTCTCGCCGCCCACCTCCCCGCCGCGCCGTCTATTGGTGGTCGGAGGAACTGGCGGGGCTCCGGACCGTCTGCGTGGCGGCCAGAAGGGCCTACACGCGGAGTCGAAGGCGCAGGCCTCGAGACCCCGCCAACGAGGAGGCCCTCTATGCCACGTACGTTGCCGCAAAGACGGCCCTCAAGTCGGCAATGTGCGTGGCCGAAGACTCGGCGAGAGCCGAGATGCTGGAGGGTCTCGACAGGGACCCGTATGGCAGGCCATACAAGGCGGCGCGGAGTAAACTGCGCCCCTATGGTCCTCCACTGACGGAGACCCTCGAGCCGGCATTGCTGGACGGGGTGGTCCGGTCCCTGTTTCCGTCCAGGACCGACTTCACCCCGCCAGTGATGGACCCCCCGCGGGAGGCGGTTCCGCCGGAGGAGGAGGTCCCCCCGGTTACGACGGTGGAACTATACGCGGGGACTCTACGCCTCCGCGCGAAGAACACGGCCCCAGGGCCGGACGGCGTTCCCGCACGGGTGGTGGCCATCGCCGCCTCACAGATGGAGGAGAGGTTTCGGGACCTCTTTAGCGCGTGTTTTACGACTGGGAGGTTCCCGAAACCTTGGAAGGAGGGGCGGCTATGCCTGCTCCGAAAGGAGGGACGCCCGGCGGACTCCCCCTCGGCTTACCGGCCCATCGTTTTGCTCGATGAGGTCGGTAAGTTGTTCGAGGGGATAATCGCCGACCGGCTCAATAGCCTGCTGGGGACGTTGGGGCCGGACCTGTCGGACGCCCAATTCGGTTTCCGACGGGGTCGTTCGACGGTGGACGCGTTGGCCCTACTCAAGAGCCAGGTGAGGGAGGCAGTGGAGGCGGGTGACGGAGTGTTGGCGGTGTCATTCGACATAGCCAACGCCTTCAACTCTGTCCCCCACTCGACAATCTTGGAGGCACTCCGGTACCACGGGGTGCCTCAGTACTTGCGCCAACTCTTGGCCAGCTACTTGGAGGACCGAGTAGTCCTCCTTGAAGACAAGACGGCCAGAGTGAGGCGATATGGCGCAGAGTCCGGTGTTCCACAGGGGTCGGTCCTAGGACCACCGTTGTGGAACATTGGATTCGACTGGCTCCTGCGGGGAACCCTCCTCCGTGGCACGAGCGTCATCTGTTACGCGGATGATACCCTCCTCATTGCCCGGGGGAGGGACTTCAGGGAGGCGGCCAGTCTGGCCTCTGCTGGCGGATCCTTAGTGGCAGGAAGGATCCGCCGCCTAGGGTTGAAGGTGGCGCTCCACAAGACCGAGGCCGTGTATTTCCACGGGCCACGGCAGCGCATCCCTCCTGACGGCCACATTGTCGTGGAGGGCGTCAGGATCGAGGTCAAGGCCCAGATGAAGTACTTGGGCCTTGTACTCGACAGCAGGTGGCGCTTCGGCCCACACTTCAGCGGGCTGTCGACGCGCCTGCTGAAGACCGCGAACGCCCTGTCGTGGCTCCTCCCGAACCTGGGGGGTCCGAAGGCGCGATGCCGGCGCTTGTACGCCGGCATCCTTAGGAGCATGGCCCTTTACGGTGCCCCAATCTGGGCGGACTCCCTCCACAGGAGGGAGAACGCCACTGCCATCCGCAGGCCCCAAAGGGCCATTGCACAGCGGGTGGGGAGGGCCTACCGCTCGGTAGGCTTCTCGGCGGCGTGCGCTCTGGCCGGCACCCCTCCTTGGGAGCTCGAGGCATGGGTGCTGACCAGAGTGTATGAATGGACGGCGCGGCGTAAGGCGCTCGGGGAGCTCCCCGCCGCAGAAGAGCGGGAGGCGGTGCGGCAAGAGGCGAAGGACGCAATCGTCCATCATTGGACGGAGGACCTCGCCACTGCCGCATTTGGCCGCCGAACATTGGACGCGCTCGGGCCAGTCCTCAAAGATTGGCTTGAGCGGTCCCACGGTTTCCTCTCTTTCCGTCTGGTGCAGGTGTTGTCCGGCCATGGGTGCTTCGGATCGCACCTGCACCGGATCCAAAGGGAGGAGACCCCGTCGTGCCACGAGTGTGGCGCGACGGAGGACACGGCGCAGCACACCCTCGAGGTGTGCCCAGCCTGGTCCGAGCTGCGCCATACATTGGTCGCAGCGGTCGGTCAGGACCTCTCGCTTCCCGGCGTCGTCAACTCGATGCTGGAAAGCGAGGGGGCCTGGGCAGCGGTCGCCTCCTTCTGCGAAGAAGTAATGTCACAGAAGGGGGCGGCGGAGCGCGTGCGGGAGGACGACCCTCTCGCGGCGCCGCTCCGCAGGCGAAGACGGGGCGTGAGACGGCGGTTGTATGATCGTCGTCATGCGCCTCCAGGTGGTGAACAGCGGGAGACAGGCGCGGGGGCGCCTTCTCCTGCATTGCACTGTTCACCACCCACGTCAGTCATTCCTGGGCCCCTCCCCGACGGGAGGGGCGTGCCGGGCCCGCTATAAAGGCGGGCAGTCGTCGGAGGGGGGCCGGATGAAAGGGCTGTGCCGATTCCCAGTCCTCCTCCACTCAGACGATGCGGGAATGCCGCTGGGTCGTTTAGTGGGTATACCGGTTCTACCGGGGAGTCCCACATACCCCACCCATCCCCCGATGGGTGGGTATGCGTAATGCATTTTTCCCAGCGTTACCAAAAAAAAAAAAAAAAAAAAAGGTTAGGTTAGGTTATTTTTTTTTTTTTTTTTTTTTTTTTTTTTTTTTTTTTTTTTTTTTATGCTACTACCTCTGACCCAAAGTCAAAGCCTATTTTATCTTATGATACTCTTTCGTGCCAGTGCTGTCAAGTATTTCTCTCGCACTTATATTCCGCATACTATATCTTACTTTTTACAATCTCTATCATGCCATTTCCCGGTGGGATTCCGGTCTTAACCTTCTATCTACTCTTTTCTTATTTCTTTATTATAAGTTTCAGGTTTAGAGCATACACAGTTTTCTGTATTAAATTAGGGTACAACAAATGTTTGACACCTCTTACTTTATCTTCTTATACTATTGGTTTAATCCTATGTTTATTTGTACCTTAAACTAAGCTTAATCTTACTTTTAATTAAATGTTCCTTAATAAATTTTCGTGTATGATATACAATATATTACATAATATATGGTCATCATACTTTTGTTACCTACTTATTTCTTTTAACGACTGTTTCTACTAGTTTTAAGCAATAGTCCATGAACTTTTGCCTTCTCTTGTCCACCATAATACATTTTATGTTTTCTATTGTGAGTTTTGTGTCTAATATTTGTTCAATTTTGTATCTTTCATATCCGAACACTGGGCATTCCAAGATAATGTGGGGGACAGACTCCTCTACCGCTGGGTCACAAGTGCATGAGGCACTCTCCTTACGCTTAAATCGATATAGGTATTCGGAGAACCCCCCATGGCCGGTCAACAATTGAGTGCTAAGGCATGTCGGTTCGAACTTGCGGATTACCCTATATGCAGCAATCACATCAGGGAAAAAGAGTTTTGTAACTCCAGCCACTTCTCCCGACCTATATCTCGCGTCCCATTCGCGAATCGTTTCCAGTCGGAGCTGTCGTTTCGCAAATGAGACGGGAAAATAGTCGTAGTCTGGTTTCCTCTTACTAGATGCAGCAGCGGCCTCCTTGGCAAGCTGGTCAGCTCTTTCATTTCCCTCCAATCCTGCGTGTGCTTTTATCCAGAACAGAGATACCACTTTGTTCTGTCGAGATAATTCTGCTAGGTTCTCGCGGGTTTCTACAGCTAGCGGATGGAGGGATTCGAGGTTTATAACCGTTTGTAAGGCTGCCATTGAGTCGCTGTAAATACCGAATGTGAGTCCACTGTGCTTTTTTATTCTCCGCGTGGCTTCGCGAACGGCCAGTAGTTCCGCTTGGTAGACTGTGCAGTATGACGGCAAACAAAGCTTGACGGTCCTTACTTCCGCTTCGTCCTCCCACACGGATAGCGCTGCACCGACCCTTTCCCCGATCTTGCTGCCATCCGTGAAGATTTTTACTGCACAGCTACTGTTCGCGTCCACGTCATTCTGGTCTCTAATGCATGTCAGTTCGAGGTCTGTAACCGTAGCAGGGTGTGGCGCTTCTGTTGCTGGCATTGATCGCTCGATCTCCCTGTCCCCCAGACCCGGCAGAGCCGCCCCCTTCCTGATCCTGTATAGCGAGGCTACCTCGCGTACACGAAGATCAAGCGGGAGCGCTCCCGCCAAGACCAGTGCTGAGTTCAGGGAGACCGTGCGATAAGCCTTGCGGTTAGGTTAGGTTAGGTTAGGTTAGGTTAGGTTCCCCACAGTGCTGGGGGACCACCCCACAGTGCTTGCGTCCACGTCGCGTCCCCTGGGCAACGACCCGGTCTGACCACCGTAACGGAGTGGCAGACCGGTGTTCGGCTAAAGTGCACTGTGCAGTCGTAGCGTATTTTATCCTTTTTATTGTGTTTTATTTTAACGTCGGCACCTACGACACCTGCGGAGGCTATGCCAAAACTCGCGCGGGCCGCCTCCGGGCGTTTTAAAAAAGGCTCTTCTCAGGGCCAACCAAAAGGCCCTTCTGAGGGCCAACCAAAAGGCCCTTCTCAGGGCCAACCAAAAGGCCCTTCTCAGGGCCAACCAAAAGGCCCTTCTCAGGGCCAATCCGAGGACGCCTCGGCGTCGGAGGCTAGCCGCGCGCCGTCTGCGGCTAGCGTCTATAGCTTGGCGGGCGAGTTGCTGGACTCCGACAACGAGTCCATTTTGATGGAGTCGAACGCAGGTTCGGCGATTAGTCGCCGGCGGACTCATGAGAGAAATGGGTCCAGGAGTTCTTCGGACACGGCATCACAGCCGAAGGCCAAGAAGCCGGTCTTGGACACCCACGACGTGGGTCTGGCGGAGGCCCAACACCAGTTGGACCTGTCTCGGCGGGCGCAGCTCCAGCAAGACCTGGAGGAGCGGGTTGCGGCCAAGGAGCAACGGACGCGCGCCGCCCGGGCCAAGTCCGGGTACGGCGCGTCCCGCGTTCACTATGCGGACCACTCCCTGGCGGAGCTGGAGCTGATGGCTGAGGAGGACGAAGAGGAGATAGTGGCAGTCGCCTCTAAGTCCTCCAATTTGAAAGGGACTTGTCAAAAGTCCCTTAAATGTAGGGCCGCGAGCATGCGCGGCATCGTCGGGGAGCTGGTGCAGCGCAAAGCGACCGACGAAACGCGGCAACTGCAGGCGAAAGTTGTTCGCCTGCAGTCAGAGGTCAGCCAGCTTCATCTGAAGCTGGCTGAAGCCACGGCCCGGCCAAACACAGTCGAGCCGAGACCAGCGGCTGAGGTCCTGCCCTCCGACCTTGAGGATATAATCCGCAAGGTCATCACGGAGGAAAGGGCCTTCACGAGAGCCTGTCTTGCGGGCATCGAAGACAGGCTCTTGCCTGGAAAACGCCTCCGACCGCCGCTCGCGGCGGACAATAGGCCACGCGAGCCGGAGCTGCCTTCCCAGGGGGAAGACGCCCATCTGCCGTCCACCACCCCATCCAACCAGCAAGGGTGGACAAAGGTGGCCGGAAAGGGGAAGGCCAAAAACAAGAAGGCGAAGACGGTGGCTGTCTCTGCCGCACCCGCCACCAACCCTCCCGGCCCGTCCCAAACAACGGGCAAGGGAAAGGGGAAGGGGAAAACGTCGGCCCCCAAGGCCACCGCCGTTGCTACCGCTGCTGCTCCTGCAGCTAATGGGGCCCCCACCAGGACGAAGAGGAAACTGGTTCCTCCCAAGACCGCAGCCGTAGTGGTGACGCTCACCGCTGAGGCTGCGGAGCGGGGGGAGACGTACGCGTCCATTATGATGCGGGCGCGTACCAACGCCGACCCTACCCAGCTGGGGATCGGCTCAGTCTCGTGCCGCCGGACCCAGGCCGGGGCTCGAATGTTCGAGTTCCCGGGGGCTCAGGGCAGCGCCAACGCGGACCTCTTCGCAACGAAGTTGCAAGAGGTCATCGCCGACGCGGCAAAAGTGACCAGGCCCGTGAAGTGTGTGGCCTTGGAGGTGACCGACCTCGACGACTCGGTCACCAAGGAGGAGGTGGTGGCGGCGGTCGCAGCGATGGGGGGCTGTGGCGTCACGGCGGTGCAAGGTCGGGCCATCAGGCCCGGCCGCGGCGGCATGGGCACCATTCGCCTCGAGTGCCCAGTCGCCGCAGCTATAGCCGTCCTCGCCAAGGGACGGCTGACCGTCGGGTTCAGCTCGGGTGTAGTCCGGGCACTTGCAGCCAAGCCTCTGCGCTGCTACAAGTGTCTTGGAGTCGGACACACTCGGGCCCTTTGTCCGTCCGAGGTCGACAGGGCGGATAATTGTTTCCGTTGTGGCAAGGACGGACACAAGTCCGCCTCCTGCGAGGCCGCCACGCCGCATTGCGCGGTGTGTGCCGCCAGTGGCTGCCCGGCGGGGCACGTGACGATGGGGAGGAAATGCAATCCTCCCCTTAAGAAGGGCAAAGTGCAGGCGCCGATCCGGCCTGTCGCTGCCACCGCCGTCCCTGAGGCTGGGACTTCGGCGGCTGTGGAGGAGGGTGCGATGTCTGTTGATGGATAGGGTCAAGCATCGCATCCTCCAGGCGAACACCAACCACTGCAGAGCGGCCCAGGATCTGCTGATGCAGACCATGGCTGAGTGGTTGGTGGACGTGGCGGCGGTTGCCGAGCCGTACTCAGTCCCTGGCCGTTGGCTGGGTGATCGGGACGGCTTGGTGGCATTGGTGACGCGGTCTTCCACAGACTCCCCTCCCCTCTCGCTCTTAGAGAGGGGACCGGGATACGTGGCCGCCGCGTGGGGAGAATTAGCCCTTGTGGGCGTCTATTTCTCCCCAAACCGCCCTCTCTCGGATTTCGAGAACTTTCTCGAAATCCTCACCGCGGTGGTCGGGAGGGCGGCGCCACGCCAGGTCGCCATATTGGGTGACCTGAACGCCAAGTCGGTGGCATGGGGCAACCCGGCCGCTTCCTGCAACGTCCGGGGACGCGCCGTGGAATTTTGGGCAGCGTCGTGCGGTGTTTCCCTCCTAAACAGAGGGACTGTCCACACGTGTGTGCGGCAACGGGGAGGATCGGTGGTCGACGTTTCGTTTGCCACCCCCGTGCTAGCCGCCCACGTCGTGAACTGGCGGGTGGAGATGGTGGAGACCTTGTCGGACCACCGATATGTGCGGTTCGACATCTCCACCCAGAGCTCCCAGGGAATGGCGCGCTCGGGCCAATCTGCGTTCCCACGGTGGGCTCTCACCCGCCTGGACCGAGAGGCTGCGGAGGAGGCGGCGTTCGTCCAGGACTGGCTCACGCCTCCTGTCGAGGTCTTGGACGTGGACGCCGCAGCGGTCCAGCTGAGGAGGTCCCTGACCGAGGTGTGCAACTCCAGCATGCCCCGGTCTCGCCGCCCACCTCCCCGCCGCGCCGTCTATTGGTGGTCGGAGGAACTGGCGGGGCTCCGAACCGTCTGCGTGGCGGCCAGGAGGGCCTACACGCGGAGTCGAAGGCGCAGGCCTCGAGACCCCATCAACGAGGAGGCCCTCTATGCCTCGTACGTCGACGCAAAGACGGTGCTCAAGTCGGCAATGTGCGCGGCCGAAGATGCGTCGAGAGCCGAGATGCTGGAGGGTCTCGACAGGGACCCCTATGGAAGACCATACAAGGCGGCGCGGAATAAACTGCGCCCCTGTGGTCCTCCACTGACGGAGACTCTCGAGCCGGCATTGCTGGATGGGGTGGTCCGGTCCCTGTTTCCGTCCAGGACCGACTTCACCCCGCCAGTGATGGATCCCCCGCGGGAGGCGGTTCCGCCGGAGGAGGAGGTCCCCCCGGTTACGGCGGTGGAACTCTACGCGGGGACTCTGCGCCTCCGCGCGAAGACCACAGCCCCAGGGCCGGACGGCGTTCCCGCACGGGTGGTGGCCATCGCCGCCTCACAGATGGAGGAGAGGTTTCGGGACCTCTTTAGCGCGTGTTTTACGACTGGGAGGTTCCCGAAACCTTGGAAGGAGGGGCGGCTATGCCTGCTCCGAAAGGAGGGACGCCCGGCGGACTCCCCCTCGGCTTACCGGCCCATCGTTTTGCTCGATGAGGTCGGTAAGTTGTTCGAGGGGATAATCGCCGACCGGCTAAATAGCCACCTGGGGACGGTGGGGCCGGACCTGTCCGACGCCCAATTCGGGTTCCGACGGGGTCGTTCGACGGTTGACGCGTTGGCCCTACTCAAGGGCCAGGTGAGGGAGGCCGTGGAGGCGGGGGACGGAGTGTTGGCGGTGTCATTCGACATAGCCAACGCCTTCAACTCTGTCCCCCACTCGACAATCTTGGAGGCACTCCGGTACCACGGGGTGCCTCAGTACTTGCGCCAACTCTTGGCCAGCTACTTGGAGGACCGAGTGGTCCTCCTTGAAGACAAGACGGCCAGAGTGAGGCGGTATGGCGCAGAGTCCGGTGTTCCACAGGGGTCGGTCCTAGGACCACCGCTGTGGAACATTGGATTCGACTGGCTCCTGCGGGGAACCCTCCTCCGTGGCACGAGCGTCATTTGTTACGCGGATGACACCCTCCTCATTGCCCGGGGGAGGGACTTCAGGGAGGCGGCCAGTCTGGCCTCTGCCGGCGGATCCTTAGTGGCAGGAAGGATTCGCCGCCTCGGGTTGCAGGTTGCGCTGCACAAGACGGAGGCCGTGTATTTTCACGGGCCACGGCAGCGCATTCCTCCTGACGGCCACATTTTCGTGGAGGGTGTCAGGATCGGGGTCAAGGCCCAGATGAAGTACTTGGGCCTTGTCCTCGACAGCAGGTGGCGCTTCGGCCCACACTTCAGCGGGCTGTCGACGCGCCTGCTGAAGACCGCGGACGCCCTGTCGTGGCTCCTCCCGAACCTGGGGGGTCCGAAGGCACGATGCCGGCGCTTGTACGCCGGCATCCTTAGGAGCATGGCCCTTTACGGTGCCCCAATCTGGGCGGACTCCCTCCACAGGAGGGAGAACGCCACTGCCATCCGCAGGCCCCAAAGGGCCATTGCACAGCGGGTGGGGAGGGCCTACCGCTCGGTAGGCTTCTCGGCGGCATGCGCTCTGGCCGGCACCCCTCCTTGGGAGCTCGAGGCATGGGTGCTGACCAGAGTGTATGAATGGACGGCGCGGCGTAAGGCGCTCGGGGAGCTCCCCGCCGCAGAAGAGCGGGAGGCCGTGCGGCAAGAGGCGAAGGACGCAATCGTCCATCATTGGACGGAGGACCTCGCCACTGCCGCATTTGGCCGCCGAACACTGGACGCGCTCGGGCCAGTCCTCAAGGATTGGCTTGAGCGGTCCCACGGTTTCCTCTCTTTCCGTCTGGTGCAGGTGTTGTCCGGCCATGGGTGCTTCGGATCGCACCTGCACCGGATCCAAAGGGAGGAGACCCCGTCGTGCTGCGACTGTGGCGCGGCGGAGGACACGGCGCAGCACACCCTCGAGGTGTGCCCAGCCTGGTCCGAGCTGCGCCATACACTGGTCGCAGCGGTCGGGCAGGACCTCTCGCTTCCCGGCGTCGTCAACTCGATGCTGGAAAGCGAGGGGGCCTGGGCAGCGGTCGCCTCCTTCTGCGAAGAAGTAATGTCACAGAAGGAGGCGGCGGAGCGCGTGCGGGAGGACGACCCTCTCGCGGCGCCGCTCCGCAGGCGAAGACGGGGCGTGAGACGGCGGTTGTATGACCGTCGTCATCCGCCTCCAGGTGATGAACAGCGGGAGACAGGCGCGGGGGCGCCTTCTCCTGCATTGCACTGTTCACCACCCACGTCAGTCATTCCTGGGCCCCTCCCCGACGGGAGGGGCGTGCCGGGCCCGCTGTAAAGGCGGGCGATCGTCGGAGGGGGGCCGGATGAAAGGGCTGTGCCAGATTCCCAGTCCTCCTCCACTCAGACGATGCGGGAATGCCGCTGGGTCGTTTAGTGGGTATACCGGATTTTACCGGGGAGTCCCACATACCCCACCCGTCCCCCGATGGGTGGGTATGCGTAATGCATTTTTCCCAGCGAGAACAAAAAAAAAAAAAAAAAAAAAAAAAAAAAAAAGGTTAGGTTGCCGCGCGCCGTCTGCGGCTAGCGTCTATAGCTTGGCGGGCGAGTTGCTGGACTCCGACAACGAGTCCATTTTGATGGAGTCGAACGCAGGTTCGGCGATTAGTCGCCGGCGGACTCATGAGAGAAATGGGTCCAGGAGTTCTTCGGACACGGCATCACAGCCGAAGGCCAAGAAGCCGGTCTTGGACACCCACGACGTGGGTCTGGCGGAGGCCCAACACCAGTTGGACCTGTCTCGGCGGGCGCAGCTCCAGCAAGACCTGGAGGAGCGGGTTGCGGCCAAGGAGCAACGGACGCGCGCCGCCCGGGCCAAGTCCGGGTACGGCGCGTCCCGCGTTCACTATGCGGACCACTCCCTGGCGGAGCTGGAGCTGATGGCTGAGGAGGACGAAGAGGAGATAGTGGCAGTCGCCTCTAAGTCCTCCAATTTGAAAGGGACTTGTCAAAAGTCCCTTAAATGTAGGGCCGCGAGCATGCGTGGCATCGTCGGGGAGCTGGTGCAGCGCAAAGCGACCGACGAAACGCGGCAACTGCAGGCGAAAGTTGTTCGCCTGCAGTCAGAGGTCAGCCAGCTTCATCTGAAGCTGGCTGAAGCCACGGCCCGGCCAAACACAGTCGAGCCGAGACCAGCGGCTGAGGTCCTGCCCTCCAACCTTGAGGATATAATCCGCAAGGTCATCACGGAGGAAAGGGCCTTCACGAGAGCCTGTCTTGCGGGCATCGAAGACAGGCTCTTGCCTGAAAAACGCCTCCGACCGCCGCTCGCGGCGGACAATAGGCCACGCGAGCCGGAGCTGCCTTCCCAGGGGGAAGACGCCCATCTGCCGTCCACCACCCCATCCAACCAGCAAGGGTGGACAAAGGTGGCCGGAAAGGGGAAGGCCAAAAACAAGAAGGCGAAGACGGTGGCTGTCTCTGCCGCACCCGCCACCAACCCTCCCGGCCCGTCCCAAACAACGGGCAAGGGAAAGGGGAAGGGGAAAACGTCGGCCCCCAAGGCCACCGCCGTTGCTACCGCTGCTGCTCCTGCAGCTAATGGGGCCCCCGCCAGGACGAAGAGGAAACTGGTTCCTCCCAAGACCGCAGCCGTAGTGGTGACGCTCACCGCTGAGGCTGCGGAGCGGGGGGAGACGTACGCGTCCATTATGATGCGGGCGCGTACCAACGCCGACCCTACCCAGCTGGGGATCGGCTCAGTCTCGTGCCGCCGGACCCAGGCCGGGGCTCGAATGTTCGAGTTCCCGGGGGCTCAGGGCAGCGCCAACGCGGACCTCTTCGCAACGAAGTTGCAAGAGGTCATCGCCGACGCGGCAAAAGTGACCAGGCCCGTGAAGTGTGTGGCCTTGGAGGTGACCGACCTCGACGACTCGGTCACCAAGGAGGAGGTGGTGGCGGCGGTCGCAGCGATGGGGGGCTGTGGCGTCACGGCGGTGCAAGGTCGGGCCATCAGGCCCGGCCGCGGCGGCATGGGCACCATTCGCCTCGAGTGCCCAGTCGCCGCAGCTATAGCCGTCCTCGCCAAGGGACGGCTGACCGTCGGGTTCAGCTCGGGTGTAGTCCGGGCACTTGCAGCCAAGCCTCTGCGCTGCTACAAGTGTCTTGGAGTCGGACACACTCGGGCCCTTTGTCCGTCCGAGGTCGACAGGGCGGATAATTGTTTCCGTTGTGGCAAGGACGGACACAAGTCCGCCTCCTGCGAGGCCGCCACGCCGCATTGCGCGGTGTGTGCCGCCAGTGGCTGCCCGGCGGGGCACGTGACGATGGGGAGGAAATGCAATCCTCCCCTTAAGAAGGGCAAAGTGCAGGCGCCGATCCGGCCTGTCGCTGCCACCGCCGTCCCTGAGGCTGGGACTTCGGCGGCTGTGGAGGAGGGTGCGATGTCTGTTGATGGATAGGGTCAAGCATCGCATCCTCCAGGCGAACACCAACCACTGCAGAGCGGCCCAGGATCTGCTGATGCAGACCATGGCTGAGTGGTTGGTGGACGTGGCGGCGGTTGCCGAGCCGTACTCAGTCCCTGGCCGTTGGCTGGGTGATCGGGACGGCTTGGTGGCATTGGTGACGCGGTCTTCCACAGACTCCCCTCCCCTCTCGCTCTTAGAGAGGGGACCGGGATACGTGGCCGCCGCGTGGGGAGAATTAGCCCTTGTGGGCGTCTATTTCTCCCCAAACCGCCCTCTCTCGGATTTCGAGAACTTTCTCGAAATCCTCACCGCGGTGGTCGGGAGGGCGGCGCCACGCCAGGTCGCCATATTGGGTGACCTGAACGCCAAGTCGGTGGCATGGGGCAACCCGGCCGCTTCCTGCAACGTCCGGGGACGCGCCGTGGAATTTTGGGCAGCGTCGTGCGGTGTTTCCCTCCTAAACAGAGGGACTGTCCACACGTGTGTGCGGCAACGGGGAGGATCGGTGGTCGACGTTTCGTTTGCCACCCCCGTGCTAGCCGCCCACGTCGTGAACTGGCGGGTGGAGATGGTGGAGACCTTGTCGGACCACCGATATGTGCGGTTCGACATCTCCACCCAGAGCTCCCAGGGAATGGCGCGCTCGGGCCAATCTGCGTTCCCACGGTGGGCTCTCACCCGCCTGGACCGAGAGGCTGCGGAGGAGGCGGCGTTCGTCCAGGACTGGCTCACGCCTCCTGTCGAGGTCTTGGACGTGGACGCCGCAGCGGTCCAGCTGAGGAGGTCCCTGACCGAGGTGTGCAACTCCAGCATGCCCCGGTCTCGCCGCCCACCTCCCCGCCGCGCCGTCTATTGGTGGTCGGAGGAACTGGCGGGGCTCCGAACCGTCTGCGTGGCGGCCAGGAGGGCCTACACGCGGAGTCGAAGGCGCAGGCCTCGAGACCCCATTAACGAGGAGGCCCTCTATGCCTCGTACGTCGACGCAAAGACGGTGCTCAAGTCGGCAATGTGCGCGGCCGAAGATGCGTCGAGAGCCGAGATGCTGGAGGGTCTCGACAGGGACCCCTATGGAAGACCATACAAGGCGGCGCGGAATAAACTGCGCCCCTGTGGTCCTCCACTGACGGAGACTCTCGAGCCGGCATTGCTGGATGGGGTGGTCCGGTCCCTGTTTCCGTCCAGGACCGACTTCACCCCGCCAGTGATGGATCCCCCGCGGGAGGCGGTTCCGCCGGAGGAGGAGGTCCCCCCGGTTACGGCGGTGGAACTCTACGCGGGGACTCTGCGCCTCCGCGCGAAGACCACAGCCCCAGGGCCGGACGGCGTTCCCGCACGGGTGGTGGCCATCGCCGCCTCACAGATGGAGGAGAGGTTTCGGGACCTCTTTAGCGCGTGTTTTACGACTGGGAGGTTCCCGAAACCTTGGAAGGAGGGGCGGCTATGCCTGCTCCGAAAGGAGGGACGCCCGGCGGACTCCCCCTCGGCTTACCGGCCCATCGTTTTGCTCGATGAGGTCGGTAAGTTGTTCGAGGGGATAATCGCCGACCGGCTAAATAGCCACCTGGGGACGGTGGGGCCGGACCTGTCCGACGCCCAATTCGGGTTCCGACGGGGTCGTTCGACGGTTGACGCGTTGGCCCTACTCAAGGGCCAGGTGAGGGAGGCCGTGGAGGCGGGGGACGGAGTGTTGGCGGTGTCATTCGACATAGCCAACGCCTTCAACTCTGTCCCCCACTCGACAATCTTGGAGGCACTCCGGTACCACGGAGTGCCTCAGTACTTGCGCCAACTCTTGGCCAGCTACTTGGAGGACCGAGTGGTCCTCCTTGAAGACAAGACGGCCAGAGTGAGGCGGTATGGCGCAGAGTCCGGTGTTCCACAGGGGTCGGTCCTAGGACCACCGCTGTGGAACATTGGATTCGACTGGCTCCTGCGGGGAACCCTCCTCCGTGGCACGAGCGTCATTTGTTACGCGGATGACACCCTCCTCATTGCCCGGGGGAGGGACTTCAGGGAGGCGGCCAGACTGGCCTCTGCCGGCGGATCCTTAGTGGCAGGAAGGATTCGCCGCCTCGGGTTGCAGGTTGCGCTGCACAAGACGGAGGCCGTGTATTTTCACGGGCCACGGCAGCGCATTCCTCCTGACGGCCACATTATCGTGGAGGGTGTCAGGATCGGGGTCAAGGCCCAGATGAAGTACTTGGGCCTTGTCCTCGACAGCAGGTGGCGCTTCGGCCCACACTTCAGCGGGCTGTCGACGCGCCTGCTGAAGACCGCGAACGCCCTGTCGTGGCTCCTCCCGAACCTGGGGGGTCCGAAGGCACGATGCCGGCGCTTGTACGCCGGCATCCTTAGGAGCATGGCCCTTTACGGTGCCCCAATCTGGGCGGACTCCCTCCACAGGAGGGAGAACGCCACTGCCATCCGCAGGCCCCAAAGGGCCATTGCACAGCGGGTGGGGAGGGCCTACCGCTCGGTAGGCTTCTCGGCGGCATGCGCTCTGGCCGGCACCCCTCCTTGGGAGCTCGAGGCATGGGTGCTGACCAGAGTGTATGAATGGACGGCGAGGCGTAAGGCGCTCGGGGAGCTCCCCGCCGCAGAAGAGCGGGAGGCCGTGCGGCAAGAGGCGAAGGACGCAATCGTCCATCATTGGACGGAGGACCTCGCCACTGCCGCATTTGGCCGCCGAACACTGGACGCGCTCGGGCCAGTCCTCAAGGATTGGCTTGAGCGGTCCCACGGTTTCCTCTCTTTCCGTCTGGTGCAGGTGTTGTCCGGCCATGGGTGCTTCGGATCGCACCTGCACCGGATCCAAAGGGAGGAGACCCCGTCGTGCCACGACTGCGGCGCGGCGGAGGACACGGCGCAGCACACCCTCGAGGTGTGCCCAGCCTGGTCCGAGCTGCGCCATACACTGGCCGCAGCGGTCGGGCAGGACCTCTCGCTTCCCGGCGTCGTCAACTCGATGCTGGAAAGCGAGGGGGCCTGGGCAGCGGTCGCCTCCTTCTGCGAAGAAGTAATGTCACAGAAGGAGGCGGCGGAGCGCGTGCGGGAGGACGACCCTCTCGCGGCGCCGCTCCGCAGGCGAAGACGGGGCGTGAGACGGCGGTTGTATGACCGTCGTCATCCGCCTCCAGGTGATGAACAGCGGGAGACAGGCGCGGGGGCGCCTTCTCCTGCATTGCACTGTTCACCACCCACGTCAGTCATTCCTGGGCCCCTCCCCGACGGGAGGGGCGTGCCGGGCCTGCCGTAAAGGCGGGCGGTCGTCGGAGGGGGGCCGGATGAAAGGGCTGTGCCAGATTCCCAGTCCTCCTCCACTCAGACGATGCGGGAGTGCCGCTGGGTCGTTTAGTGGGTATACCGGTTCTACCGGGGAGTCCCACATACCCCACCCGTCCCCCGATGGGTGGGTATGCGTAATGCATTTTTCCCAGCGAGAACAAAAAAAAAAAAAAAAAAAAAGGTTAGGTTAGGTTAGGTTAGGTTAGGTTAGGTTGGGGGACCCCCCCACAGTGCTTGCGTCCACGTCGCGTCCCCTGGGCAACGACCCGGTCTGACCACCGTAACGGAGTGGCAGACCGGTGTTCGGCTAAAGTGCACTGTGCAGTCGTAGCGTATTTTATCCTTTTATTGTATCTTATTTTAACGTCGGCACCTACGACTCCTGCGGAGGCTATGCCAAAACCCGCGCGGGCCGCCTCCGGGCGTTTTAAAAAAGGCTCTTCTCAGGGCCAACCAAAAGGCCCTTCTGAGGGCCAACCAAAAGGCCCTTCTCAGGGCCAACCAAAAGGCCCTTCTCAGGGCCAATCCGAGGACGCCTCGGCGTCGGAGGCTAGCCGCGCGCCGTCTGCGGCTAGCGTCTATAGCTTGGCGGGCGAGTTGCTGGACTCCGACAACGAGTCCATTTTGATGGAGTCGAACGCAGGTTCGGCGATTAGTCGCCGGCGGACTCATGAGAGAAATGGGTCCAGGAGTTCTTCGGACACGGCATCACAGCCGAAGGCCAAGAAGCCGGTCTTGGACACCCACGACGTGGGTCTGGCGGAGGCCCAACACCAGTTGGACCTGTCTCGGCGGGCGCAGCTCCAGCAAGACCTGGAGGAGCGGGTTGCGGCCAAGGAGCAACGGACGCGCGCCGCCCGGGCCAAGTCCGGGTACGGCGCGTCCCGCGTTCACTATGCGGACCACTCCCTGGCGGAGCTGGAGCTGATGGCTGAGGAGGACGAAGAGGAGATAGTGGCAGTCGCCTCTAAGTCCTCCAATTTGAAAGGGACTTGTCAAAAGTCCCTTAAATGTAGGGCCGCGAGCATGCGCGGCATCGTCGGGGAGCTGGTGCAGCGCAAAGCGACCGACGAAACGCGGCAACTGCAGGCGAAAGTTGTTCGCCTGCAGTCAGAGGTCAGCCAGCTTCATCTGAAGCTGGCTGAAGCCACGGCCCGGCCAAACACAGTCGAGCCGAGACCAGCGGCTGAGGTCCTGCCCTCCGACCTTGAGGATATAATCCGCAAGGTCATCACGGAGGAAAGGGCCTTCACGAGAGCCTGTCTTGCGGGCATCGAAGACAGGCTCTTGCCTGAAAAACGCCTCCGACCGCCGCTCGCGGCGGACAATAGGCCACGCGAGCCGGAGCTGCCTTCCCAGGGGGAAGACGCCCATCTGCCGTCCACCACCCCATCCAACCAGCAAGGGTGGACAAAGGTGGCCGGAAAGGGGAAGGCCAAAAACAAGAAGGCGAAGACGGTGGCTGTCTCTGCCGCACCCGCCACCAACCCTCCCGGCCCGTCCCAAACAACGGGCAAGGGAAAGGGGAAGGGGAAAACGTCGGCCCCCAAGGCCACCGCCGTTGCTACCGCTGCTGCTCCTGCAGCTAATGGGGCCCCCGCCAGGACGAAGAGGAAACTGGTTCCTCCCAAGACCGCAGCCGTAGTGGTGACGCTCACCGCTGAGGCTGCGGAGCGGGGGGAGACGTACGCGTCCATTATGATGCGGGCGCGTACCAACGCCGACCCTACCCAGCTGGGGATCGGCTCAGTCTCGTGCCGCCGGACCCAGGCCGGGGCTCGAATGTTCGAGTTCCCGGGGGCTCAGGGCAGCGCCAACGCGGACCTCTTCGCAACGAAGTTGCAAGAGGTCATCGCCGACGCGGCAAAAGTGACCAGGCCCGTGAAGTGTGTGGCCTTGGAGGTGACCGACCTCGACGACTCGGTCACCAAGGAGGAGGTGGTGGCGGCGGTCGCAGCGATGGGGGGCTGTGGCGTCACGGCGGTGCAAGGTCGGGCCATCAGGCCCGGCCGCGGCGGCATGGGCACCATTCGCCTCGAGTGCCCAGTCGCCGCAGCTATAGCCGTCCTCGCCAAGGGACGGCTGACCGTCGGGTTCAGCTCGGGTGTAGTCCGGGCACTTGCAGCCAAGCCTCTGCGCTGCTACAAGTGTCTTGGAGTCGGACACACTCGGGCCCTTTGTCCGTCCGAGGTCGACAGGGCGGATAATTGTTTCCGTTGTGGCAAGGACGGACACAAGTCCGCCTCCTGCGAGGCCGCCACGCCGCATTGCGCGGTGTGTGCCGCCAGTGGCTGCCCGGCGGGGCACGTGACGATGGGGAGGAAATGCAATCCTCCCCTTAAGAAGGGCAAAGTGCAGGCGCCGATCCGGCCTGTCGCTGCCACCGCCGTCCCTGAGGCTGGGACTTCGGCGGCTGTGGAGGAGGGTGCGATGTCTGTTGATGGATAGGGTCAAGCATCGCATCCTCCAGGCGAACACCAACCACTGCAGAGCGGCCCAGGATCTGCTGATGCAGACCATGGCTGAGTGGTTGGTGGACGTGGCGGCGGTTGCCGAGCCGTACTCAGTCCCTGGCCGTTGGCTGGGTGATCGGGACGGCTTGGTGGCATTGGTGACGCGGTCTTCCACAGACTCCCCTCCCCTCTCGCTCTTAGAGAGGGGACCGGGATACGTGGCCGCCGCGTGGGGAGAATTAGCCCTTGTGGGCGTCTATTTCTCCCCAAACCGCCCTCTCTCGGATTTCGAGAACTTTCTCGAAATCCTCACCGCGGTGGTCGGGAGGGCGGCGCCACGCCAGGTCGCCATATTGGGTGACCTGAACGCCAAGTCGGTGGCATGGGGCAACCCGGCCGCTTCCTGCAACGTCCGGGGACGCGCCGTGGAATTTTGGGCAGCGTCGTGCGGTGTTTCCCTCCTAAACAGAGGGACTGTCCACACGTGTGTGCGGCAACGGGGAGGATCGGTGGTCGACGTTTCGTTTGCCACCCCCGTGCTAGCCGCCCACGTCGTGAACTGGCGGGTGGAGATGGTGGAGACCTTGTCGGACCACCGATATGTGCGGTTCGACATCTCCACCCAGAGCTCCCAGGGAATGGCGCGCTCGGGCCAATCTGCGTTCCCACGGTGGGCTCTCACGCGCCTGGACCGAGAGGCTGCGGAGGAGGCGGCGTTCGTCCAGGACTGGCTCACGCCTCCTGTCGAGGTCTTGGACGTGGACGCCGCAGCGGTCCAGCTGAGGAGGTCCCTGACCGAGGTGTGCAACTCCAGCATGCCCCGGTCTCGCCTCCCACCTCCCCGCCGCGCCGTCTATTGGTGGTCGGAGGAACTGGCGGGGCTCCGAACCGTCTGCGTGGCGGCCAGGAGGGCCTACACGCGGAGTCGAAGGCGCAGGCCTCGAGACCCCATCAACGAGGAGGCCCTCTATGCCTCGTACGTCGACGCAAAGACGGTGCTCAAGTCGGCAATGTGCGCGGCCGAAGATGCGTCGAGAGCCGAGATGCTGGAGGGTCTCGACAGGGACCCCTATGGAAGACCATACAAGGCGGCGCGGAATAAACTGCGCCCCTGTGGTCCTCCACTGACGGAGACTCTCGAGCCGGCATTGCTGGATGGGGTGGTCCGGTCCCTGTTTCCGTCCAGGACCGACTTCACCCCGCCAGTGATGGATCCCCCGCGGGAGGCGGTTCCGCCGGAGGAGGAGGTCCCCCCGGTAACGGCGGTGGAACTCTACGCGGGGACTCTGCGCCTCCGCGCGAAGACCACAGCCCCAGGGCCGGACGGCGTTCCCGCACGGGTGGTGGCCATCGCCGCCTCACAGATGGAGGAGAGGTTTCGGGACCTCTTTAGCGCGTGTTTTACGACTGGGAGGTTCCCGAAACCTTGGAAGGAGGGGCGGCTATGCCTGCTCCGAAAGGAGGGACGCCCGGCGGACTCCCCCTCGGCTTACCGGCCCATCGTTTTGCTCGATGAGGTCGGTAAGTTGTTCGAGGGGATAATCGCCGACCGGCTAAATAGCCACCTGGGGACGGTGGGGCCGGACCTGTCCGACGCCCAATTCGGGTTCCGACGGGGTCGTTCGACGGTTGACGCGTTGGCCCTACTCAAGGGCCAGGTGAGGGAGGCCGTGGAGGCGGGGGACGGAGTGTTGGCGGTGTCATTCGACATAGCCAACGCCTTCAACTCTGTCCCCCACTCGACAATCTTGGAGGCACTCCGGTACCACGGGGTGCCTCAGTACTTGCGCCAACTCTTGGCCAGCTACTTGGAGGACCGAGTGGTCCTCCTTGAAGACAAGACGGCCAGAGTGAGGCGGTATGGCGCAGAGTCCGGTGTTCCACAGGGGTCGGTCCTAGGACCACCGCTGTGGAACATTGGATTCGACTGGCTCCTGCGGGGAACCCTCCTCCGTGGCACGAGCGTCATTTGTTACGCGGATGACACCCTCCTCATTGCCCGGGGGAGGGACTTCAGGGAGGCGGCCAGTCTGGCCTCTGCCGGCGGATCCTTAGTGGCAGGAAGGATTCGCCGCCTCGGGTTGCAGGTTGCGCTGCACAAGACGGAGGCCGTGTATTTTCACGGGCCACGGCAGCGCATTCCTCCTGACGGCCACATTTTCGTGGAGGGTGTCAGGATCGGGGTCAAGGCCCAGATGAAGTACTTGGGCCTTGTCCTCGACAGCAGGTGGCGCTTCGGCCCACACTTCAGCGGGCTGTCGACGCGCCTGCTGAAGACCGCGAACGCCCTGTCGTGGCTCCTCCCGAACCTGGGGGGTCCGAAGGCACGATGCCGGCGCTTGTACGCCGGCATCCTTAGGAGCATGGCCCTTTACGGTGCCCCAATCTGGGCGGACTCCCTCCACAGGAGGGAGAACGCCACTGCCATCCGCAGGCCCCAAAGGGCCATTGCACAGCGGGTGGGGAGGGCCTACCGCTCCGTAGGCTTCTCGGCGGCATGCGCTCTGGCCGGCACCCCTCCTTGGGAGCTCGAGGCATGGGTGCTGACCAGAGTGTACGAATGGACGGCGCGGCGTAAGGCGCTCGGGGAGCTCCCCGCCGCAGAAGAGTGGGAGGCCGTGCGGCAAGAGGCGAGGGACGCAATCGTCCATCATTGGACGGAGGACCTCGCCACTGCCGCATTTGGCCGCCGAACACTGGACGCGCTCGGGCCAGTCCTCAAGGATTGGCTTGAGCGGTCCCACGGTTTCCTCTCTTTCCGTCTGGTGCAGGTGTTGTCCGGCCATGGGTGCTTCGGATCGCACCTGCACCGGATCCAAAGGGAGGAGACCCCGTCGTGCCACGACTGTGGCGCGGCGGAGGACACGGCGCAGCACACCCTCGAGGTGTGCCCCGCCTGGTCCGAGCTGCGCCATACACTGGTCGCAGCGGTCGGGCAGGACCTCTCGCTTCCCGGCGTCGTCAACTCGATGTTGGAAAGCGAGGGGGCCTGGGCAGCGGTCGCCTCCTTCTGCGAAGACGTAATGTCACAGAAGGAGGCGGCGGAGCGCGTGCGGGAGGATGACCCTCTCGCGGCGCCGCTCCGCAGGCGAAGACGGGGCGTGAGACGGCGGTTGTATGATCGTCGTCATGCGCCCCCAGGTGGTGAACAGCGGGAGACAGGCGCGGGGGCGCCTTCTCCTGCATTGCACTGTTCACCACCCACGTCAGTCATTCCTGGGCCCCTCCCCGACGGGAGGGGCGTGCCGGGCCCGCTGTAAAGGCGGGCGGTCGTCGGAGGGGGGCCGGATGAAAGGGCTGTGCCAGATTCCCAGTCCTCCTCCACTCAGACGATGCGGGAATGCCGCTGGGTCGTTTAGTGGGTATACCGGTTCTACCGGGGAGTCCCACATACCCCACCCGTCCCCCGATGGGTGGGTATGCGTAATGCATTTTTCCCAGCGTGAACAAAAAAAAAAAAAAAAAAAAAAAAAAAAAAAAAAAAAAAAAAAAAAGGTTAGGTTAGGTTAGGTTAGGTTATCGCACAGAAGGAGGCGGCGGAGCGCGTGCGGGAGGACGACCCTCTCGCGGCGCCGCTCCGCAGGCGAAGACGGGGCGTGAGACGGCGGTTGTATGATCGTCGTCATGCGCCTCCAGGTGGTGAACAGCGGGAGACAGGCGCGGGGGCGCCTTCTCCTGCATTGCACTGTTCACCACCCACGTCAGTCATTCCTGGGCCCCTCCCCGACGGGAGGGGCGTGCCGGGCCCGCTGTAAAGGCGGGCAGTCGTCGGAGGGGGGCCGGATGAAAGGGCTGTGCCGATTCCCAGTCCTCCTCCACTCAGACGATGCGGGAATGCCGCTGGGTCGTTTAGTGGGTATACCGGTTCTACCGGGGAGTCCCACATACCCCACCCATTCCCCGATGGGTGGGTATGCGTAATGCATTTTTCCCAGCGTGAACAAAAAAAAAAAAAAGGTTAGGTTATCGCAACCAAGTTGCAGGAGGTCATCGCCGACGTGGCAAAGGTCACCAGGCCCGTAAAGTCTGTGGCCTTGGAGGTGACCGACCTAGACGACTCGGTCACTAAAGAGGAGGTGGTGGCGGCGGTCGCAGCGATGGGGGGCTGTGGCGTCACAGCGGTGCAATGTCGGGCCATCAGACCCGGCCGCGGCGGCATGGGCACCATTCGCCTTGAGTGCCCAGTCGCCGCAGCTATAGCCGTCCTCGCCAAGGGACGGCTGACCGTCGGGTTCAGCTCGGGTGTAGTCCGGGCACTTGCAGCCAAGCCTCTGCGCTGCTACAAGTGTCTTGGAGTCGGACACACTCGGGCCCTTTGTCCGTCCGAGGTCGACAGGGCGGACAATTGCTTCCGTTGTGGCAAGGACGGACACAAGTCCGCCTCCTGCGAGGCCGCCACGCCGCACTGCGCGGTGTGTGCCGCCAGTGGCTTCCCGGCGGGGCATGTGACGATGGGGAGGAAGTGCAATCCTCCCCCTAAGAAGGGCAGAGTGCAGGCGCCGATCCGGCCTGTCGCTGCCACCGCCGTCCCTGAGGCCGGGACATCGGCGGCTGTGGAGGAGGGTGCGATGTCTGTTGATGGATAGGGTCAAGCATCGCATCCTCCAGGCGAATACCAACCATTGCAGAGCGGCCCAGGATCTGCTTATGCAGACCATGGCTGAGTGGTTGGTAGACGTGGCGGCGGTTGCCGAGCCGTACTCAGTCCCTGGCCGTTGGCTGGGTGATCGAGACGGCTTGGTGGCACTGGTGACGCGGTCTTCCACAGACTCCCCTCCCCTCTCGCTCTTAGAGAGGGGACCGGGATACGTGGCCGCCGCGTGGGGAGAATTAGCCCTTGTGGGCGTCTATTTCTCCCCAAACCGCCCTCTCTCGGATTTCGAGAACTTTCTCGAAATCCTCACCGCGGTGGTTGGGAGGGCGGCGCCACGCCAGGTCGCCATATTGGGTGACCTGAACGCCAAGTCGACGGCCTGGGGCAACCCGGCCGCCTCCTGCAACGTCCGGGGACGCGCCGTCGAATTTTGGGCGGCGTCGTGCGGCGTGTCCCTCCTGAACAGAGGGACTGTCCACACGTGTGTGCGGCAACGGGGAGGATCGGTGGTCGACGTTTCGTTTGCCACCCCCGTGCTAGCCGCCCACGTCGTGAACTGGCGGGTGGAGATGGTGGAGACCTTGTCGGACCACCGATATGTGCGGTTCGACATCTCCACCCAGAGCTCCCAGGGAATGGCGCGCTCGGGCCAATCTGCGTTCCCACGGTGGGCTCTCACCCGCCTGGACCGAGAGGCTGCGGAGGAGGCGGCGTTCGTCCAGGACTGGCTCACGCCTCCTGTCGAGGTCCTGGACGTGGACGCCGCAGCGGTCCAGCTGAGGAGGTCCCTGACCGAGGTGTGCAACTCCAGCATGCCCCGGTCTCGCCGCCCACCTCCCCGCCGCGCCGTCTATTGGTGGTCAGAGGAACTGGCGGGGCTCCGAACCGTCTGCGTGGCGGCCAGAAGGGCCTACACGCGGAGTCGAAGGCGCAGGCCTCGAGACCCCGCCAACGAGGAGGCCCTCTATGCCACGTACGTTGCCGCAAAGACGGCCCTCAAGTCGGCAATGTGCGTGGCCGAAGACTCGGCGAGAGCCGAGATGCTGGAGGGTCTCGACAGGGACCCGTATGGCAGGCCATACAAGGCGGCGCGGCGTAAACTGCGCCCCTGTGGTCCTCCACTGACGGAGACCCTCGAGCCGGCATTGCTGGACGGGGTGGTCCGGTCCCTGTTTCCGTCCAGGACCGACTTCACCCCGCCAGTGATGGACCCCCCGCGGGAGGCGGTTCCGCCGGAGGAGGAGGAAGTCCCCCCGGTTACGGCGGTGGAACTACACGCGGGGACTCTACGCCTCCGCGCGAAGACCACAGCCCCAGGGCCGGACGGCGTTCCCGCACGGGTGGTGGCCATCGCCGCCTCACAGATGGAGGAGAGGTTTCGGGACCTCTTTAGCGCGTGTTTTACGACTGGGAGGTTCCCGAAACCTTGGAAGGAGGGGCGGCTTTGCCTGCTCCGAAAGGAGGGACGCCCGGCGGACTCCCCCTCGGCTTACCGGCCCATCGTTTTGCTCGATGAGGTCGGTAAGTTGTTCGAGGGGATAATCGCCGACCGGCTCAATAGCCTGCTGGGGACGTTGGGGCCGGACCTGTCGGACGCCCAATTCGGTTTCCGACGGGGTCGTTCGACGGTGGACGCGTTGGCCCTACTCAAGAGCCAGGTGAGGGAGGCAGTGGAGGCGGGTGACGGAGTGTTGGCGGTGTCATTCGACATAGCCAACGCCTTCAACTCTGTCCCCCATTCGACAATCTTGGAGGCACTCCGGTACCACGGGGTGCCTCAGTACTTGCGCCAACTCTTGGCCAGCTACTTGGAGGACCGAGTAGTCCTCCTTGAAGACAAGACGGCCAGAGTGAGGCGATATGGCGCAGAGTCCGGTGTTCCACAGGGGTCGGTCCTAGGACCACCGTTGTGGAACATTGGATTCGACTGGCTCCTGCGGGGAACCCTCCTCCGTGGCACGAGCGTCATCTGTTACGCGGATGATACCCTACTCATTGCCCGGGGGAGGGACTTCAGGGAGGCGGCCAGTCTGGCCTCTGCTGGCGGATCCTTAGTGGCAGGAAGGATCCGCCGCCTAGGGTTGAAGGTGGCGCTCCACAAGACCGAGACCGTGTATTTCCACGGGCCACGGCAGCGCATCCCTCCTGACGGCCACATTGTCGTGGAGGGCGTCAGGATCGAGGTCAAGGCCCAGATGAAGTACTTGGGCCTTGTACTCGACAGCAGGTGGCGCTTCGGCCCACACTTCAGCGGGCTGTCGACGCGCCTGCTGAAGACTGCGAACGCCCTGTCGTGGCTCCTCCCGAACCTGGGGGGTCCGAAGGCGCGATGCCGGCGCTTGTACGCCGGCATCCTTAGGAGCATGGCCCTTTACGGTGCCCCAATCTGGGCGGACTCCCTCCACAGGAGGGAGAACGCCACTGCCATCCGCAGGCCCCAAAGGGCCATTGCACAGCGGGTGGGGAGGGCCTACCGCTCGGTAGGCTTCTCGGCGGCGTGCGCTCTGGCCGGCACCCCTCCTTGGGAGCTCGAGGCATGGGTGCTGACCAGAGTGTATGAATGGACGGCGCGGCGTAAGGCGCTCGGGGAGCTCCCCGCCGCAGAAGAGCGGGAGGCGGTGCGGCAAGAGGCGAAGGACGCAATCGTCCATCATTGGACGGAGGACCTCGCCACTGCCGCATTTGGCCGCCGAACATTGGACGCGCTCGGGCCAGTCCTCAAAGATTGGCTTGAGCGGTCCCACGGTTTCCTCTCTTTCCGTCTGGTGCAGGTGTTGTCCGGCCATGGGTGCTTCGGATCGCACCTGCACCGGATCCAAAGGGAGGAGACCCCGTCGTGCCACGAGTGTGGCGCGGCGGAGGACACGGCGCAGCACACCCTCGAGGTGTGCCCAGCCTGGTCCGAGCTGCGCCATACATTGGTCGCAGCGGTCGGTCAGGACCTCTCGCTTCCCGGCGTCGTCAACTCGATGCTGGAAAGCGAGGGGGCCTGGGCAGCGGTCGCCTCCTTCTGCGAAGAAGTAATGTCACAGAAGGAGGCGGCGGAGCGCGTGCGGGAGGACGACCCTCTCGCGGCGCCGCTCCGCAGGCGAAGACGGGGCGTGAGACGGCGGTTGTATGATCGTCGTCATGCGCCTCCAGGTGGTGAACAGCGGGAGACAGGCGCGGGGGCGCCTTCTCCTGCATTGCACTGTTCACCACCCACGTCAGTCATTCCTGGGCCCCTCCCCGACGGGAGGGGCGTGCCGGGCCCGCTGTAAAGGCGGGCAGTCGTCGGAGGGGGGCCGGATGAAAGGGCTGTGCCGATTCCCAGTCCTCCTCCACTCAGACGATGCGGGAATGCCGCTGGGTCGTTTAGTGGGTATACCGGTTCTACCGGGGAGTCCCACATACCCCACCCATCCCCCGATGGGTGGGTATGCGTAATGCATTTTTCCCAGCGTTACCAAAAAAAAAAAAAAAAAAAAAAAAAAAAAAGGTTAGGTTAGGTTTTTTTTTTTTTTTTTTTTTTTTTTTTTTTTTTTTTTCATAATTCAATGAACATTGCCTCTGAAATGCTACAGTTACACATTTTAAAGAAAAAGTTTAAATGTACACACTTTTTTATTTTTTTTATTAACGTTGATTTGGAGCACCTCTCAGATTCATAGCAATTATCTTTGTAACGACAAGGACTAGAATGTACAACTTCATACCAATTTACCAAAAATACAAAAGCGGCGCTATCTATCCCCTTCACGCTGACTGAGGTGCAACTCCGCCACAGGTAGCGGTCCCAAATTCCGGACAGATGACGAAGCATAAGCCATTACGAAAATGAAAAAATGGAATAGTACCAATTTAATTTATTTTCTGTCTTCATCACATTCATAGCAATATCTTTGTAACGATAAAGACTAGACGTAAGTTTTATACCAATTTGCAAACCTTATTAAATGTACAAGTTTTTAAAATAATGGTGGTTTTCGGTGTTATACATTTTTTTTACAGGAGAATTTTTTCAATTTTGGTCCTAACATCGTAAAGAAAAAACTTTTCAACTCAAGATTTTTTTTCTAAGGCAAATAAAACGGTATTCAAAAAAATGGTATCTTATAACATTAGTAAGCTATTCAGAAATGTTAAATAAAAATCATACCTAAAAATGTCATCATTTGCAGCGACAGCATTAAAAAAGCTTAATTCTGGAAGACAAAATCGTAAAATTCGGAAAAAAATTAATATCCTGGTTACTGTAACGGTTTTTTTTTTAATATTCAAATTAGTTGTTGGAAATTAGGTAAGCTACCTACCCCTTACGTTTGATCCATTATTTACGGGACACCCTGTATAACTTTCCTTACTTCTATTATGTATTTAACAATGTGTATTCTAATTTTAAACAAAAACCAAAACTTATACTTATACTTCAGTTATCCTTTTTATTTTTTACATGAGTGTGATAATTCCATCTTATTTCTTAGTTTAGCTGCTTATTCATATTATTCTTATTTTGATAAGTTTCTATTTATACTTTTACATAATAACAGGTCATTCTTATATAACTTTCCTTACTTCTGTTATATATTTCAACATGTGTTCTTATTTTGCTACTATCCTTATCTATTTATCTGTTACTTATTTATTTAGTACTTAAATTTTTACGATACACTCAGCTTATTCTAATTTTTAAACAAAACCAAGACTTATAATTATGCTTCACTTATCCTTTTACTTTTACCCATATGTGATCATTTCACCTTATTTATATGTTTTAGCTGCTGATACATATTGTACTTATTTGATACATTTCTATTTATAATTTTACATGATAACAATTGGTCTTAAGCAACTTTCCTTATTTCTATTATATATTCGAACATATGTCCTTATTTTGCTACCTTGCTTGTCTATTACTTATTTATTTAGTATTTGATTTAACAGTTCTATCAACTTATTCTAGTTTTAAACAAAACCAAGACTTTTACTTATGCTTCACTTTCCTTTTATTATTCTTTTTACCGAAATGTAATCATTTAACTTTATTTCTAAATTTTAGCTACTTGTACATATTATTCTAATTTTAGTATATTTCCTTTTTTACTTTTGCACAATAACAACTGTTCTTATATAGCTTTCTTTATTTCCATTATATAATAGGTCTTTACCTATGAAATTGCCGTTTTGTATGAAAAAATTTAAACGAATTTTTTTCATGTATTTTTTATTTGTATTAATCGAAGTAATCACCCATGCAATCAATGCATCTTTGCCAACGCAGTGGCAGTTTATTGATGCCCTTCTTAAAGAAATCAGCTGGTCGGAAGGCAACAAGTTCTTCAAAGGCATTTTGTACTGCCTCTCGGGTATTGAATTTTTTTCCCGCCAAGAAGTTATCCAAATTCTGGAAAAAGTAGTCGTCTGTAGGCGCAAGGTCTGGTGAGTAGGGCGGATGACGGAGAGCTTCCAACCCCAGTTCTTGCAACTTGGAGACCGTCTGCTGTGCAGTATGAGGTCGCGCGTTGTCGTGCAGGAGCAGCGGAGACGAGCGATTGACCAATGCTGGTTGGAGATGTGCCAGCTTCTCCATCATTGTGTTCAGTTCTTCACAGTACACATCTGCAGTAATGCTCACCCCGTTTGGTAAGAAGCTGTGATGAATCACACCGGCGCTAGACCACCAAACAGTGACCATCACTTTTCTAGGGGTAAGTTTTCGTTTAGGGCATTGTTTAGGTGCTGAACCAGGATCCAACCAACTTGCTGAGCGCTTGCGGTTATCAAACAGAATCCATTTTTCATCGCAGGTAACAATGCGGTTCAAAATTCCTTAATTTGTGTGTCTGTTGAGCAGTGCAAGGCACGTCTCGACGCGTACTTCGCGCTGGCGATCATTGAGTTCGTGGGGCACCCATTTGTCAAGCTTTTTTACCTTGCCAATTTGACGCAAATGGACCAATATTGTTTTGACGCTAACGTCGAAAGCTGCTGCTAATTCAGCCGTAGATTGTGTATCATCAGCTTCCACAATCGCCTTTAATTCGTAATTGTCGACCAAAGTCTTCGGACGACCGCGAGGTTCATTTTTCAGGTCGAAATTTCCAGAACGGAAGCGAGCAAACCAATAACAGGTGGTGCGTTGGTTTGTAGTGTTAGCTCCGTAAACGTCGTTGATGTTGCGTGCCGCTTGTGCCGCGTTGCTGCCACGACGGTACTCATATTCCATAATTACTCGAATTTTTAACGTATCCATGATGACGAAAAAGATTGAAATGCGATGAAAATGTAACACTAATCAATAAACAAGTGACTACATTTGGAAAAAAAAATCCATGTTTTTAAAATAAAATTAATTTGAAAGTAGAATTCTTAGCCAAACAAAAATTATTTTGATTTGAAATTGCCAGTACTGCAGAACGGCAATTTCATAGGTAAAGACCTAATATTTAAACATGTGTTTTGTTTTGCTACTTTCCTGTCTATTTATCTATTACTTATCTATTGAATACTTAATTTTACAATTCTATCAACTTATTTTGATTTTAACATCCCAAGACCCATACTTATGTCTCACTTATCCTTCCATTATCTAGTACTATGTACATATATGTTTATATGTTAGCGTTACTATTCTCCTTAGACCAGGTAGGTTTTGGGGTTCAAGGTTTAAAGTTTAGGACAGGGATTGGACCTATATAATTATCTATAATTTATTATTTTTCTTCATTTTATTTTTCGGCAATACTATATATATATACTTAGAATATACATATTTATTGCTATTTCTTGACTAATGTTTGTGTTTGTTTAACATTTATGGGCTGTGTAAGGTGTTTAGTGTCCCGTGTGTGTTTGCTATCCCGTGTGTGTTTTTGATATATACATAATATATATTTAAAATACATACATTTATATATCCAGGGAGCAGCTGTTTTAGGCGTATGCCGTCGTCGTCCGAGCCAGGTAATCCCATTTCTTACGGACCGGGCACTCCACGCTAAATGCGTTGTGGTCGGTCTTCTGGAGCTTTGAGTGCAGGCAATTGCAGCACTGCGGTTCCCTCTCCGCAACAAAGTCCTCACACTGCTCGCGCAGATGCGGTCCCCCGCAGTGACTGCACCTGTCCACACTCTCGGTACAAAATTTCCGGCCATGTCCAAATGCTAAGCATTTTGTACATTGGATGAGTGGTGACTGATCCTCCACCCTGACCCTTTGCAGGTCAAGGTAAAGAGCCCCAGCCTCCGTCATCCTCTGCCATACTTTGGGTCTGACTTGGACGACCACGTGCGCCGTCTTGGGATTTCTGGTCCTTTTCTTATACTTTATTTTCACTTCCATTTCCTCCTGGTCTAAGCCCCTGAAAATGTCGTCGTTCTGGGAGTGGAGCGCCCTTACTATTTCCTCATCGCCGCTATCCAAAAAGACATCCTTAAGGACAACGAGCGGGTTTTTGTTTTTCATGGGCTCTGCTCTTAGTCCCTCACCTCTGCTGTCAATCCGGTCTTTAACTCTTCTGAGCTCCGCCTCTGAGTCACATCCTAGTATGACCGTCTGGTTTTTGGCCTTTCGGACTTTATTTATTTTCAGTCCAGTTCCCCTGGCGTCGACCGCCTCCTTCACCCGGGCGAGCACCCCGTCGGCGGTAACCCTGCTATCTTCTGTGGT
The DNA here is from genome assembly GCA_905163495.3 of Cosmia trapezina. Taxonomy (NCBI): domain Eukaryota; kingdom Metazoa; phylum Arthropoda; class Insecta; order Lepidoptera; family Noctuidae; genus Cosmia; species Cosmia trapezina. Next base: position 7,620,852 of record LR991050.1, read on the forward strand.
GACCGCCAACGAGTGAAGCGCCGGCCGACGTCCCGGTTTGGCTGCTGTGACTTGGGCGTAAGTCTGCGAGTCAGTCTTTGGCTCGCATACGACCTCCCTTATGAGCTCCTCTATTCTGTCCGATCTGGTGGCGACAACACCGGCAACGTTTTCGACTCCATTTTTGAGGTCTGCCGCAGCGAGACCCACTGTCTTCACTCCTTCTCTAGTGTGGTCTATGGCCGCTTGTGCTACGTCGACCTTGTCGCTGACTCCGTCAATTTTGTCGATAACTTTGTCGATGATGTCGGAACCACTATCGCCGCAGTAATCGCACATGTCTTCGAAGCCTTTTTTAACTTTGCCTTCGAGGTCCTTGAGTTGTATCCTCAGCGATTCTTCCATCACTTCCAGCCTTTCCAGAATTTCTCGCGGCAATTTGGGTGATGACGGCGTGGTGTCAATTTTTGCAGACAGGACTGTTTTTGGCGCCGTCTCCGAGTTCTTTAGCCGCTTGCTGAGTTCGAATAAGATCCCCAGACTCTTATCCGACTGTGTCTCCAGGAAGGTCTTTATGTCCTTCCTCATCTGAGGGTAATCCCTGACTCTAGCTGGTATGTCCTCAAAAGTCTTCATGACCTCCTGGAGAAGCCAGTCGCTGGACGATGTGGCGTAAGCGTCAGGGTTTTTATTGTACGCCTTCATTACGTCCATAGATCTTCTCTTTCGTTCAGGTTTCCTGATAAAAGTCTTGGCGGCGTCCAGCGCCTGTTCAGGCGGGCCCGCGGTGCTGGGAGTAGTGGCGGGAGCGGCAGCGTCTTTTCCACCGAACGTCAGGGCTAACCCCTTCGGCGCAGCTTGCGCTCCAGAGGATCCCTCTTTTCGCGACTCTTGCGGTCCGCTGGCGCTGGCTCCTGGCCCTCTGCTTATTGGGGTGCGAATTCCGGGAAACATTTTATAACCTCAATTTGCTGGTATTTCGCGTTGTATGACTTGTGTGTATAGGGCACAACGAAATGAACGGGAAAGTTGTCGAAGGATATAAATAATAATACGTAGTATAAATTGTCTAACCCTGTATAGGGGGGTAAGTGTTTGTCAATGTATATTACACTATATATAATATATAGTCCTGTTTTTTACGTCTCTTCCCTGTAAATGAGGAGTCAAAATCAAACGCTACTAATCCGCGGTCCAAATTTTTCTAACCCCCGTAGTTACCGGTTTATTTGTGATACAGTGTGTAAAAGGGTAGGGGAGGGTCCAATCAGGGGGGGGAGGGTACCTCTTGTGCGACTTTAACCGTGGTGTCATCGACACCACAAAGGCTGATTTTGAGGTCGGATCGGCTCTAAGTCCTCTCGTTCCCGAGATATGGCCTTTTAAAGGATAAGGGAGGGGAAGGTTCGGGGAAAAAGGGAAAAATGGAGGGGATGGATTCCTCTTATGTGACTTTAAGGCTGATTTTGAGGTCGAATCGGCTCTATGTCCTCTCGTTCCCGAGATATGGCCCGATAGGGTGATATTTAGGAGGGGTGGAGGGGGGTTATCCCGGAAGGGTTTTAATTTCACAGTATGGCTGAGGGCCGCTTGTTAACTTATTGTTGGGTGATTGAATGATGGGGTGTTTTGGAAGAGGGGATGGGTGAGATGGGGGGGGGGTTTTCCCGGAACTGTAACAGTGGGTAAGTTATGCTACTCAGGTGAAAACGGGCCAGCCAACGTCCCCAAAGAAAACCCCAACCTTCTACGACCTCCGGTTCGGGAGCTATCCGAGTCTTAAATTTGGTTTGACAGTTCAAGAACTGTCAAAGTCAATCTTCAAACCGGTACAACTTCCCCTCCAGTGGCCGCAGAATGCCCGAGTTTGTACTTATTTAGCTTGGCTCGTCCTCCACTGTCGTGTAAAATGGTTTTGGGATCTTGAAAAACTTGGACGCTAAAATGTCTTTAAAAATAAAGAAACTTTGATTTAACACTTAAAATCTATAAAACAATTAAACTAATCAAAATTAAAATAAGTCTGGCTATAAAGAGAAAAACCGTTATTAATAAATATGGGTACTACTCAGTTTTTGGGGACAAAAGGCAGGGGTCAAAAAATGGGGTCTTGGGGGTCACAAGGGGTCACATGAGAGACGGCCCCAGGGGTTTAAGTAATGTTAAGGGGTTATATAAATTCTATAAATATATACAAATATGGGTACTTGGGGTCATAAAATAGGGGTCTTGGGGTCTTATTTAATTCTAGGTTCGAACTGAGAGGGGGGTTAGTGGGGGGGGGGGAAATTTTATCAAAATTTTGATATTCCCAGCCGTTTCTGAAATAATTGGGGAACTAAGTTTTTAGGGGGAAGGGAGGTGAGGGGTACCAACTAGGTGACTGGGATCTGCAGCATACATATATATGGTCTATTATATAGGCAGGTGAGATGATCGAAGGTGAGTGGAGAGGGGGGGGGGGTGGAATTAGGTGATGGTCCGAGGAAGGGTTGGAGGGGGGTATTTCGCTTTGGGGGGTATATACGTAAATATAATGATGATATAAATGATCCACGGAAGATACTTTAGGTGAGGGGGGGGGGGGATATTAAATATACTAATATATTAATTAAAAGAAGGGTGGGGGTTCGAAGGAGGGTGGCCAATAGAGTGTCGCTGTATATCTATACGTAGTATAGATATCCAGGCTGGCGTTAAAAATGGGCTAACTGGCTCCGTTCCCGAGATATGAGCGTTTTTAAGTTTTTAAAAGTTCCGGGTTCGATTCCCGGTTGGTGAGATTTAAAAATTTTGTGCAAAAAATGTACGAATAAATAAAATGGGATGGATTAAACAGATCTACTCTCTTATATAATAATTAATAAAACAGTAAAATAATATGTAAACAATAGGGAGAAAACAAAGTGGGGAGATTTCCCCTAAAATTACGATAATTTACCCCGATTTTTTCACAGAGACGTCGTGGAGTGATGGGACAAAGTTATTAGGATAGCCCTTTTCGGGGAAACTATGGTAGAAGCTCTTATTTTCCTTCCACGACCTCCCGTTCCTGAAATATAGCCGTTCCCGATATCTTGCAAACACGTGGAGATCGGGGAAAAAATTTCAATTTGACATAACCTATAACTTTAGAATTACTTATTTATATTTACTAGGATTTTAACCAAAAATACGTTATGCTCTAGTGCTACTTTTACAATTACAAAACCAAACAAATATTATGGATGTGTGGGGTATTTCGATTGTTAATTCAGTTACAATATTCGGCGGAAAACCAATTATTTTGCGAGCGGAAATTTTTAAGCACTTTACTAAAACTCTAATATATCCTGAATTTACAGTCTAAAAAATCTAAATTTTTGCATCCGAGTTCGGTGATATCCCAGCTAGCTCCCACCAGAATTTGAAGCTAGGTTGTCGCTGAAGATTTCGTTTAATAGTGGCCGGTAAAAGTTTTCAGCTCTTTCACGGCCGCACAGGAATTTTGTAATTGCAATTACTGGGTTTTCACTGAATGGAAATTTATTTTGGAAATACCTCCGTGATCCTTGTCGTGTTCTCCTTCTCTGGGAACGGTCAGGGATGATTTTTGAGCCCCAGGGAGCGGGACTTCGTCTCCAGGGTGGAGTTCTTCCCTGTATTCCCGCGCGCCTGCGCGGAAAAAATATTTTCTTTTTCCAGGATTGTTGCTCCTGGGAAGGCGGTCCTGATAGCACTTTTTATTTGGTAGGTCGCCGCTTTACTTTCGGAGATATAGCACTTTGTTTTTTAAAACTTTCAGAAAATCAACTATTTTGTTGATAAATTGCACTATATATCTCCGATCACAACACTGTTTTCACCACCGTAATCGCCTCGCGATTGCGCTTCTTTTAACATATAACACTGGTATATTCCGGAAACTTTTGCTATTTTTAGCGTTTTTCGACAGCGGAGCGCGGTTTTTTCGTGGCGTTCGGGGCGGCGGTTGAAGCCAGACTGGTTAGGTTAGGTTAGGTTAGGTAAGGTTAGGTTGCCACTTGAACAGCGGGAGACAGGCGCGGGGGCGCCTTCTCCTGCATTGCACTGTTCACCACCCACGTCAGTCATTCCTGGGCCCCTCCCCGACGGGAGGGGCGTGCCGGGCCCGCTGTAAAGGCGGGCGATCGTCGGAGGGGGGCCGGATGAAAGGGCTGTGCCAGATTCCCAGTCCTCCTCCACTCAGACGATGCGGGAATGCCGCTGGGTCGTTTAGTGGGTATACCGGATTTTACCGGGGAGAGTCCCACATAGAGAGGGGCCAGATCTGAATGACAGCCAGTTCGGCTTTCGGCATGGGCGCTCCACTGTCGACGCGATTATGCGGGTAAGAGTCCTGGCGGAGGAAGCGGTGTCCCGGGGCGGGGTGATGCTGGCGGTGTCCTTAGACATCTCCAACGCGTTCAATACCCTGCCCTGGAGTTGTATTCGTGAGGCACTGCGTTATCATAGAGTGCCTCCATACCTCCAAGACATCGTTGGGGCTTACTTGGCGGAAAGGAGTGTCACCTACAGGGGACGCAATGACGGGGGCCGGTGCGATATGTCGTGCGGTGTTCCACAGGGCTCGGTTGTAGGCCCTCTCCTGTGGAACATCGGATACGACTGGGTGCTGAGGGGCGAGCTCCAACCGGGAGTGGACCTGACGTGTTACGCGGACGACACGCTGGTCACTGCCCGGGGGAGCTCGTACAGGGAGGCAGCGTTGCTGGCTACGGCTGCGGTCTCACAGGTCGTGAGTCGCATCCGGCGCCTAGGCCTGGAAGTAGCCCTCAGCAAGTCGGAGGCCATCGCATTTCATGGCTCCCGACGGGCGCCACCGCCGGGGTTACACATTGTGGTCGGAGGGGCTCGTATCGCTGTCGAGTCAACCATGAAGTACTTGGGATTGGTGCTCGACAGCCGGTGGGACTTCGGCCCCCACTTTCGGCGGCTGACGCCCAAGTTGATGGGTGCGGCGGGCGCGCTCGCAACACTGCTTCCCAATCTGGGAGGGCCGAGCACCGCCTGTAGGCGGTTGTACCTGGGGATCGTGCGATCCATGGCTCTGTACGGAGCCCCGGTGTGGGCTTCTGACCTGACGGCTGGCATCATCGCAATACTGCGAAAGCCGCAGAGGGCGATGGCCGTCAGAGCTATCAGGGGGTATCGCACGATCTCCTACGAGGCGGCTTGTGCACTGGCCGGATCCCCGCCCTGGGACCTAGAGGCGAGAGCCCTCGCGTCACTGTACCAATGGCGTGAGGAGGCGCGGACGCGGAGCGGGGAACCGATGCAGCGAGAGGTCGAGCATCGCCGGTCACAGCTCCGCGAGGTCCTGGTGGCGGAATGGCGGGACAGGCTTCTGCGCCCTACTGCCGGCCTCGCTACCGTCGAGGCGATCCGACCAGTGCTCGGCGAATGGGTCGGGAGGAGGCACGGCTCCCTGTCGTTTCGGGCGACCCAGGTGCTCTCGGGGCATGGTTGCTTCGGGAAGTACCTGTGTCGCATAAACAGGGAGCCGGACGCTCGGTGCCATCACTGCGTCCACTGTCGGGAGGACACGGCGTGGCATACATTGGCAGAGTGTGCCGCATGGGAGGAGCCGCGCCGTGCCCTCCTAGCAGAGATCGGAGCTGACCTGTCGCTGCCGGCCGTCGCTCGTTCGATGGTTGGGAGCGCTGAGTCGTGGGATGCAGTGATCTCGTTCTGTGAAACCGTCGTTTCGCAGAAGGAGGCTGCGGAAAGGGAGAGGGAGATTGAGACGGCTCTCCCGACCCGCAGAAGGAGGGCCGGGCGTCGGCGGAGGGCGGACAACGCCCTCTTCCAGCCCCCGTAAACAGGTCCGGAGGGACGGCGGACTCGGGGACGTCCGCCGGCCCACATCCAGCTGGACCCGAGGCGGCGGCGCGTAGTGTTCCGCGCGCGCCCCTATTGGACGTCGCGGGGGGAGTTCTACACCTCACTTCCCTCGCAGGCCTGAGGAGGCCCGCAAAGGCGGGCCTGCACTAGCCGGGGATCGTGGAAGGCGCACAAGTTCCCATGATCCCCGGTCCAAGTGTGGGAAGGGAACACCGGGGTGGTTTTTAGTCAGTAAGAGTCTGACAGACCCCCCTGCTCACCCCAGGGCGGGGGACATCCATGAGGATTTTCCACCCCGGAACAAAAAAAAAAAAAAAAAAAAAAAGGTTAGGTTAGGTTAGGTTAGGTTAGGTTAGGTTAGGTTAGGTTAGGTTAGGTTAGGTTTCTTGCGTCTGGGAGGTTCCCGAAACCGTGGAAGGAGGGGCAGTTGTGCCTCCTTCGCAAGGAGGGCCGCCCAGAAGACTCCCCCTCGGCATACCGGCCCATCGTTCTGCTCGATGAGGTCGGAAAAATGTTCGAGGGGATAATCGCTGCCCGCCTAAAGAGCCATCTGCGGAGTGTCGGGCCGGACTTGTCGGACGCTCAGTTCGGTTTTCGGGCTGAGCGTTCCACGGTGGACGCGCTGGCCCGCCTTAAGGGCCAGGTGAAAGGGGCGATGGAAGCGGGGGACGGATTGTTGGCTGTGTCATTCGACATAGCCAATGCCTTCAACTCCGTTCCCCACTCCACCATCCTAGAGGCGCTCCGATTCCACGGAGTGCCTCGATACATGCGCAGACTGCTGGCCAGCTACCTAGAGGATCGGGCAATTGTCCTGGTAAATAGGACTGGCCAAGTCCGGCGGTACGCCGTTGAAGCCGGTGTTCCGCAGGGATCAGTCGTAGGACCTCTGCTGTGGAACATCGGCTATGATTGGCTCTTGCGGGGAACTCTCCTCCGAGGCACGAGTGTCATCTGCTATGCGGATGACACTCTCCTCACCGCCCGGGGGGGGAACTTCAGGGAGGCGGCCAATTTGGCTTCGGCGGGCGGATCCTTGGTCGCGGGGAGGATCCGCCGCCTAGGTTTAACGGTGGCGCTGCACAAGACCGAGGCCGTGTTCTTCCACGGACCTCGGCAGCGCCCCCCACCTGACGCCCACATCTTCGTGGAGGGCGTCAGAATCGAGGTGAAGGCCCAGATGAAATATCTGGGCCTTGTACTCGACAGCAGGTGGCGCTTCGGTCCGCATTTTGGCAGGCTGTCGTCGCGCCTGCTGAAGACCGCGGGCGCCCTCTCGTGGCTGCTTCCCAACTCGGGGGGGCCCAGCGCGCGATGCCGGCAACTTTACGCCGGCATCTTGAGGAGCATGGCCCTTTACGGGGCTCCTATCTGGGAGGACTCCCTCCACAGGAGGGAGAACGCCGCCGCGTTGCGGGCACCCCAAAGGGCCATAGCCCAGCGTGTGGCGCGGGCCTACCGCACGGTGGCCTTCGCGGCCTCATGTATTCTGGCCGGCACACCTCCTTGGGAACTCGAGGCGTGGGTGCTCGCCAGAGTATATGAATGGACGGCGGGGCGGAGGGCGAGAGGAGAACGCCCAGCACCGGAAGAGCGGGAGGCAGTCCGGCGGGAGGCGAGGGACGCCATCGTTGTCCATTGGACGGGAGACCTCGCCACCGCAGCCTTCGGCCGCCGAACCCTCGACGCGATTGGGCCAGTCCTGCGAAACTGGCTCGAGCGGTCGCATGGGTTCCTCTCCTTCCGTCTGGTGCAGGTGCTGTCCGGACACGGTTGTTTCGGATCGTACCTGCACCGGATCGGACGGGAGGAGACGCCGTCGTGTCACGAGTGTGGCGCGGTGGAGGACACGGCGCAGCACACGCTGGAGGTGTGCCCGTCGTGGTTCGAGACGCGACGCAATCTCGTGACTGCGATCGGACCGGACCTCTCGCTTCCCGGCTTGGTTAACGCCATGCTGGGGGATGAGAGGTCATGGGCAGCAGTCGCCTCCTTCTGCGAACACGTCATGTCCCAGAAGGAGGCGGCGGAGCGCGCGCGGGAGGACAATCCTCACGCGGCACCGCTCCGAAGGCGGAGGAGGGGTCGAAGAAGACGTCAGTATGATACTCATCTTCGACTCCTCCCAGGTGGAGGCCAGCAGGCAACAGGTGTGGGGGCACCCTTGCCTGTATTGCACAGGCCTCCACCAGTGTCGGACGGGAATGGCCAGGTGTTCCCGGCCATTCCTGTAGCCCCCCAACCTGGGGGGCATGCGGGGCCCACCAGCTAGGTGGGCATGCGCCGGGAGGGTTGTGGAAGTAAAGGTTGAACCGGTTTCCCATGGCCCTCCCATCACGGCGATGTGGGAACACCGCTGAGTTTTAGTGGGTATACTGTCATTCCGACAGGAGTCCCACATACCCCGTCTCGTCCCCCACGAGCGGAGATGCGTAACGCATTTCTCAGCGTCAAAAAAAAAAAAAAAAAAAAAAAAGGTTAGGTTAGGTTAGGTTAGGTTAGGTTAGGTTAGGTTTTTTTTTTTTTTTTTTTTTTTTTTTTTTGTGCTTTTCCCGTTCATGGGTCAAACGGCTCTTATTATTCTAAGTTTCTCATTCATTCAATTTCTATCATTTATTCCTCTCGCACTTTTATGCCTCATACTGTGTCTTTCTTTTATTCATCCTTTCCATTCTTAGCCGGGTGGGACTCCCGCTATTCTAACTGTCTTTACTTTTCTTTATTTCAGGGGGTATTAAGTTTACGCCTTGATTTATTTACATAATGTGATAATTTCACCTTATTTCTAAGTTTTAACTACTTATTAATATTATTCTTATTTTGATACATTTCTATTTATACTTTTACATAACAAAATCGTTCCTATATAACTTTCCTTACTTCTATTATGTATTTAAACAAAAACCAAAACTTATACTTATACTTCAGTTATCCTTTTATTTTTTACATGAGTGTGATAATTCCATCTTATTTCTTAGTTTAGCTGCTTATTCATATTATTCTTATTTTGATAAACTTCTATTTATACTTTTACATAATAACAGGTCATTCTTATATAACTTTCCTTACTTCTGTTATATATTTAAACATGTGTTCTTATTTTGCTACTATCCTTATCTATTTATCTGTTACTTATTTATTTAGTTCTTAAATTTTTACGATACACTCAGCTTATTCTAATTTTTAAACAAAACCAAGACTTATAATTATGCTTCACTTATCCTTTTACTTATACCCATATGTGATCATTTCACCTTATTTATATGTTTTAGCTGCTGATACATATTATTCTTATTTGATACATTTCTATTTATACTTTTACATGATAACAATTGGTCTTAAGCAACTTTCCTTATTTCTATTATTTATTCGAACATATGTCCTTATTTTGCTACCTTGCTTGTCTATTACTTATTTATTTAGTATTTGATTAAACGGTTCTATCAACTTATTCTAGTTTTAAACAAAACCAAGACTTTTACTTATGCTTCACTTTCCTTTTATTATTCTTTTTACCGAAATGTAATCATTTAACTTTATTTCTAAATTTTAGCTTCTTGTACATATTATTCTAATTTTAGTATATTTCCTTTTATACTTTTGCACAATAACAACTGTTCTTATATAGCTTTCTTTATTTCCATTATATATTTAAACATGTGTTTTGTTTTGCTACTTTCCTGTCTATTTATCTATTACTTATCTATTGAATACTTAATTTTACAATTCTATCAACTTATTTTGATTTTAACATCCCAAGACCCATACTTATGTCTCACTTATCCTTCCATTATCTAGTACTATGTACATATATGTTTATATGTTAGCGTTTACTATTCTCCTTAGACCAGGTAGGTTTTGGGGTTCAAGGTTTAAAGTTTAGGACAGGGATTGGACCTATATAATTATCTATAATTTATTATTTTTCTTCATTTTATTTTTCGGCAATACTATATATATATACTTAGAATATACATATTTATTGCTATTTCTTGACTAATGTTTGTGTTTGTTTAACATTTATGGGCTGTGTAAGGTGTTTAGTGTCCCGTGTGTGTTTGCTATCCCGTGTGTGTTTTTGATATATACATAATATATATTTAAAATACATACATTTATATATCCAGGGAGCAGCTGTTTTAGGCGTATGCCGTCGTCGTCCGAGCCAGGTAATCCCATTTCTTACGGACCGGGCACTCCACGCTAAATGCGTTGTGGTCGGTCTTCTGGAGCTTTGAGTGCAGGCAATTGCAGCACTGCGGTTCCCTCTCCGCAACAAAGTCCTCGCACTGCTCGCGCAGATGCGGTCCCCCGCAGTGACTGCACCTGTCCACACTCTCGGTACAAAATTTCCGGCCATGTCCAAATGCTAAGCATTTTGTACATTGGATGAGTGGTGACTGATCCTCCACCCTGACCCTTTGCAGGTCAAGGTAAAGAGCCCCAGCCTCCGTCATCCTCTGCCATACTTTGGGTCTGACTTGGACGACCACGTGCGCCGTCTTCGGATTTCTAGTCCTTTTCTTATATTTTATCGTCACTTCCATTTCTTCCTGGTCTAAGCCCCTGAAAATGTCATCGTTCTGGGAGTAGAGCGCCCTTACTATTTCCTCATCGCCGCTATCCAAAAAGACGTCCTTAAGGACAACGAGCGGGTTTTTATTTTTCATGGGCTCTGCTCTTAGTCCCTCACCTCTGCTGTCAATCCGGTCTTTAATTTTTCTGAGCTCCGCCTCTGAGTCACATCCTAGTATGACCGTCTGGTTTTTGGCCTTTCGGACTTTATTTATTTTCAGTCCAGTTCCCCTGGCGTCGACCGCCTCCTTCACCCGGGCGAGCACCCCGTCGGCGGTAACCCTGCTATCTTCTGTGGTGACCGCCAACGAGTGAAGCGCCGGCCGACGTCCCGGTTTGGCTGCTGTGACTTGGGCGTAAGTCTGCGAGTCAGTCTTTGGCTCGCATACGACCTCCCTTATGAGCTCCTCTATTCTGTCCGATCTGGTGGCGACAACACCGGCAACGTTTTCGACTCCATTTTTGAGGTCTGCCGCAGCGAGACCCACTGTCTTCACTCCTTCTCTAGTGTGGTCTATGGCCGCTTGTGCTACGTCGACCTTGTCGCTGACCCCGTCAATTTTGTCGATAACTTTGTCGATGATGTCGGAACCACTATCGCCGCAGTAATCGCACATATCTTGAAAGCCTTTTTTGACTTTGCCTTCGAGGTCCTTGAGCTGTATCCTCAGCGATTCTTCCATCACTTCCAGCCTTTCCAGAATTTCCCGCGGCAATTTGGGTGATGACGGCGTGGTGTCAATTTTTGCAGACAGGACTGTTTTTGGCGCCGTCTCCAAGTTCTTTAGCCGCTTGCTGAGTTCGAACAAGATCCCCAGGCTCTTATCCGACTGTGTCTCCAGGAAGGTCTTTATGTCCTTCCTCATCTGAGGGTAATCCCTGACCCTAGCTGGTATGTCCTCAAAAGTCTTCATGACCTCCTGGAGAAGCCAGTCGTTGGACGATGTGGCGTAAATGTCAGGGTGGTGTTTATACGCCTGCATTAAGTCCATAGACCTTCTCTTTCGTTCCGGTTTCCGGATGAAAGTCTTGGCGGCGTCCAGCGCCTGTTCAGGCGGGCCCGCGGTGCTGGGAGTAGTGGCGGGAGCGGCAGCGTCTATTGTACCGAACTTCAGGGCTAACCCCTTCGGCGCTGCTTGCGGTCCAGAGGATCCCTCTTTTCGCGACTCTTGCGGTCCGCTGGCGCTGGCTCCTGGCCCTCTGCTTATTGGGGTGCGAATTCCGGGAAACATTTTATAAGTTCAGTTTGCTGGTATTTCGTGTTGTATTGCTTGTGTGTATAGGGCACAGCAAAATGAACGGGAAAGTTGTCAAGATATAATTAATAATAAAAGGTATACGTTGTCTGACCCTGTATAGGGGGGTAAGTGTTTGTTTATATATATTACACTATATATAATAGTAGTGTGTAATTGGGGTATCTGGATCAGGGATCCAGATACACCCAATTACACACTTGTTGTGAATCAGACAATCAGTCAATCGATCAATACTTGTCAATACAATTCATTCATTCATTCATTTACTCGGGTTCTACATTCAAGCATTCGAAATATGATTTTAAGTAGGTACTTACCTAGATCATATTTTGAATACTTGAATGTAGAACGGTATGTGTATGTATGTATATATATGTAGGTATGTCATTTAATTACGTTGCGATTATTCGAGTATTCTAAATATCTACCATTCATCGTGGTGTGATGCTGTCGAGGTAGTGCGGGTGCGCTACACAACGCATCACTTTTATTCCCCACTCCGACCACCCCCTTCAATGGAAACCTTATTGATAACCACAATTCTATTCAATTCTATTTATAAATTACAAGGGACTCCATTCACCGCATTATTAGGATTGTATGCGCTAGCAAAAAAACGCAAGGTAAGTTCAGATGATACCTACCTACGTGTGTGTTTGTGATTGTTTATGTTTCTGTAGATGTGTACGAATCTATTACCAAAAAATACATGTATTAAATTTAAATGAATTTAAATGACAAGGATTTGAAATAAAAAGCAATTTAGTAGTTACAAATATGCATTTATTGATAGAAATTCAATTTAAAACATGATTTAATTATGATTATAGGAGGCAACTATACACATTATTGTACATTCCAGCTAAAATACACTATAAAAAATTAATATTAAGTCCGAGTGCAACATCCTTCAATTACTTACAATATAACAGAAAGGGTACTAAGCAGGTACTTCCCAGTAGTCCCAAACAGATAGTCACATAACACCATTTTACAGCATTTGATTGTCTCATGTACTAACCATAGTAAAACATATTTGGCTATACTAACTAAATAGTCAGGTTGTCACAAATAGCATTTATTCGATAGACTTATATAATAACTACATTAAAACATATTTAGCTTTAGTAACTATGGGTTCTCCATGTTTTCCTGGATTTTGTTTATTAATTCCTTAGTGCCAGACAATATGTCATCCATTAAAATGCTTTTAACAACGTGTTGAGCACAAACCTCTGCTTCACAATAATGATTACATATTGAACTGTCCTTCTGCTCAAAGTTTTCTGCATCGATAATTTGTATTCTTATGATTTTCGAAGGCCTTGTAACAGGTTTTTTTATGTACGAATATGCCATTCGTTTATTCTTTGATATTTTGCGAGATGCTTCAGCAAGACCCAAATATTTTTGATTTACTGCGTGTATTTGAGCAGGCGCCTTTTCTAAAGGTATGAAGTTAAACAGCTCTTCCGAATCCTGAAATTATAAAATAGTATGATTAACGTTATGTCATTAAATCAAGTTAAACTTTTTAATAAAATCAAATATAAAATAAAAGAATTTAATTAATACTCACCGACATAATTATTACTCGTTGATTACTCGCGCTTGCTGGTAGGAAACTAAATAATATTTGAATTTTCATGATAATTTATCCTTTATATAGGAATCTAATAAATAATTATCAATGGTTATAAAGTTCAAAATTGCTGTGAAAATATTAGCTGAGACAATACGACGCTGTACCGTTTCAGATTACAATTTAATGCATACCATAATATAAAGCCACCGGCAAATAGACGGCGCGGCGGTGCGATGCGATAGCGTCGCGGTGATGTATAAATGTTAGGGAATGCCTGAAACACTGTATTAGGTACGCAATTAGGGTAATTGCGTACCTAATACAGTGTGTATGTATCAATAGGAATCTGTTTCATTTTGACAGTTCAACAAAAATCATTGCGTTATTTACGTTGTCGAGCAGACTAATTTTCGAACTTATGAAGCAATGGATTAGCAATTTGCTTCCAAATGATTTAGATTCCGATCGATAGTGTATATACAATTAGGGTGCAGGACACTGCTCCACATCGTGTGTGGGCGCGCTCATAATGATTTGAGCAATGCAAAACGGCACCGCGACGCTACCGCACTGCATCGCTAACTGTGAACTGGTGACTTTAAAGTCAATACACACAGAAAGCGGTATCATCCAGAGCGGCACCTAATAGACATCTGAACCGGACCACCCACCGACTTAGCAAAATTAAGTATCTTATACGATGAAGATAAAGTTCAAATTGCAATATCTCGATGTTTAGCAAGATATTTTTTCTGCAACGTAAACTATTACATATTTGGGTGTTAGGGCTGACAAAGCATTTTTAGTAACGCGTGCCCTATTCCTTATAAGGGATATCGTGACGTGGATTTACCACTATTTAAGCATGCATCCTGCAGAAGCTGGATCACATCAACACTTCAGCTAGGAGCAGTTACATCTTACATTAAACTACCAAAGCAACGTCAATCTTCTAAAATGTAAGTATATACCTCACTTTTCAATGTAATTTACTTTGTGTTTTCTGTTAAAGTTTAACAAGAAAGAATTAAGTGGATAAGAAATGTAGTACATTCACTATTCAATCATTCAAGTATTATAATTATTCATTAACCTCTTCAATAATTTGGATAAGTTAGCGAGTCTTCATCTATAAAAATTAAACTGTCCATTGATTCATAATTTTTAATATTCATTCATTCAAGTAATAAATTCATTCACTTAGTCTCGTCTACATGATTAAAACAAAATTTAACTGTACTAATTCATTGTTTTTATTTATCACAGGTCCAAGAACACTGCTGACCATATTTTCCCTTCGGAGGACGAATCGGCAGACGAGGAGCGTGCTCCAGTGAAAACTAAGCCCAAGGAGAACAAAAAGCGCAAGTCTTCATCATCGAACAGCTCCCAGCCGTCTACGAGTAAGAAAACCAAGCCGATCACTCCTGTCACAAAGTCAACGGCTCGCGAGTTGTTCGGGAGCGACACTGACGACGATGCAATTGATGTCGTTGCGGACAAAAAGACTCCTCCAATATACTCGTACATCACGAGGAGACTGGCGAACGGATTTTCGCGACAAATGAACGAGCAAAAAAGAGGTGAGTTCTATATAGAACTCAAAGTGTATAAATGTGATGAAATAGAGCGGGTCCAACCAGTAAATAGGTGGCGACACTCGGTCATGACGATTAAAAACAAATGTGATGAGGATTCAGAGTCCTGGCGTCACCTAAACGCCTACATAACAAGCACCAGGAAGGAGTTTAAAAAATGTGCTCCTACTTTTATAAGCTCTTATCAATAGTCTTACCAATAGTTTACATTAAGAGATCTATGTTATAATAACCCATTATATACTTAAATGGAGTTTACTTTAAGATAGTATTTTTGTAACCGCATTTAATCCCAATAATTAAAGTAAACTATAAAAAATGTTGTGTCTTTTTTTCCAGTTATACACCCCGGTGATGGCTCATCAGCAAATTCTGATATTAATAATGATAAATGCCAAATTGATATCCCAGAAAATGAATACGATAAATGCCAAATTGATATCCCAGAAAATGAATACGCTAAATGCCAAATTAATATCCCAGAAAATGAATACGCTAAATGCCAAATTAATATCCCAGAAAATGAATACGCTAAATGCCAAATTAATATCCCAGAAAATGAATACGATAAATGTAAAATTAATATCCCAGAAAATGAATACGATAAATGCCAAATTAATATCCCAGAAAATGAATACGATAAATGCCAAATTGATATCCCAGAAAATGAATACGATAAATGCCAAATTGATATCCCAGAAAATGAATACGATACAAATGTTTATGAGCGAAATTGTTTATCAAAGTATATTAATTGTGATAAATGCAAAATTGATATCCCAGAAAATGAATACGCTAAATGCCAAATTAATATCCCAGAAAATGAATACGATAAATGTAAAATTAATATCCCAGAAAATGAATACAATAAATGCCAAATTAATATCCCAGAAAATGAATACGATAAATGCCAAATTGATATCCCAGAAAATGAATACGATAAATGCCAAATTGATATCCCAGAAAATGAATACGATACAAATGTTTATGAGCGAAATTGTTTATCAAAGTATATTAATTGTGACAAATGCAAAATTGAGATCCCAGAACATAAATACAGATATCATAAAAGAACGAATATGCATAAATCTAATTGTTTAATAAAGTCAAAGTTTGAAAATGTTGATATTATAGCTACAGCATTTAAAAACAGAATCATGACTTATCGCGTAAACCCTTCAATAGAAGACGAGTACCTCATACTAGAGGGGTTCTTGGGTGATAAGCGCAAAGATGTTATGAAAATCATTGAATTATCATTATTGGAACATACCTGCATTAAAGTTAACTTCGAGCTGTTTGCATACTTTTTACTACCACAATTAAGTGAGCAGCAGCTGAAATCATTTAATACGAAATATGAAACTATATACTGCAGTACTGACTTTAATAATGTATACTCCAATATAATAGAAATATTCAAAAGAAAACTTACTGAATTTGAGCATTGTGAATCTGGATGGTCATTTGTCTGTATAAATCATTTAGAAATAAATATAAATAAATATTCCCCCATGCGGGGTGGTACTTATTTAGAGTTACCAGAAGTTATTAAAAACACAAAGAGTTGTTTGAATATACATAATAATGATGAATACTGTTTTTTATGGAGTATTGTTGCCGCATTATTTCCAGCAAAAAATAATGTGTGTAGAACAAACTCCTATCCACACTTTAGTTCAATATTTAATATACAAGGAATTTCATTTCCACCTTTACCTAAAGATATCAAGTTGTTTGAAAATAATAATTGTGAGCTCAGTATTAATATTTACGGATTAGATGAACGTTGTACTGTAACTGGTCCTCTTTATGTGACGAATTGTAAGAAAGATAAACATATTAACTTGCTGTATTTTGAAAAACAAAACAAAGGTCATTATTGCTTGATAAAAAACCTTTTACGCTTAGTGCGACGGCAAGTTTCATGCCATAAAGGTAAAATGCATTTATGTGAAACATGTTTGCAATTTTTTAGTAGTGAAAAAAAGTATCATTCTCATAGTTGTTCCAAAATTTTAACCATACTTCCTGATGAAAACAATATATTACAATTTAAAAATTATGAGCGAAAGCAAAAAATTAACTTTGTGATTTATGCTGACTTTGAAAGTATACTATTAAATTATAAAGAAAAACATAATGATACAAGTACGATAAAAAATAAACTACATCTACCGTCGTGTTTTGCATATTACGTATGTTGCTCACACGATAGTAGCTTGAACAAATTCGTAACATACAGAGGACCTGACTGTGTAAAAGTGTTTGTTAAGAGATTAATTAAAGAAGCGAAGTTAATTCACAAAATTTTAATGACTAAGAAACCCATGAGATCTATGACGAGAGAGCAAACTGATAATTATAACAAAGCAACTACATGCCATATCTGTAATCATTTATTATTTGATGATAAAGTTTGTGACCATGATCATATTACATCCGAGTACAGAGGCGCAGCGCATTCGCATTGCAATTTAATTTATAGAGTGTGTTCATTTATACCTGTTTTCTTTCATAACTTATCTGGTTATGATTCTCATATATTTATTACAGAATTATCGAAATACGATGGCGAGATAAAAATTATACCAAAAACCAAAGAAAAATATTTAAGCATAACTAAAATAATCAAAACCGGTACAGGATGTAAACCTATACAGATTAAATTTGTAGATTCATTTCAATTTCTTAGTTCAAGTCTTGACAATTTAAGTAAAAGTTTAACGGAGAACGATTTTATTCATTTATCATCACATTTTCCAGATAAAAGCCAATTAAATTTACTGCGAAGGAAAGGTATATATCCATATGAGTACATTAGTTCTTGGGAAAAATATAATGAAACACAACTTCCAGCAAAGAATCATTTTTATAACACTTTACAAATGAAACATATACCAGATACTGAATATGAACATGCCAAAACTGTGTGGAAATGTTTTGACATTAGTTCTCTTGGTGAATATACTGACTTGTATTTAAAGTGTGATGTACTTTTACTATGTGATATATTTGAAAATTTTAGAGAAATTTGTCTGCAGCACTATAAACTCGACCCTGCATATTATGTGACTTCACCTGGATTGAGTTGGGATGCTATGCTCCTTTACACAGGTGTTCAGTTAGAATTGATTAATGATTTAGAAATTTATAAAATGTTGGAAAGAGGAATACGTGGAGGATTAGCTCAGTGCTCTCACCGACATGCTAAAGCCAATAACATATATTTACCTCATTTCGATAGTTCTAAACCATCCTCTTATTTGATATATTTAGACTGTAATAATCTTTATGGATATGCTATGACAAAAAAATTACCGACATCAGAGTTTAAATTCATGAAAAATAATGATATCAAAAATTTCAATTTGTTTGATGTTCCTGATAATGGCGAGTATGGTTACATTTTAGAAGTAGATTTAGTATATCCAAATCATTTACATAATTTACATAGCGATTTGCCTTTTGCTCCCGAGAAATTCATACCTATTGGAGGGAAAACACCAAAATTAATTGCAAATTTGTATGATAAATATAACTACATTATCCACTATGTTCATTTAAAAGCATGTCTTAAAAATGGCCTTGTTTTAAAAAAAATTCATAGAATCCTTTATTTTAAACAAGAATGTTTTTTGAAAAAGTATATAGACTTGAATACTAGCTTACGACAAGCAGCTTCAACATCATTCGAAAGAGATTTTTTTAAGCTTTTTAATAACTCAATATTTGGCAAAACTATTGAAAATAAACGTAAGCAAGTGGAGGTCAAATTAGTAACCAAATGGAGTGATGATTTGAATAAAACGAATAAAATACTAGATGCTGAGAAATTAATCGCAAAACCTAATTTAAAAAGTGTTTCTATCTTTAATGAAAACTTTATAGCCATACAACTGAGTCCCATGAAACTTATTTTAGATAGACCGATATATGTTGGATTTGCGGTGCTAGAATTCTCTAAATGGCATCTGTACAATTACCATTATAATTTCATTAAAAATAAATATGGTGATAAAGCTAAATTATGCTATACTGATACTGATAGTTTGTTGTATTTAATACATACTGAAGACTTTTATAAAGACATGCGGGATAATTTATCAGAATTCGATACAAGTAATTTTGAAACTAATAATGATTACTTTATTCCTAAAGTGAACGAAAAAATTCCTGGATTATTTAAGGATGAGTTAGGAGGTGACCCAATTACCGAATTTACAGGCTTAAGAGCAAAACTATATTGCATTAAATCATTAAATACACAAATAAACAAAGCAAAAGGCGTATCAAAGCCTATTACGAGACGTTTAAAATCATCTAATTATAAAGATGTTTTATTTAAAAACATAACACTAAAGCGTAAGATGAATATGATAAAATCAATGAAGCATGTGTTGTTCTCGCAAGAAGTAAATAAAGTAGTTTTAAACAGGATAGACGATAAAAGGCATGTTCTGGGAAATCAAATAGATACTGTACCATGGGGTCATTGTGATTACATATTTTAATTTAGTATTTTGTTTACTTCAATGCTTTATTTATTATTTTAAATGTAAGACTGTATGCTGAATATTCTATGTATTTAAAATTCTGAAATAAATTTACTTTTATGCATTCCAATTTTTATTTTTCATTTCTCTATTAACCTAAATACTGGAGCAAATATTATAGTAGGTATAAATATTATTATAAATACTAGAACATTATTTTTTTTCTGACAGATTCAAACATGAAGTGGGTTAAGCAACCAGTTTCATTAGAAGTTAAAAATATTGAGGTAGAGGAAAATAAGGTACACGCTAAGCATAGTGTTCTTCTACCGAATAGTATAAGATGTATAATATGTGGTCCCTCGAATTGCGGGAAAACGAACGTCATAATTAGTTTGTTAATCCACGAAAATGGTTTAAAGTTTAAAAATGTTTACTTGTATTCCAAGACAAGCTTTCAACCAAAATATCGTTTTTTAAAACAGATCTTAGAAAGAGTGTCAGAAGTAAAATTTTTTGTATTTAATTTTGATGACGAAGTTATTCATCCTAACGATGCATTACCAAACTCTGTTATTATTTTTGATGATGTGGTTTGTGAAAAGCAAATTAACATACGAAATTATTTTACAATGGGCAGACACAGAAGTATAGATTGTTTTTATTTATCTCAAACGTATTCCAAAATACCAAAGCAGTTATTACGTGACAATGTTAACTTTTTGATAATTTTCAAGCAAGATGAAGTTAACATGAAACATATATACGATGAACATGTTAGTTCTGATATAGAGTGGTCTAAGTTCAAAGATCTGTGTTCTAAAATCTGGATACATCCTTATGATTTTTTGACTATTAATAAGGATTGTGAATTAAACAAAGGCAGATATAGACAATCATTTGACAACTTTATTTATTTTGATTGATGGTTATATAAATTATTACTGCAAAAAAAAATATCATTTGAGCATAAATTCTTCTCAGTATAAGTCGTATAATGGATAACATTACAGATCAATTAATAAAGTCTGCGGACGCCATAAAAGAAAAAGTGAAACAAATGAAACATGATGAGTTTAACACCAACACTCATCTCAAGTATTTTTTTAAGCCTATCGCAGACCCTCTTAATGCAATAGTAGCTAACAAGCAAATTTCTACCATAAAAAATGAATATAAAGCTAATGGTGACCAAATTAAACACATTGATATAGGTTCAAAAATGTTTTTGCGTGATAAATCTCATGATATGTACGAACATGAATCATCTAATGAGTCAAGCTCATTAGAAAAATTTTATTCAGAAGATGAAGGAGGTAACACAACTGAATCAGAAAATGATAATAATGTGTCGTTGAAAAAAGAAGATATCATTGAAATATATGATGATATGAATATACCATTTGGCGTACGTAGTTACAAAAACAAATATATGATCGGAAATACAATAGTTAATTTCTCTACCACTGATGAGATCTCCGGTAAAGTGTATAACATTTGTGTATCTAATAAACAGTATAAAATAACACCTGGTCTAAAAGAACTATTGCTTCGCAAAAAGCCTGATTTAAGTTTGGTCAATTTAAAAGATAAGTTGGTTTACAAAGAAATACTCGTCACAACTAATGCTCATAAAAGAGACTTTGATCCTGCAGGTCAAATTAAAGGTGATAAAGGTCTAAAATATTCTCAAGTGGTCAAACCGTTATTTTCTGAGTCTTGTAAACATTTACAAGAACCTACAGAAGTTAAATCAAATAAAAAAAGAGGTGCTGGTCTACCATATCTAAAAAAATATAAAAAAAATACTGAACTTGTTTATTGGGATGATCCTAATGAATTAGTGGACAGGCTTAAACTTTTGATCGCATCTAAAACTGCAGGTAATACTAATCTTGACAATGAAATTTTATCAATTATTGAAGAGCTAAAAGAAGCGGGCGTAATACAAGAATAAAAGGGCTTATCATATGAGGTGTTACTTAGTCTAATTTTGTAATTCACAAGTAACAGTTGAAAGAATGAGCGAAGTGAAAAGAGAAATTATAAACGAAATTCATAGAAGTGCAAGAATAAATTTTCCTCGAAGACATGTAATATTAAAAGATATTGATGATCTTTGGCAAGCTGATTTAATGGATATGCAAAGTTTCTCCAAATTCAACAATAATTGCAAATATATTTTACTCGTCATTGATGGATTCTCAAAGTATGCTTGGGCTATTCCACTAAAACAAAAAAATAAAGAAACTGTATCTGAGGCTTTCAACACTTTATTGAGTAGAGAAAAACGTATCCCTAGAAACTTGCAAACAGATCTAGGAAAAGAATTTTACAATAAAAGTTTAAAAAAAATATTATTAAATAATTCTATCAACCACTACTGCACTTATTCAACGAAAAAGGCTTCAATTGTAGAACGGTTAATAAGGACGATAAAAAGTATGCTTTTCAAGGAATTTGGTTTCAAAGGGAATTATAAATGGATAGACGGAACACTTGCAAATATCATTAATAGATATAATCATACCATACACAGAACAATTGGTTTACCCCCCGTTCAAGTGAATCATAGCAATAAAATTAAACTACTGCAGAGATATTTCAATCAAAATCAAACTAAAAGAACATGTCGTAAATTTAAGACAGGTGATTTTGTTCGAATAAGTAAACATAAAGGTTGTTTTGAAAAAGGTTACACTCCTAATTGGTCTACAGAGGTATTTAGGATCAGTAAAGTTCAAAACACAAATCCTGTTACTTATTTATTACAAGATGTTAAAGAGCAACCTATTTTAGGAGCATTTTATGATCAAGAATTACAAAAAACTAAACATCCTGACATTTACCTTGTTGAAAAAGTTTTGAAAAGAAAAGGCAGAAAAGTTTTCGTAAAATGGTTGGGGTTATCATCCTGTGAAAATAGTTGGATTAGCGATACAAATGTTTTATGAGTGGTTTATCAATATAACATCATGCTCTATGATAATGGTTTCATTCTGTTTGTATACATGAAGGGAGAAGGACTTGTCAATAATTTAATTAATAATTTACCATTTGAGCTCCATTTACCGGGTTATCATTATTGCGGCCCAGGAACTAGATTACGTGAAAGATTGGCTCGAGGTGATAGGGGTGTGAACAAATTAGATGAATATTGTAAACATCACGATATTGCATATAATAATTCCAAAAGTTTGAAAGATCGTCACAAAGCAGATATAATTTTATTAAAAATGGCAAAAAAGCGTGCTTTATCTTCTAATGCAAGCACAGGAGAAAAACTTGCTGCCAATTTAGTTAATAATATAATGCTAACAAAAGTAAGTTCTGGAGCTGGACTAAAAAAAAACTTTAAAAGTTTAGTGACCCATACTAAAAAGTGCATTAAAAAAATTAAACCGAAGTGTAGGAAAAAACTAATAGAATTGGCCTACGCTGCTGCTAGAGAGTTAAATCGTGATTCATCTGCCAGGGTTCCACGTATCATACCAATTCCTAAGTCTGGCGGTGTTCTACCTTTAATACCAATATTTGCTGGTTTATCTGCTGCTGGCAGTATTGCAAGTGGAATTGCTGGAATCGTCAAAACCATAAAAGAATATAGAGTTGCAAAAAAGCGTTTAACAGAAATGAAATGTCATAATAAGAATACAGAAGGTGTATGTATTGGAAATGGACTGCGGCTAAACCGTTACAAGGATGGACTCGGAATATATACAAATTTAAAGAAAAAAAACTAAATCGTAGGCTACCTAATCGTGCTCTTACTAATATAGATATCATATATTTTACTAAAGACGTTCCATATTTTCGTGGAGTGTTTATGAGGGATACCTTACCGAAGTCTCCGTTTTTAAAAGAGTGTGGAATCATAAATTTAGATAATTCTAAAAATTCTGGTACACATTGGGTAGCCTATGTAATTTTAAATGAATATGTTGAATACTTTGACAGTTATGGCAACTTGAAACCTCCAATAGAATTCGTTCGCTATGTAGGTTCTGAAAATATCAATTATAATTACAATAATTTACAAAATAATAACTTATTCAATTGCGGACATTTATGCATTAAATTTCTGAAAGAATTTTGGAAAAAGCAAGGTTTCAAATCATTAGGTACTTAGAAATGGTTTAAATGTTAGGTGTCGTCTACATAAGACAACACTTTAACATTATCTGTTACAAGAGACGAATGTCAATTAGATTTGAGTGAAAAAAAAAAAAAAAAAAAAAAAATGATAGTTTATAATATAAAATCATCCGCCAAAGTTAATAGCATTACTCGTTCTCGTACCGTCAGAAGGCAAAGACATATACGAAGCATAAAAAAACTAAGTAAAGATAACAAATTATTTCTTCGAGCTTTGGGATTTAAATTATGAGTATTCTTCAAGTGAATGATTTACCACAAATCGATAACTCTATAGTGAGTTATGAAATTCATACTTATAATCCATATAGCAACAGTTTTAATGAAAATGATGAAATACGTATACCCGTACATCAACAGGACTTGTACGTATTACCTTCAGCCAGCTACATTTATATTGAAGGTCGAGCCACTGTGTTTTCGAAAGATGCAGCAGGAAAAATAACACGAAAGAATGTTAATTTTACTAATAATCATATATCATTCCTATTTCAAGACATTCGATATGAAATTAACGGTGTTGAGATAGACCGCATAAAAAATGCAGGTATTACTACCACTCTTAAATCATACGTGTCTATGAGCGAGGGAGAAAGTAAGGCTGCTGCTATTTGGGGTTGGGATTTGAATGGCGTTAAAGATAATGATGGTATTTTTAGTGCCCTTATACCACTGAACAAAGTTTTAGGATTTGCGGAAGATTATAATAAAATTATTATTAACTGTAAACATGAGCTTATTCTCAATAGAAGCAGTTCGAAAGTCAGCGGTGTTACACTTGATAATAATAATGACTCCATTGAAGTAAATATAGAAAGACTGCAATGGCGTGTGCCTCATATAAAAGTTTCAGATCGAGAAAGATTAACTTTACTCAAATATTTAGAAAAGGATCGTCCTATTAAAATAGCTTTTAGAAATTGGGACTTGTACGAATACCCTTTATTACCTAGAACTACAAAACATTCCTGGGTTGTGAAGACTGCATCACAACTCGAAAAACCTAGGTATGTGATCTTTGGTTTGCAGACTAATAGAAAAAATATGAAAACTAAAGACTGTTCAATATTTGACCATGGTAAAGTAACAAATGTTACTCTTTTTTTAAATTCTCAATATTATCCATACGAATCGGTTAATGCAAAATTTTCTGAAGATAAGTATTATATATTATATGAAATGTTTACTCAATTTCGTCAGTCTTATTATAACACCAGACCTGAACCTATGCTTGATTTGCGCGAATTTAAAGAAAAGGCTCCTTTATTTGTAATTGATTGCTCAAGACAGAACGAAGCCTTGAAAACTGGAGCTGTAGATGTGAGACTAGAAATAGAAAGTTCTGAAGATATACCAGAAAATACATCTGCCTATTGTCTAATCATCAACGATCGTCTGATTGAATATAAACCCTTAAGCAGTATTGTAAGGAAATTGTTATGAACGCCATAGTCGATGTGCAAGGGTTTAAGACCGAAAGTAACGAGTTTATCGTGAAAGAAATAGCAATAGCATGCAGAAATCAAATTTTGGTATTATTAATCAAACCACCATGCCCATTTTACAATCTTACAAAAAAAGAAAGATTGCAAGTAAATTGGATAGAAAGAAACAGAAAAATTTTCTGGAAAGAGGGTTTTATACCATACTTACACTTGCCGCAATATATTGAACCTTATCTAAAAGGTAAAAACATTTATGTTAAAGGATGTGAAAAAGTGTCGTGGCTAAGAAACATTGTAAAACATGATAAAGTATATAATTTAGAAGATAAGAACTGTCCTAGTTTACAAAAATTATTTAATGATTATGAAATGTCTAGTAATATATTTAGCTGTGTGTATCATTCGAATGTATGTGCTTTAAAAAATGTAACATGTTTAAAAAAGTGGATTGATAATGAAAATATCTTTTAATTGTTTATAATTTAGAAGGTAAGGATAAAAAATATTAGTTAAGTAATTTGTTAGCTATATATGTCATAACAATATATCAGAATAAATGTTTTTTAAGTAAATGTTTTCTTGTTTTATTTCATAACATTAAGAATACGACAGCGAAATATGCTATAGTATAAAAGTCTCACATCTCTATAAATTGAGAACACCAGATACAAGACTTCATTATTCTTTTATACACAAGCGTATCGAGACCTAAAAAATGATTCAAAATTATATCAGCCCGCGATATGAAATATATAATGAACATAAAATTCGATTATGTTCATTTCGACATTATTGGGCTACAGCAGATTCTAAACGAAGATTGGTTATGAAAATGGCTGATGCAGGTTTTTTTTACTGTGGAAGTGGCTTAGATGATAAAGTTATGTGCTTTTCGTGTGGAGGTGGCATCGAAGATTGGGAGTATTACGATGATCCTTGGATGCAACATGCTATATTTTTTCCTGATTGCTTTTATTTAAATGCTGTAAAAGGAACAGATTATGTTGACAAACTAAAACGTCTATTTTATAAAGAAACAAAAATATAAAAATATTCTAGAGTAAAGGAGGAGGATTGATTGTCTAATGAATAAGCTACTAAATGCTATTAGCAATGGAGCCCAAGTAACTATAAATTACTTACAGTCATTTAAATCACATCATTCGATTTTTACAATTGTAGTTAAAAGGTTGAATCATAAACTGAATTAAACAATTTAAAATTAAAATTATATTAGCTACAATGCAAGATTCAGTGAAATATACTTCTGAAGGCATTTGTAAAATTATTATTCAGAACGCTAATGGCGAGGCTATATTTGTCCGTGATATTCATCCGGCTCATAAAAAATCGAACACAGATTCATCAAAACCTCAGGTCAGAGATACAACGCAAGAAGATTTATTGTATAAAAACATGTATGATGCATTAAATTCAGGAAACATGCACGAACTTGTCTTCAAAAGTGGTAATAAAGAGCTAACATTCTCCCGAGTTAACAATATGCAGATTGGTCCTGAAAAATTGAATGCGGGTTCAGAAAAGTGTCGGGACAGGAACATAATGCGTGATTTAGTGATACCTGATTCAGAAGACATTATATGCTACCAGATTCTACCGGAAGATGAAATTCCATTTATTTAATTTCAATTAGTTTGAAATAAATTTCAATTTGAAATCAGATGAAAAGTGGTAACTGAGGTTGAATAGATATGAGGCTGGGCAGACACGTTTACAGATCTTCTTTACTATATGAATAGATGTAGCACAAAGCCGAGCATCACAAGCGATGTTAATCGTACCACTTACTAGTGTCTGGTTTTTTATAAAACACAGTGTATTTCGAATACTTGAATATAGAACCTGAGCAAATAAATGAATGAATTGTATTGACAAGTATTGATCGATTGACTGATTGTCTGATTCACAACAAGTGTGTAATTGGGTGTATCTGGATCCCTGATCCAGATACCCCAATTACACACTACTTATAATATATAGTTCCGTTTCTTGTGTCTCTTCCCTGTAAATGAGGAGTCAAAATCAAACGCTACTAATCCGCGGTCCAAATTTTTCTAACCCCCGTAGTTACCGGTTTATTTGTGATACAGTGTGTAAAAGGGTAGGGGAGGGTCCAATCAGGGGGGGGAGGGTACCTCTTGTGCGACTTTAACCGTGGTGTCATCGACACCACAAAGGCTGATTTTGAAGTCGGATCGGCTCTAAGTCCTCTCGTTCCCGAGATATGGCCTTTTAAAGGATAAGGGAGGGGTAGGTTCGGGGAAAAAGGGAAAAATGGAGAGGAAGGATTCCTCTTATGTGACTTTAGCCGTGGTGTCTTCGACACCACAAAGGCTGATTTTGAGGTCGAATCGGCTCTATGTCCTCTCGTTCCCGAGATATGGCCCGATAGGGTGATATTTAGGAGGGGTGGAGGGGGGTTATCCCGGAAGGGTTTTAATTTCACAGTATGGCTGAGGGCCGCTTGTTAACTTATTGTTGGGTGATTGAATGATGGGGTGTTTTGGAAGAGGGGATGGGTGAGATGGGGGGGGGGGGTTATCCCGGAAGTGAAACAGTGGGTAAGTTATGCTACTCAGGTGAAAACGGGCCAGCCAACGTCCCCAAAGAAAACCCCAACCTTCTACGACCTCCGGTTCGGGAGCTATCCGAGTCTTAAATTTGGTTTGACAGTTCAAGAACTGTCAAAGTCAATCTTCAAACCGGTACAACTTCCCCCCCAGTGGCCGCAGAATGCCCGAGTTTGTACTTATTTAGCTTGGCTCGTCCTCCACTGTCGTGTAAAATGGTTTTGGGATCTTGAAAAACTTGGACGCTAAAATGTCTTTAAAAATAAAGAAACTTTGATTTAACACTTAAAATCTATAAAACAATTAAACTAATCAAAATTAAAATAAGTCTGGCTATGAAGAGAAAAACCGTTATTAATAAATATGGGTACTACTCAGTTTTTGGGGACAAAAGGCAGGGGTCAAAAAATGGGGTCTTGGGGGTCACAAGGGGTCACATGAGAGACGGCCCCAGGGGTTTAAGTAATGTTAAGGGGTTATATAAATTCTATAAATATATACAAATATGGGTACTTGGGGTCATAAAATAGGGGTCTTGGGGTCTTATTTAATTCTAGGTTCGAACTGAGAGGGGGGTTAGTGGGGGGGGGAAAATTTTATCAAAATTTTGATATTCCCAGCCGTTTCTGAAATAATTGGGGAACTAAGTTTTTAGGGGGAAGGGAGGTGAGGGGTACCAACTAGGTGACTGGGATCTGCAGCATACATATATATGGTCTATTATATAGGCGGGTGAGATGATCGAAGGTGAGTGGAGAGGGGGGGGGGGGATTAGGTGATGGTCCGAGGAAGGGTTGGAGGGGGGTATTTCGCTTTGGGGGGTATATACGTAAATATAATGATGATATAAATGATCCGCGGAGGATACTTTAGGTGAGGGGGGGGGGGGATATTAAATATACTAATATATTAATTAAAAGAAGGGTGGGGGTTCGAAGGAGGGTGGCCAATAGAGTGTCGCTGTATATCTATACGTAGTATAGATATCCAGGCTGGCGTTAAAAATGGGCTAACTGGCTCCGTTCCCGAGATATGAGCGTTTTTAAGTTTTTAAAAGTTCCGGGTTCGATTCCCGGTTGGTGAGATTTAAAAATTTTGTGCAAAAAAAAAAAAAAAAAAAAAAAAAAAAAAAAAAAAAAAAAAATGTACGAATAAATAAAATGGGATGGATTAAACAGATCTACTCTCTTATATAATAATTAATAAAACAGTAAAATAATATGTAAACAATAGGGAGAAAACACAGTGGGGAGATTTCCCCTAAAATTACGATAATTTACCCCGATTTTTTCACAGAGACGTCGTGGAGTGATGGGACAAAGTTATTAGGATAGCCCTTTTCGGGGAAACTATGGTAGAAGCTCTTATTTTCCTTCCACGACCTCCCGTTCCTGAAATATAGCCTTTTCCGATATCTTACAAACACGTGGAGATCGGGGAAAAAATTTCAATTTGAAATAACCTATAACTTTAGAATTACTTATTTATATTTACTAGGATTTTAACCAAAAATACGTTATGCTCTAGTGCTACTTTTACAATTACAAAACCAAACAAATATTATGGATGTGTGGGGTATTTCGATTGTTAATTCAGTTACAATATTCGGCGGAAAACCAATTATTTTGCGAGCGGAAATTTTTAAGCACTTTACTAAAACTCTAATATATCCTGAATTTACAGTCTAAAAAATCTAAATTTTTGCATCCGAGTTCGGTGATATCCCAGCTAGCTCCCACCAGAATTTGAAGCTAGGTTGTCGCTGAAGATTTCGTTTAATAGTGGCCGGTAAAAGTTTTCAGCTCTTTCACGGCCGCACAGGAATTTTGTAATTGCAATTACTGGGTTTTCACTGAATGGAAATTTATTTTGGAAATACCTCCGTGATCCTTGTCGTGTTCTCCTTCTTCGGAGATGGTCAGGGGTGACTTCCTAGTCCTGGATCGGGAATGCGTCACCGGGAAAACAGGTACTTGCTTGTATTTCCGCGCGCCTGCGCGGAAAAATTCGGGACTTTTTCCGGGATCGAAGATCTTGGTGTGCCGATCCTGATAGGCTTTTAAAAAGACTATGTCGTCGCTTTGGATCCGGAGATATTTGACTTTCAAAGTCAACTGTTCCCGTAATTTCACCTTTTTTGGTTAAAACTTGCACTGTTTTCCACTTTTCACAAAACTAACTTCACAACCGTGATCGCCTTGCGATTGCGCGTCTTTTGATGTATAACACTTGTATATTCCGGAAACTTTTGCTATTTTTAGCGTTTTTCGACAGCGGAGCGCGGTTTTTTCGTGGCGTTCGGGGCGGCGGTTGAAGCCAGACTGGTTAGGTTAGGTTAGGTTAGGTTTTTTTTTTTTTTTTTTTTTATAATCCGGGCGCTGAGGCCCGGGCCGCGAGCTACCTCTAATATAGTTAGAGTCCTTACTTAACTAGTTGGATGGATTATATCTTCAGATGGTTTTATTTATTTCATTTTTTAAGTTTTCTAAATTTTTTCAACCATAAATGTTTTGCCTAAATACATAAACGTCTTACTCAATTTTATAAATATTTACTTTTTAGACCTGTACATTTAAGTTTTCCTAATGGGATTACAACATTTTCCTTATTTTATTTCTTATCCAATAGTTAGCGGTTACACAATTCCAGAAGGGATACGGGTTTATACACACTTAAAATTACATATTACGTTTCTATCTACGTTATAAATTCCCTTTTTTTTTTTTTTTTTTTTTTTTTTTTTTTTTTTTTTTTCTAACATCTTATTCTATAGTTATACATTTATTTCTTATATGCTAATTACTATATTAATTATAATATATGTTTAGCATAATTTTATTTTTCTATTTATTTCTATTTATGACGCATTTAGCAATATCCACAAAATATTTTATAAATCTTTCCCTACGTTTTCTTGTAGACATAAACTCTGGGAAATTTTTAACTGTCATTCTGCACTCCAGTTCGTTCTCAATCTCGAGTCTTTTTAGGGCATAAACCGGACAGTCTGTTAGGATGTGCTCAACCGTTTCGGGTGTCCCCGGTTGGCAGATGCACGATGAGTTCTCTTTGCACTTGAATCGATGCAAGTATTCTGAGAACCCACCGTGCCCCGTCATCACCTGAGTCGTCAAGCCAGCCGGTTTGATTTTCCTCACCGTTTTATATCCCTCCACCGCATCCGGGAGGAACAGCTTGGTGACAGCCGCTGTTTGCCCCGTCTGGTAGCGTACGTTCCATTCGTCAAGAGACCGCAATCGAATGTGTCTCTTGACGAATGAAACGGGGCAGCCATCATAGTTTGGCTTAACCTTGGACTGCAGCGCAGCTTCTTTGGCGAGTTGGTCTGCTCGCTCGTTACCCTCCAGCCCTGCGTGTGCTTTGATCCAGAACAAGGAAATTTCCTTGTTCTGGAGTCTGCTGTCTTGTATATTTTTCCTGGCTTCGACAGCCAGGGGGTGGAGGGAATATGGGCTTACAACCGTATCTAGGGCAGAGCGCGAATCACTAAGTATAGCGAAACTGGCCTCACCGCGTCGCAAGATAATTTTGGTGGCTTGACATATGGCCAAGAGTTCAGCCTGGTAGACTGTGCAGTACGATGGCAGCTTGAGTTTGAGCGCTTTTGTTTCGGCTTCATTGCTCCAAAGAGACAATGCGGCTCCGACCTTACCCTCAATCTTGCTGCCATCGGTGTAGATTCTGACCGCTTGGTTGACGTGAAGGTTCAGCTCCTCTTGGTCCACCAGACTTATGAAGTCGAGGCGCATATGTCTTGCCGGATGCTGGATTTCGGCAAAGGCCAGTCTGCGCTCCACATCTCTATCTGCTAGTGCCGGCTGGGGTACTCCCCTCTTAGCCTCATACAATGATGCCGCCTCCCGGATCCGGATATCGAGGGGCAGTATCCCAGCCAACATCAGTGCCGAGTTCAAGGAAACGGTTCTGTAAGCTCCACACAGCTTCTGCGCAAAACCTCTCTGTACCGCGTTCAGCTGTTTTTGAACCCCGATCTTGTCTGTCGCTTTAGCCCAGGCGCCGGCTGCATAGGTAATGATAGGTTCCACTGTGGCGGTGTATATTATGCGGACTATTTCTGGGTTAAGACCCCAACTAGCTTTAGCAGCTCTCGAGACCTGTTTGTAGACGCCAAGAGCCTTTTTGCATACGTTAGCCGTATGGCTGTTGAAGGTCAGCTTGTCGTCCACTGTGAGTCCCAGAATTTTCATTTCCGATGACATTCCAATGTCGATCCCTCCCATGGTCAGGTGTGGCGTGTCATATTTAAGCTTCCGCGTAATCACCATAGCGCAAGTTTTGTGTGGCGCGAACCTGAGCTTATTCATGACACCCCACTCCCGAACATGTTCAAGAGCGGCATTGGCCTGTCTCTGGATGTCCAGTGCAGTCTCGCCCGAAAATATGAGCACCACATCATCCGCAAAAGCCTGACAGTAGTCACCCCTCTGCGTGAGACTCTCCAGCAATGGGTTCAACACAAGGTTCCACAAGATGGGGCCGCCTATTGATCCCTGAACACACCCTTTGTTTGTGCCTTTCGTGTACTCATGGCCAGCATACCTTACCCGGACCTTGCGGTCGCTTAGGTAGCTGGCTAGCATTCTCCTGAGATTCGTTGGGCACTTTTCTTCCGCCAATCTGACCTTTATTGCCGGCCACCACGCACTATCAAAGGCTCCCTCTATATCCAGTGAGACCATCGTGATGAGCTTCTTCTCTTGGAGTTTGTCTCTGACGTGGGCCATCAGGTCATAGAGGGAGTCTTCCGTGCTTCGCTGAGGCATGAAGCCATATTGGCGGGGATTCAATCGGGGCACCAGGTACCAACTCAGCCTTCTAACCATCATTTTCTCCAGTATTTTGCCCATCACCGGTAATAGTCCAATTGGCCTATAGGACTTAGGGCTGGTGTAGTTGTCCTTTCCTGGTTTCTTCAGCACTACTACGATGGCCTCTTTCCAAGCTGTGGGGAAGTGCGTCAGTTGCCAGCACTTATTTAATATTGCCAGGTGCAATTCCATATCTCGTGATATTACCCGCTGGCAGATATCGGCTGTAAAGCCATCTACTCCGGGTGCCTTCTTCGGGTTGAAGCTCTCCGTCGCAAACCTGAGCTCCTCCGTCGTAAACTCCGGGTCATGGGTCTCATCCTGGCTCCAGTCGTTTATTCGGTCAGCAAGAGCTCTGATTCGACGATGGTCTGAGTTATCCTCCTCCTCTGTATCCTCCGGGTAGAATGTTTCTGCCAGTATTCTCGCAGATCCTTCCTGCCCAGCTTCCTTCCCGTTATATACCAGCGGCAGATCTTCTTGCCTTTTTGTGGTGTTTTTTATAACCCTATATATTCCCTCCCAAACCCCTTCCCTGGTCTGTTTCTGGCAAAATTCCTTCCAGCTTTTTGTGCTGCGTTTTTGAACCTCAAATTCATATTTCTCTTTCGCTTCCAGGTACAACGCAACCACACCTTCTCTACGTGACGGCGCTGCGCACCGGATCCTTCTCCTCCTAGTAGCGACGTCGTGCTTCATTACTTCGAGTTCTTTGGACCACCACGGTATAGTAGGTGTCTGATTTTCCTTTTTTATAGGTATTGCCTCATTACAAGCTTCAGTTATAACTATTGTGTATTTTTCTATTGTATTGTCTAAATGTTCCTTATTATTTATCTGTTCTATCTGTATTTT
This sequence comes from Cosmia trapezina, assembly GCA_905163495.3. NCBI lineage: Eukaryota > Metazoa > Arthropoda > Insecta > Lepidoptera > Noctuidae > Cosmia > Cosmia trapezina. The sequence continues at coordinate 7,654,102 of LR991050.1, forward strand.
ATCGATTCTATTGTCTATTTTTAATTGGTCCATTTTTTCATAAAAAAGTTCCCAATTAGCTTTTTTTGTGTTATATTTCCTAGTAGTTCTCTTAATATTAATTCCTTTGCCTTTTCTAAGTTTAATTTTTATTATTATACCGTTGTGGTCCGAGCTCGTTAAGTCTTCAGCTACCGTCCATTCCTCCACCAGGTCGAGCAAGTCCTCTGTACATAGAGTCACGTCAACATTGCTAGTTATTCTTCGTCCTCCTCTGATGGTATCAAAGGTGGGTTTATTCCCGCAGTTAAGTACCTGGAGATCCAGTTCTCCGATCATTCCCGCCAATTCGTCACCTCTATGGTCGATGGCACTGCTTCCCCACCACACATTCTTGGCGTTAGCGTCCCCTCCAATTATGGCTTTCCTGGGCTTTAGCTCTTTCATCACGGCTGTTATGTGGTCCAAGTATGGCCCAATGGGTTGGTCAGGCTCAAAGTAGTACGAGACGGCGAGCATCTCCCACGCGCTCGTTCGCAGCTTCACCACCACTATATTGTTAGTGGTGAATTTAGGGCACTGTATGACGTCGAGGTCATGGTTGAACACAACTATCGCCGCCTTTACAGTGCCCCCGCTGCAGTCCGAGTTTTGGTAAACTCTAGCCCTCCCGTACGACTTCATTGCCTTTATGCATCCCACATATGGCTCCTGTACCAGTGCGATGGCAATTTCACGCTTTTTAGCCGCGAGCATAAGCTCATCGGTCGCCAATTGTTTTCGTTGGAGGTTGGCTTGCGCCACAGTGTATACCTGATCTGCCGTTCGTGTAACCCCCGGGACCACCTTAGCAATATGCTACCGACGATCTGGCCAGTGCATCCCACTTTTTCCGTGTGGGACACTCGTTGTCGAAGGCATTATGTGCTGCGTCTTTTTTATTTAGGCTGCAATTTCTGCACTTTGGTTCCTCGTTGAGGGTGAACCCGGGACATTCTGCCCTAGTGTGCGGTTCGCCACAGTGGCTGCAGAGGACTGCTGGTTCTTTGCAGTATTTTTTGCTGTGGCCGAATCCTAGGCACTTTGTGCATTGAATCAGCGGGCTCTGATCTCTAACAACCACCCTCTGCAGGTCCACATGGATTCGGCCCGCCAAGGTCAACCGCTGCCAGATCACTGGCTTTACGCGCAACACCACGTGACTCGTAAGCGGGTTTCTCGCCCTTCGCCTATACGTGACCCTGATGTCACCCTCTCCAATTTCGGCTCCTTCCAGGAGGTGTCCGTTCTGGGATCCGATTGCCGTCACCAAGTCGTCGTCAGTTACGTAATTCATTAAGTCCCTGACGACCACTAGCGGGTTCTTATTTACAGCTTCCTCTACTTTCAGATCCCCCCTGGAATTTCTGAGTTTAGCCGATACCTTACCTATCTCTTCTTTTTCGGAGCAGCTTATTACAACGGACTGGTTTTTTGCTTTGCGCAGGTGGTCAACCAAAGTATTTCTCTCGCACTTATATTCCGCATACTATATCTTACTTTTTACAATCTCTATCATGCCATTTCCCGGTGGGATTCCGGTCTTAACCTTCTATCTACTCTTTTCTTATTTCTTTATTATAAGTTTCAGGTTTAGAGCATACACAGTTTTCTGTATTAAATTAGGGTACAACAAATGTTTGACACCTCTTACTTTATCTTCTTATACTATTGGTTTAATCCTATGTTTATTTGTATCTTAAACTAAGCTTAATCTTACTTTTAATTAAATGTTCCTTAATAAATTTTCGTGTATGATATACAATATATTACATAATATATGGTCATCATACTTTTGTTACCTACTTATTTCTTTTAACGACTGTTTCTACTAGTTTTAAGCAATAGTCCATGAACTTTTGCCTTCTCTTGTCCACCATAATACATTTTATGTTTTCTATTGTGAGTTTTGTGTCTAATATTTGTTCAATTTTGTATCTTTCATATCCGAACACTGGGCATTCCAAGATAATGTGGGGGACAGACTCCTCTACCGCAGGGTCACAAGTGCATGAGGCACTCTCCTTACGCTTAAATCGATATAGGTATTCGGAGAACCCCCCATGGCCGGTCAACAATTGAGTGCTAAGGCATGTCGGTTCGAACTTGCGGATTACCCTATATGCAGCAATCACATCAGGGAAAAAGAGTTTTGTAACTCCAGCCACTTCTCCCGACCTATATCTCGCATCCCATTCGCGAATCGTTTCCAGTCGGAGCTGTCGTTTCGCAAATGAGACGGGAAAATAGTCGTAGTCTGGTTTCCTCTTACTAGATGCAGCAGCGGCCTCCTTGGCAAGCTGGTCAGCTCTTTCATTTCCCTCCAATCCTGCGTGTGCTTTTATCCAGAACAGAGATACCACTTTGTTCTGTCGAGATAATTCTGCTAGGTTCTCGCGGGTTTCTACAGCTAGCGGATGGAGGGATTCGAGGTTTATAACCGTTTGTAAGGCTGCCATTGAGTCGCTGTAAATACCGAATGTGAGTCCACTGTGCTTTTTTATTCTCCGCGTGGCTTCGCGAACGGCCAGCAGTTCCGCTTGGTAGACTGTGCAGTATGACGGCAAACAAAGCTTGACGGTCCTTACTTCCGCTTCGTCCTCCCACACGGATAGCGCTGCACCGACCCTCTCCCCGATCTTGCTGCCATCCGTGAAGATTTTTACTGCACAGCTACTGTTCGCGTCCACGTCATTCTGGTCTCTAATGCATGTCAGTTCGAGGTCTGTAACCGTAGCAGGGTGTGGCGCTTCTGTTGCTGGCATTGATCGCTCGATCTCCCTGTCCCCCAGACCCGGCAGAGCCGCCCCCTTCCTGATCCTGTATAGCGAGGCTACCTCGCGTACACGAAGATCAAGCGGGAGCGCTCCCGCCAAGACCAGTGCTGAGTTCAGGGAGACCGTGCGATAAGCCTTGCACATTTTTTGTGCGAATCCTCTCTGCACAGTTCCGAGCTGTTTCTGCACTCCCAGTTTTTCGGCAGCTGGTGCCCAAACGCTCGCCGCATATAAAATGATGGGTTTGATGGTCGCCGTGTATATTATCCGAATCACTTCGGGATGGAGGCCCCAACTCGCTTTTGCTGCTCTTGCGAGCTGCTTGTAGATGTTTATGGCCTTCCTACAGACATTAGCCACGTGTGCGTTAAAAGTGAGTTTTTCGTCAAACGTCACACCCAACATCTTAATTTGTTTGGACATGCCAATGTCCACTCCTCCCATGCTCAAGTGCGGAGTATCGAATTTAAGCTTGCGTGTGATTACCATTGCATTGGTCTTATGAGGCGCGAATTTGAGCTTATTCTCGACACCCCACACCCGAACAAGCTCGAGAGCGGCATTGGCGTGTCTTTGCACGTGTTGTGAAGTCTGACCATCGAACACCATGACGACGTCGTCGGCAAACGCTTGCACATAGTGACCCGCGGATTCAAGGGTGTTCAGCAGGGGATCCAGTAGTATATTCCAAAGGATGGGCCCACCTATAGACCCTTGGACGCACCCTTTGTTGGTCGCCTTTGTGAAAGTTTCCCCATTATCCCTCACAGTGACCTTCCTTTGGTCGAGGTAGCTGTCAAACACTTTCCTGATGTTAAGTGGACAGTTCGCTTTTGCCAGTTGAACTCTGATCGCTGGCCACCATGCGCTGTCGAACGCGCCCTCTATATCCAATGACACGACGGTTATGATTTTCTTCTCGTCCAATTTTGTGTTTATATGTTGCATTAATTTATAGAGGGCGTCTTCGCAGCTTTTTTGGGGCATGAATCCAAACTGGTTGGGGTTTAGTTTCGGTAGCAGGTGGTGTTTAAGTCTGGCGACCAACATTTTTTCGTACACCTTGCCCATTACCGGTAACAGTCCTATGGGGCGGTAAGACTTGGGAGCTGTATATGATTCTTTTCCTGGTTTCCTCAACACTATGACCGTGGCTTCCTTCCAGGCAACTGGGAAATAATGGAGCTCTAGACATTTGTTGAGTACTTCCAGGAAAAGTTTTGGATCACTTTTTATGGCATGGCTGCATATGTCAGCAGTGAATCCGTCGGCTCCAGGTGCTTTCTTGGGGTTCAAGGAATCCAGTGCGGTGAGCATCTCCGTTGTTGTGAACGGAGGATCGTTTCGTCCCTCGGGTTGTTGGAGGTTCACGGCTGATGCTCGGTTCCTTATTTCACGATGCATCTGGTTATCATTCTCCCTTAGATCTTCCGGGTAGAATGTTTTCGCCAATAATTCCACCGAGCGTTTTGCATCAAGAGTGATGCCGCCTTCTTCCAGGGGTGTATCCTCTTCCCTCTTGGCTGTTCTCCCTATCACTCGGTAAATACCCTCCCACAGACTCTCCTTGTCCTGTTTGCGACAGAATTCCTTCCAGCTTCCGATGTAGGCCTCCATAGCTCTAGACTCGTATTCGTCTCTAGCGATTTTGTAGGCGTCCACAACACTTTGTTTTCTAATCGGTGCGGCGTTCTTGATTCTGCGTTTCCTAGTGGTGACTTCTCGCTTCATCCTCGCGAGCTCCTCTGACCACCATGGTAGGGTAAATGTCTCTGAGTTCTTTTTTGTAGGTATTGAAATGTTGCTAGATTCTGTTATAGCTTTGTTGTAGTTTTTTATGAATAGATCTAATTCTTCGACTGTATTAATGGTACCAATTTTTCCGATTTCTAAGTTGTATTCTAATATTAGTTGCTTAAATTTATGATGAAAAGTTTCCCAATTTGCTTTTTTTGTGTTATAAAGTCTTGTGGTTCTTTTGACACTTACCCCAACCGATTTTTTGAGTTTGATATTAAAGCTAATACCACTGTGGTCAGCGCACGTGAGATTTGCAATAACTTTCCAGTCCTCCACTAGGTCCAGCATATCAATAGTGCAGGCCGTCACGTCAACGAAACTGGTGTAGTGTTTTCCGCCACGAATAGTATCAAAGGTTGGAGTGTCACCTTTGTTAAGGATATGAAGGTTCAGCTCGTGAAGCGTGCCAGCCACATCGTCCCCCCTATGGTCGATTTCAGGGCTTCCCCACCAGGTGCTCTTTGCATTGGAGTCGCCTCCAATAATGAGCCTCCGTGTTATAACTGTTGCAATTTTTCTGATGTGATCCAGGTACGGATCTATGGGCTTATCCGGTTCAAAATAATATGAAACCAATGTTAGTTTCCATTGCTTGGTGCTTACGCTCACCACTACGATGTTGTTGGTGGTGAGCTCCGGGTGTTGCGTGACGTCTAGGTTGGGGTCAAATACGGCGATAGCAGCTTTTACAGTGCCCCCTCCGGTATTCTGGTATATTCTGACGCCACGGTATGTCTTCATATTATCAGAACCACCCACATAAGGTTCCTGGATCAACGCTATTGCAACTCTTCCTTTAGTTGCTTCAACCATCAACTCATCTGTAGCTAACTTCCTTCGTTGAAGGTTGCACTGGAACACCCGGTACAGGTGTTTGTCCTCCTGGGCGCCTTTAGCAATACGCTACCGACATGCGAGCTATAGCATCGCGCTTTCTGCGTATGGGACATTCTTTGCTAAAGGCGTTGTGGTCATTGCGATCGAGCTTGGCCACTGTGCAGTTTCTGCATGAGGGTTCGCCTCCTGCAAGCCACTCCGGACATTGCGCCTTAAGGTGCGGACCTCCGCAGTGGCTGCAGAGGTCTGCTGGATCTACGCAGTACCTCTTGCTATGACCATATCCGAGGCATCTCGAGCATTGTACCAGTGGTGACTGGTCCAACACCCGGACGCGCTGTAGGTCAATATAGACCGCTCCAGCGTCGGTCGCTCTTTTCCATATAGCCGGTGACGCACTAAGGACAATGTGACTAGTATGCGGATTGCGGGCTTTCCTTTTATATTTGATTTCCAGTCTGTCGTCATTCTCTTTTATGTCGTGGAATATGCCCCGGTTTTGGTTCCTGAAGGCCCTTAAAACATCCTCATCAGTGTTCACTGATAATACGTCAGCTAGCTTCAGGAGAGGGTCTCTGTTTTTTACCTCTTCCACGACCAAACTCTTACCGGAATTTTCCAGCCTCTGTTTCACTTTCTGTCTATCTTCGGCTGTGTTACAACTCATAATAACCTTTCTGTCCTTGCCTTTCCGAGTCCTTTCCACCCTGATCCACCCTTCCTTGGCATTCACCGCCTCTCTGACTTTTGTCAGAACTTGGTCTCCGGTGTCTCTTTCGTCCTGGGACGTCACAACTACCGAGTGCAGTACATTCTGCGGGGGTGAGTGCAAAGTGGATCGAGCTACCGCTGCCTCTGCGTAGGTTTTTGCGCTTATAATTTGGTGCTGTTGTTCCATCTTTTCTTTTAGTTCGTCCATTTTTCTGCCGTTTTCCATGAGTAGCTGGCTCTGCTCTTTTAATTTTGCGATGATCAAACTATTTCTTTCCTCGGTCTCTTTCTGAGGCGTCTTGTCGGGTATTGTCTGGGAGTTATTCATATTGTCGGATGCAGGTATTTCTCCAGTTCTTTTGAGTCTTTTGATCTCGATGTCCGCTTCTTTAATTATTTGAAATAATTTGTCTACAGCCTCCAGTACGTTTGTTTTAATGTCTGCTCTTAAATTCCGAGAGTTATTTATATTCGTCTTGGCTTTGACTACGTTTGCTTTGGCTTCGGCTAAACGCGTTGCGAGAACCTGTCTAGGAACAACTTGTATTTCCATTTTGCTGGTAGCTGGAGTCGAGTTATGCGGTTCCGATCCCGCAGCCTCTAACTTTTCAACGCTCTGCCTAACATTAGACGAAGTCGTTTGCGCCTTTGACGGAGAGATTTGTTTTCCGTCGCCGCGTCCAACGTTATACGAAAGCGTCAGTGTTCTTGGCGGAGATTTGTGTTTCTCATTTCCTTCTACAGGCTTCACTGGTGTTCTGGCGAACATTGTCAGAGGTATGCGTCAGGTGAGGATATAAAAAAGTAAAAACAGAATAGTGTATGTAAACGTTAAGTCGTGGTCTGCACACAGTGTAAAGATGTGTGCAGTCTAAATAAAAATAAAATAAGAATAAGTTTTCTCAACGATAGGACTTGTCAATAAAATAACTAAAAAGTCCTTCCAAGGACGCTAAAATGTCTGTAGAAACGCGTTAATTTGTCAGTTTTATACTTTAAACATGTATTAATATAGAAAGGTGAGCCAAAATCCAAATAAATTTTTTAACAGAATCTGAGAAGTTTACCTGCCCAATGAAGACAGGGAGGGTGGGCGGGCAATTTTTTGAAGTTTTATTTGCGCTAGGCGCACGCGCGAGGTGTCCTGAGACGCGTCTCGGCGCGGGCTAGCGACCTATGCAGTTTTTGGAATTTATTTAAAAGAAAAATTTTGATTTTCGGTCAAAAAACCTGTTTTTCAACCGAAAAATGCCCAAAAAAATTGAATAACGACTACCAAACGGGACCCGAGCTCGCGGAGCGCGCGCCAGGATACAGGTAAGGCAGGTAAGTATTTATTAAATTTATAAAAAATGCGGGGTTACAGTAAGATTTTGAGATATTAATTTTTGAAAATAACTTTTTGTAAAAATTTTAAAATTTTGTCTATGTCAATGAAGGGAAAAATTTTTTCGCGTTCCTACTTATTTTAACTAGTCAATAATTTGCAGGGAGCCTATCTATGATGAGAACAGCTGAAAACAGCGTTAGGATGCGTCACCTAGATGCAAAATTATGACGTGTTCTATGAAAAATATTGATAATTTTTCTAAGTCGATGAGAGGAGAAAATTAATTTTCTCTTTTGTCTATTTTTATTTGTCTCAAATTAGGAGGGAGCCTATACAAGTTCAAAATGGCTGAAAACAGCTTCAAAATGCGTCTCCTGGATGCAAAGTTATAACGATTTGTAGTGTTTATTGTCTCCCTAAGGTGGATTTTGTAGGTATGCGATATTGAATTTAGCGAAATTTTTTGAAGTTTTATTTGCGGGTTGAGTTTCCTGACTTCCGTTGCTTTGCAAATGGCCAGTAGTTCCGCCTGGTAGACAGTGCAGTACGCGGCGAGGCTGAGCTTGAAGTTCTGGACTTCACTTTCATTATCCCATAATGATAATGCGGCTCCGACCTTCCCCTCAATCTTGCTGCCGACTGGGTTAGGTTAGGTTAGGTTAGGTTAGGTTAGGTTAGGTTAGGTTAGGTTAGGTTAGGTTTTTTTTTTTTTTTTTTTTTTATAATCCGGGCGCTGAGGCCCGGGCCGCGAGCTACCTCTAATATAGTTAGAGTCCTTACTTAACTAGTTGGATGGATTATATCTTCAGATGGTTTTATTTATTTCATTTTTTTAAGTATTCTAAATTTTTTCAACCATAAGTGTTTTGCCTAAATACATAAACGTCTTACTCAATTTTATAAATATTTACTTTTTAGACCTGTATATATAAATTTTTCCTAATGGGATTACAACATTTTCCTTATTTTATTTCTTATCCAATAGTTAGCGGTTACACAATTCCAGAAGGGATATGGGTTTATACACACTTAAAATTACATATTACGTTTCTATCTACGTTATAAATTCCTTTTTTTTTTTTTTTTTTTTTTTTTTTTTTTTTTCTAACATCTTATTCTATAGTTATACATTTGTTTCTTATATGCTAATTACTATATTTATTATAATATATGTTTAGCATAATTTTATTTTTCTATTTATTTCTATTTATGACGCATTTAGCAATATCCACAAAATATTTTATAAATCTTTCCCTACGTTTTCTTGTAGACATAAACTCTGGGAAATTTTTAACTGTCATTCTGCACTCCAGTTCGTTCTCAATCTCGAGTCTTTTTAGGGCATAAACCGGACAGTCTGTTAGGATGTGCTCAACCGTTTCGGGTGTCCCCGGTTGGCAGATGCACGATGAGTTCTCTTTGCACTTGAATCGATGCAAGTATTCTGAGAACCCACCGTGCCCCGTCATCACCTGAGTCGTCAAGCCAGCCGGTTTGATTTTCCTCACCGTTTTATATCCCTCCACCGCATCCGGGAGGAACAGCTTGGTGACAGCCGCTGTTTGCCCCGTCTGGTAGCGTACGTTCCATTCGTCAAGAGACCGCAATCGAATGTGTCTCTTGACGAATGAAACGGGGCAGCCATCATAGTTTGGCTTAACCTTGGACTGCAGCGCAGCTTCTTTGGCGAGTTGGTCTGCTCGCTCGTTACCCTCCAGCCCTGCGTGTGCTTTGATCCAGAACAAGGAAATTTCCTTGTTCTGGAGTCTGCTGTCTTGTATATTTTTCCTGGCTTCGACAGCCAGGGGGTGGAGGGAATATGGGCTTACAACCGTATCTAGGGCAGAGCGCGAGTCACTAAGTATAGCGAAACTGGCCTCACCGCGTCGCAAGATAATTTTGGTGGCTTGACATATGGCCAAGAGTTCAGCCTGGTAGACTGTGCAGTACGATGGCAGCTTGAGTTTGAGCGCTTTTGTTTCGGCTTCATTGCTCCAAAGAGACAATGCGGCTCCGACCTTACCCTCAATCTTGCTGCCATCGGTGTAGATTCTGACCGCTTGGTTGACGTGAAGGTTCAGCTCCTCTTGGTCCACCAGACTTACGAAGTCGAGGCGCATATGTCTTGCCGGATGCTGGATTTCGGCAAAGGCCAGTCTGCGCTCCACATCTCTATCTGCTAGTGCCGGCTGGGGTACTCCCCTCTTAGCCTCATACAATGATGCCGCCTCCCGGATCCGGATATCGAGGGGCAGTATCCCAGCCAACATCAGTGCCGAGTTCAAGGAAACGGTTCTGTAAGCTCCACACAGCTTCTGCGCAAAACCTCTCTGTACCGCGTTCAGCTGTTTTTGAACCCCGATCTTGTCTGTCGCTTTAGCCCAGGCGCCGGCTGCATAGGTAATGATAGGTTCCACTGTGGCGGTGTATATTATGCGGACTATTTCTGGGTTAAGACCCCAACTAGCTTTAGCAGCTCTCGAGACCTGTTTGTAGACGCCAAGAGCCTTTTTGCATACGTTAGCCGTATGGCTGTTGAAGGTCAGCTTGTCGTCCACTGTGAGTCCCAGAATTTTCATTTCCGATGACATTCCAATGTCGATCCCTCCCATGGTCAGGTGTGGCGTGTCATATTTAAGCTTCCGCGTAATCACCATAGCGCAAGTTTTGTGTGGCGCGAACCTGAGCTTATTCATGACACCCCACTCCCGAACATGTTCAAGAGCGGCATTGGCCTGTCTCTGGATGTCCAGTGCAGTCTCGCCCGAAAATATGAGCACCACATCATCCGCAAAAGCCTGACAGTAGTCACCCCTCTGCGTGAGACTCTCCAGCAATGGGTTCAACACAAGGTTCCACAAGATGGGGCCGCCTATTGATCCCTGAACACACCCTTTGTTTGTGCCTTTCGTGTACTCATGGCCAGCATACCTTACCCGGACCTTGCGGTCGCTTAGGTAGCTGGCTAGCATTCTCCTGAGATTCGTTGGGCACTTTTCTTCCGCCAATCTGACCTTTATTGCCGGCCACCACGCACTATCAAAGGCTCCCTCTATATCCAGTGAGACCATCGTGATGAGCTTCTTCTCTTGGAGTTTGTCTCTGACGTGGGCCATCAGGTCATAGAGGGAGTCTTCCGTGCTTCGCTGAGGCATGAAGCCGTATTGGCGGGGATTCAATCGGGGCACCAGGTACCAACTCAGCCTTCTAACCATCATTTTCTCCAGTATTTTGCCCATCACCGGTAATAGTCCAATTGGCCTATAGGACTTAGGGCTGGTGTAGTTGTCCTTTCCTGGTTTCTTCAGCACTACTACGATGGCCTCTTTCCAAGCTGTGGGGAAGTGCGTCAGTTGCCAGCACTTATTTAATATTGCCAGGTGCAATTCCATATCTCGTGATATTACCCGCTGGCAGATATCGGCTGTAAAGCCATCTACTCCGGGTGCCTTCTTCGGGTTGAAGCTCTCCATCGCAAACCTGAGCTCCTCCGTCGTAAACTCCGGGTCATGGGTCTCATCCTGGCTCCAGTCGTTTATTCGGTCAGCAAGAGCTCTGATTCGACGATGGTCTGAGTTATCCTCCTCCTCTGTATCCTCCGGGTAGAATGTTTCTGCCAGTATTCTCGCAGATCCTTCCTGCCCAGCTTCCTTCCCGTTATATACCAGCGGCAGATCTTCTTGCCTTTTTGTGGTGTTTTTTATAACCCTATATATTCCCTCCCAAACCCCTTCCCTGGTCTGTTTCTGGCAAAATTCCTTCCAGCTTTTTGTGCTGCGTTTTTGAACCTCAAATTCATATTTCTCTTTCGCTTCCAGGTACAACGCAACCACACCTTCTCTACGTGACGGCGCTGCGCACCGGATCCTTCTCCTCCTAGTAGCGACGTCGTGCTTCATTACTTCGAGTTCTTTGGACCACCACGGTATAGTAGGTGTCTGATTTTCCTTTTTTATAGGTATTGCCTCATTACAAGCTTCAGTTATAACTATTGTGTATTTTTCTATTGTATTGTCTCACGCCCGGTTTCTCGACGGCTATTCAAATCTAAAATTAACTAATTATGTGTAAAATCTCTTGTTAAGTCGAAAACGAGTTGCACGAACGTTGATTAAGTACTTTGATTTGAATCTTTGATCACTTGACACAACAATCAAATTAGTACAAAAATCTCTTGCTAATTCAGAATTTGGGTTTCTGAACAAACGATTAAGCTCGAATGTCATGTCAAGCCACTGTCAAATGTTGTGTTAGCTAATCTGTCGAGCTTGGGCGATTATCTTTGCGTTCCCTGTGATTTTCTGTTTTCTTTGGATATTTTCTAGTTATTATTAATAAAACAACTTCTGCACGGTGGCACGGAGGAGTCTCTGTATGTAAAGATGGTCACCCATCCACTGACCAACCCCGGCAAGCGTAGACCTGATAGATCGACTCGTGCGGCTGTTATTACTTAGCCACGAGCTCCTCCTAAAAATCTAAAACCAAACAATAAAAATTCTATAGGTACTTTAACTGCGGTACATATTTTTTTTTTTTATACCTACGTGTTGAGGTTTAGGGGTTTAAGGGCTTTATAAAGGGGGGGGCCAAATTTTCATTATTTTTGCGATAGGACACACCGCTTTCGAGATATAAGGAAAAGAAAAAAAAATACCAAACATTCAAATTTTCAATAAAATGGCGCCTTGATCAACAGTGTCAACTTGACATTCAATTGAACGAATTATTTATCAAAATGAATGGAGAATACGATGTTGCCATACACTTAATCTATTTTCTTTAATCGTTGACATTGATCGTTGATTAATTAATTTTGTCGTAATCGCCACTTCAGCAACCCAATTTGATTTGACTGGTCTGTTAATTTAACCAGTTTGTTAGTTGATTTTAGACTTGAATAGCCGTCGAGAAACCGGGCGTCAATGTTCCTTATTATTTATCTGTTCTATCTGTATTTTATCGATTCTATTGTCTATTTTTAATTGGTCCATTTTTTCATAAAAAAGTTCCCAATTAGCTTTTTTTGTGTTATATTTCCTAGTAGTTCTCTTAATGTTAATTCCTTTGCCTTTTCTAAGTTTAATTTTTATTATTATACCGTTGTGGTCCGAGCTCGTTAAGTCTTCAGCTACCGTCCATTCCTCCACCAGGTCGAGCAAGTCCTCTGTACATAGAGTCACGTCAACATTGCTAGTTATTCTTCGTCCTCCTCTGATGGTATCAAAGGTGGGTTTATTCCCGCAGTTAAGTACCTGGAGATCCAGTTCTCCGATCATTCCCGCCAATTCGTCACCTCTATGGTCGATGGCACTGCTTCCCCACCACACATTCTTGGCGTTAGCGTCCCCTCCAATTATGGCTTTCCTGGGCTTTAGCTCTTTCATCACGGCTGTTATGTGGTCCAAGTATGGCCCAATGGGTTGGTCAGGCTCAAAGTAGTACGAGACGGCGAGCATCTCCCACGCGCTCGTTCGCAGCTTCACCACCACTATATTGTTAGTGGTGAATTTAGGGCACTGTATGACGTCGAGGTCATGGTTGAACACAACTATCGCCGCCTTTACAGTGCCCCCGCTGCAGTCCGAGTTTTGGTAAACTCTAGCCCCCCCGTACGACTTCATTGCCTTTATGCATCCCACATATGGCTCCTGTACCAGTGCGATGGCAATTTCACGCTTTTTAGCCGCGAGCATAAGCTCATCGGTCGCCAATTGTTTTCGTTGGAGGTTGGCTTGCGCCACAGTGTATACCTGATTTGCCGTTCGTGTAACCCCCGGGACCACCTTAGCAATATGCTACCGACGATCTGGCCAGTGCATCCCACTTTTTCCGTGTGGGACACTCGTTGTCGAAGGCATTATGTGCTGCGTCTTTTTTATTTAGGCTGCAATTTCTGCACTTTGGTTCCTCGTTGAGGGTGAACCCGGGACATTCTGCCCTAGTGTGCGGTTCGCCACAGTGGCTGCAGAGGACTGCTGGTTCTTTGCAGTATTTTTTGCTGTGGCCGAATCCTAGGCACTTTGTGCATTGAATCAGCGGGCTCTGATCTCTAACAACCACCCTCTGCAGGTCCACATGGATTCGGCCCGCCAAGGTCAACCGCTGCCAGATCACTGGCTTTACGCGCAACACCACGTGACTCGTAAGCGGGTTTCTCGCCCTTCGCCTATACGTGACCTTGATGTCACCCTCTCCAATTTCGGCTCCTTCCAGGAGGTGTCCGTTCTGGGATCCGATTGCCGTCACCAAGTCGTCGTCAGTTACGTAATTCATTAAGTCCCTGACGACCACTAGCGGGTTCTTATTTACAGCTTCCTCTACTTTCAGATCCCCCCTGGAATTTCTGAGTTTAGCCGATACCTTACCTATCTCTTCTTTTTCGGAGCAGCTTATTACAACGGACTGGTTTTTTGCTTTGCGCAGGTGGTCAATCCTTATGCCTGTACTCTTAGCATCAACAGTCGCACGTATTTTATCGACTACATTTTCTGATGTGTCGCCTACGTGTGATGACGACACTATGATTGAGTGCATATTGTTCCTTATTGATGGCTGAAGCGGCTTTGCTGCAACCTGTGCGTATGTCCCTAAGCTTCCCAATCGAGCTTCTACAGTTTTTGCACTTAGAAGTTGGTCCTGTTGTTCCATTTTGTCTTTCAATTCATCCATTTTTCTGGTCAGGGCCTCCGCATAGGTGGGGGCTCTCTGTTTAATCTCGGAGACCATTTTACCCATTTCTTCAGTGGTCTCTTCAAGTGCTCTAATCTCCTTCAAGATATCTTCGTCACTGTGTCTCTCTTTGTCACGTGACTTTTGTTCCTCTCTTTGTTCTTGCATTTCCACCTGCAGCTGCTTTATCATCCGGTTGCCCTCCTTCACTATCAGAGTTTGCTCTTTTAGTGCGGAGCGCAACCAGGTGATACTATCCAGGTCATGACCTGGTTCTTCGGCCTTCTGACTTCCAGTTACTTTCCGTTGGCTCAGTCCACCCTTTCCCTTATCCGCCTCTTTCACCAACTGATATAGCCGGTCTATTGCCGCTGTAACTTCCTTCTTGATCTCCGCCTTTAGGTTGCGCGAGTTGTTGAGGTGGAGCTTTGCCTTATTAAGGCATGCTCTTGCCTCCGCCGTGATGTTGGGGTAAGCGGTATCAGATCTCTTTGTGCGTATATCGGTATCAGCTGGGTCGCGGCTAATCTCCACAGTACTGACGCTTTGCTGGGAGGTACCTGGTGTGGCGTCGCGTTCTGGGTTTGCTGGGGTCTTAGTCTGGGACTCAGCTTTCCCAGCCTCACATTCCCCGATGCTTCGTCTCACACTAGGAAGGGGGGGTCCAGCTTTCTCCGTCGAGTGCGGCGAACCCTTGGGAAGCGACGAGCTCGCGTCCTTCTTTGCCGGTGTATGGAACATATCTTTTGTGAAGGTTAGGTTCATAAAGGTTTAAAGTGAAACTCCGTATCCCTGTATAGGGGGGATGTACACAAAAGTATTTCAGAGACCAAAAGTATAAGAGCAACAAGATAACCTTATCCTGCGGCCGCAGGGCCGTTAGGTCAGTATGGAAATATAGTTTTAGTCAAGAAAATGTGTAAACCATTAAACAAGACTCGAGCTCGCGGCGCGTGCGCTAGGCACGTTAGTGTCTATTCATAAAATAATAATAAAAGTGTATACTAAGCAATTAAAATAAAATTGCGTAATGTCATTAGATGTGTTCTCTATATAGAGTTAACACTCTACGGTTAATTTATGTCATAAGTAGGTCACGCTATTATAATAACAATAACAAAACAGAAAAAGAAAAATAGATGTGACAAAATAATTTTCTAACAAAACTGAAAAGTTGACCTACCCAGTGAGAACAGGGAGGGTGGGCGGAAGTTTTATTTGCGCTAGGCGCACGCGCGAGGTGTCCTGAGACGCGTCTCGGCGCGGGCTAGCGACCTATGCAGTTTTTGGAATTTATTTAAAACAAAAATTTTGATTTTCGGTCAAAAAACCTGTTTTTCAACCGAAAAATGCCCAAAAAAATTGAATAACGACTACCAAACGGGACCCGAGCTCGCGGAGCGCGCGCCAGGATACAGGTAAGGCAGGTAAGTATTTATTAAATTTATAAAAAATGCGGGGTTACAGTAAGATTTTGAGATATTAATTTTTGAAAATAACTTTTTGTAAAAATTTAAAATTTTGTCTATGTCAATGAAGGGAAAAATTTTTTCGCGTTCCTACTTATTTTAACTAGTCAATAATTTGCAGGGAGCCTATCTATGATGAAAACAGCTGAAAACAGCGTTAGGATGCGTCACCTAGATGCAAAATTATGACGTGTTCTATGAAAAATATTGATAATTTTTCTAAGTCGATGAGAGGAGAAAATTAATTTTCTCTTTTGTCTATTTTTATTTGTCTCAAATTAGGAGGGAGCCTATACAAGTTCAAAATGGCTGAAAACAGCTTCAAAATGCGTCTCCTGGATGCAAAGTTATAACGGTTAGGTTAGGTTAGGTTAGGTTAGGTTAGGTTAGGTTAGGTTTTTTTTTTTTTTTTTTTTTTTTTTTTTTTTTTTTTTTGTTTGGGCAGGAGTGGGAAATCCTCATGGACGCCCAGACTGCCTCACTTTGAGCCAGTCTGGGCAGTGCCGGACTCTTACCGGCTAAAACCACACTCCTGCCTTCCAGTGTCCCTCTGACAAAGTCAGAGCACTTTTTAGTCAAATTTTAAATATTTATTTTTTATAATTGTTTCGGAACAAGCTAATTTCTGAAGTATCTTCCAGCCTAAACGTAATTTATCAATTATACTTTAACCGCTATTAACAAATATTAATTAATTAATATATTATTATTATTATATTTTTATTATTTATTATCATTATATTATTATATTTTATTTATTTATTAATATATTATTATATTTATTATCATTATTTAAATACATACATATATAATTTTTCCAACAACATAACGACTAGGACATTAGTTCCTGTGCCTTATATGGCCACTTAATGCTATGCTACTGTTTTATATTTTTATCACAAATATAAATACTAAGCATAGCATTTGCTCACTTGTTTCTTGCTATTGCCTTTTCTGCAACTTTTACACAAAACTTTATGAATTTGGCTCTAGTCTCTTTCCGTTTTAATAACGTATTTATAGTTTCCATACTTATTTCCGTTCCCAGCTCCTGCTCAATCTCGTACCTCTTTAGGGAGTAGGCGGGGCAGTCTGTCAATATATGGACAACCGTCTCTGGTTTTTCGGGGTCACATATGCACGATGGGCTTTCCTTGCACTTAAACCTGTAGAGGTATTCGGAAAACCCACCGTGTCCTGTCAGTACCTGTGTTATTATTCCCATTGGTTTGATGTCTTTAACGAGTTTAAAGGCTTGGATGGCGTCCGGGAAAAATATTTTTGTGACTCCAGCTGTGTTCTCAGATCTATACCTACGATTCCATTCGTCAAGCGTGTCCTCGCGGATCTGCCGCTTGACGAATGAAATCGGGCACTGGTCGTAGTCTGGCCTCGTCTTGGATTTAAGGGCGGCTTCCTTTGCCAGCTGGTCTGCCCTCTCATTCCCTTCCAGTCCTGCATGAGCTTTGATCCAAAAAAGTTCAACTTTTTTGGATTGATCCTTGCACTGTCGCAGATTTTCTCGTATTTCGACTGAAAGGGGATGGAGAGAGCGGTGGTTAGCGACCGTTTCTAGAGACGACCTGGAGTCGCTATATATGCCGAAACTGGTTTCTGGGCTACGCAGAATTTCCCTTGTGGCCTTGCATATAGCCAGCAGTTCTGCCTGGTAGACGGTACAGTGGGACGACAGCTTTAATTTCTGGCTTTTCACCTCTACATCATTGCTCCAGTGAGACAATGATGCACCGACTTTGCCCTCGATCTTACTGCCGTCCGTGTAGATCCTTACTGCCTGAGTGCAGTGGTTGTTGACTTGCTCCTGGTCTGCCAGGCTTATGAACTGCAGGCTTATATGTTTAGCCGGATGGGGGGTTCTGTCAAACGCGGTGCGTCGCTCAATCTCCTTGTCTCCTAGCGCTGGCCGAAGCACCCCCCTCCTTGCCTCATACAGGGCCGCTGCCTCTTGTAGTCGGAGATCAAGGGGTAGTATACCGGCCAGCACCAGTGCCGAGTTCAAAGAGACTGTGCGATAGGATTTGCACAGTTTCTGTGCGAAACCCCTTTGGACCGCGTTAAGTTGTTTGCGCACCATCAATTTTTCGGCTGCTGGTGCCCACGCACTTGCCGCGTATAATATCGTCGGTTCGACTACTGCCGTGTATATCGTGCGTATGACGTCCGGATTGAGTCCCCAACTTATCCTGGCTGCCCTCGACAACTGCTTGTAGAAGTTTAATGCCTTTTTGCATACATTAGATGCATGGCTATTAAAGGTTAGCTTATTGTCTATGGTCAGTCCCAGGACTTTGATTTCCTGCGACATACCAATCCCGACCCCGCCCATGCTCAGCAGTGGGGTGTCATACTTAAGTTTCCGCGTAACGACCATGGCATTCGTCTTGTGTGGTGCGAATCTTAACCTATTGCTGACTCCCCACTGGTGAACATACTCGAGAGCGTCATTAGCACGCCGCTGGACCCCAATCGCGGAGTCCCCGTCGATAACTAGGACCACGTCATCAGCAAAGGCTTGACAATAGTCTCCCCTTTGTACCAGGCCTTTAAGTAGGGGGTCGAGTAGGAGATTCCAAAGGAATGGGCCCCCAATTGAACCCTGGACGCAACCCTTATTTGTGTCCTTGGTGTATTCTTCCCCACCGTACCTGACCGAGACTCTTCGGTTTCTGAGATAGCTGTCCATGACCCGCCTCAAGTTGATTGGACATTTCTCCTCTGCCAGACGGACTCTTATCGCTGGCCACCAGGCACTGTCAAAAGCTCCCTCTATGTCCAGTGATACGACTAGTATTAGTTTCTTTTCGTCTAATTTGTTGCGGATGTGCTGCATTAGGTCATAGAGGGAGTCTTCGGTGCTCCTCTGTGGCATAAATCCATACTGGCGAGTACTCATCCTAGGTAAGATGTAGAACTTGAGACGGGCCACCAACATCTTCTCATATATTTTACCGATGACAGGTAGTAGTCCAATCGGTCTGTATGATTTTGGTGTGGTGTAATCCGTTTTTCCCGGTTTCCTTAGCACCACCACCGTGGCCTCTTTCCAGGACTGTGGGAAGTAGCCGAGTCTCAGGCATTGGTTCAGAAAGGCCAGAAACACCTCTGGCAGACTACCTATTGCATGGTTGCATATGTCGGCGGTCAGGCCATCCTTTCCCGGGGCCTTTTTGGGGTTAAAGGATTCGCTGGCTGTTCTTAGCTCCAACATAGTAAAGGGTGGATCACTGTTGTCGCTTTGCTCTTCCTCGTTAACTTTGTCGGCCTCTACTCTAATGTGGCGATGGTAATCATTGTCAACACTATGTAGGTCCTCCGGATAGAAAGTTTCCGCGATGTACCTTACGGAGCCCTTTGCATCCAGTTCCTCCCCATCCTTTACCATAAGTACATCCTCTTCTCTTCGCGTAGTTTTTCCTATAACCCTGTAGATTCCCTCCCAGACCCCTTCCCTATCCTGCTTGTGGCAAAACTCTTTCCAGCTCTCTGTTTGAGCTCTCCCAGTCACGTGACAAAGAGAGACACAGTGACGAAGATATCTTGAAGGAGATTAGAGCACTTGAAGAGACCACTAAAGAAATGGGTAAAACACGAATTGAGGAACACTCGAAGTTGCTACAGGAAAGCAATGAAAGAATGAAGGACCTGAAAGCCGCAATAGAGCAACAACAACGTGACAACGACCAACGATCAACAACGTATGCGAGTGTAACAGCGACGCAAAGCGGAAAAGCGAACCCTGTGCGGAGTACGCTTCACTCTATCGTCGTTACCTCCAAAGATGAGACAGAGACTGGGGACGAAGTACTGGAGAAAGTGCGGAAGACGGTAGACGCAAAGGAAGGATGGGTGAAAGTGGAGAAGGTTAGGAAGGCGAAAGACAGAAAGATAATTATGGGCTTCCAAAATACCGAAGAAAGGGACAAGATAAAAGGAAAGTTGGCCAGAGAAAATCATGACCTCCATGTCGAGGAGGTGAAAAACAAAGACCCGCTGCTGATCCTAAGGAGCGTCTTCTCTGTTAACTCAGACGAGGACATTCTCAAAGCTTTAAGAAAACAGAACCGAGACGTTTTTCACAACCTCGACAAGGAGGAGGATAGAGTGGTGGTTAAGTTCCGGAGGAGGACCAGGAACCCACACACTTGTCACGTGGTGGTCGGCGTCTCGCCAATTATCTGGATACGGGCGATAGAATTCGGATACCTGCACGTGGACCTTCAGCGCGTGAGAGTGGAAGATCAAACCCCACTGGTGCAGTGCACGCGCTGCCTAGGCTACGGGCATGGCAGACGGTACTGTAAAGAACCGGCTGACCTGTGCAGTCACTGTGGCGGGTCACACCTGAGGTCAGAATGCGCCGACTTTTCAACGGGTGCCCCGCCTAAGTGCCGGAACTGCACAGGAGCCAAGCTCGGGGACGTCAGCCACAACGCTTTTAGCTCGGAATGTCCGATACGCCACAAGTGGGACGAAATAGCAAGGTCTACTGTCGCATATTGCTAAGGGCACCACAGTACATAATATCCCCTATAGAGTGATACAGGCTAACCTCCAACGCAAAAAACTAGCCACCAATGAGCTTTTGATAGAAGCTACGAAGCGAAGAATAGCGGTGGCGCTTCTTCAGGAGCCTTACGTAGCAGGAGCGAAGGCAATGAGGAGTCACAGGGGCGTTAGGATATTCCAGAACGTAGTTACAGGGGATGGCACTGTCAAAGCGGCAATCGCCGTCTTTGATAGTGACATCAATGTAATACAGTACCCGAAGCTCACCACAAATAACATCACTGTGGTGGGAATACAAACCAGCGCCTGGGAAATTACACTCGTCTCACTCTACTTTGAACCTGACAAACCTGTGGAGCCTTATTTGGAACACCTGAAGAGGATAGGGATTGAAAACGGATCCAAACCATTGATCATTGGAGGTGACGTCAATGCGAAGAGTACGTGGTGGGGAAGCTCTGTTATAGACAGTAGAGGAGAGGATGTGCACGGAACTCTGGGGGAGATGGGGCTCCATATACTCAACGTAGGGGAAATTCCAACTTTCGACACTATCAGAGGAGGACAGCGCTACAGCAGCTACGTCGACATCACAGCCTGCTCGACGAATATCCTCGGGTCGGTGGATGACTGGAGAGTCGATGAAAGTTTAACGAGCTCCGATCACAACGGCATAACTTTCAATATTAGGTTAAAGAAATCTAAAGGTCTTACAGTAGAAAGAACAACACGAATTTACAATACCAAAAAAGCAAATTGGGTCGAGTTTCATGAGAAGCTCAACCAATTGACAATAGAATATGGGGTTACAAAATCAGAAATAGATAAAATCAATAACACTGAACAAATAGATAAAATAACCAACGACTTTACTAAAGCAATTAAAGAAGCGTGTAACTCAGCAATGCCTACTAAGACAACAAAAGAAAAACTTACCTTGCCGTGGTGGTCGGAGAAACTTGAAAAGATGAAAAGAGAGGTCACCACCAAGAAACGAAGAATCCGATGCGCAGCGCCTGTCCGTAGATCGAAGGTAGTAGCAGAGTACCTGAAACAGAAAGAAGAGTATGAGCTGGAGGTTAGGTTAGGTTAGGTTAGGTTAGGTTAGGTTAGGTTAGGTTAGGTTAAGTTAGGTTAGGTTAGGTTAGGTTAGGTTAGGTTAGGTTTTTTTTTTTTTTTTTTTTTTTAAACCGGGCGCTGAGGCCCGGGCCGCGAGCTACCTCTAATATAGTTAGAGTCCTTACTTAACTAGTTGGATGGATTATATCTTCAGATGGTTTTATTTATTTCATTTTTTAAGTATTCTAAATTTTTTCAACCATAAATGTTTTGCCTAAATACATAAACGTCTTACTCAATTTTATAAATATTTACTTTTTAGACCTGTATATTTAAATTTTTCCTAATGGGATTACAACATTTTCCTTATTTTATTTCTTATCCAATAGTTAGCGGTTACACAATTCCAGAAGGGATATGGGTTTATACACACTTAAAATTACATATTACGTTTCTATCTACGTTATAAATTCCTTTTTTTTTTTTTTTTTTTTTTTTTTTTTTTTTTTTTTTTTCTAACATCTTATTCTATAGTTATACATTTATTTCTTATATGCTAATTACTATATTTATTATAATATATGTTTAGCATAATTTTATTATTCTATTTATTTCTATTTATGACGCATTTAGCAATATCCACAAAATATTTTATAAATCTTTCCCTACGTTTTCTTGTAGACATAAACTCTGGGAAATTGTTAACTGTCATTCTGCACTCCAGTTCGTTCTCAATCTCGAGTCTTTTTAGGGCATAAACCGGACAGTCTGTTAGGATGTGCTCAACCGTTTCGGGTGTCCCCGGTTGGCAGATGCACGATGAGTTCTCTTTGCACTTGAATCGATGCAAGTATTCTGAGAACCCACCGTGACCCGTCATCACCTGAGTCGTCAAGCCAGCCGGTTTGATTTTCCTCACCGTTTTATATCCCTCCACCGCATCCGGGAGGAACAGCTTGGTGACAGCCGCTGTTTGCCCCGTCTGGTAGCGTACGTTCCATTCGTCAAGAGACCGCAATCGAATGTGTCTCTTGACGAATGAAACGGGGCAGCCATCATAGTTTGGCTTAACCTTGGACTGCAGCGCAGCTTCTTTGGCGAGTTGGTCTGCTCGCTCGTTACCCTCCAGCCCTGCGTGTGCTTTGATCCAGAACAAGGAAATTTCCTTGTTCTGGAGTCTGCTGTCTTGTATATTTTTCCTGGCTTCGACAGCCAGGGGGTGGAGGGAATATGGGCTTACAACCGTATCCAGGGCAGAGCGCGAGTCACTAAGTATAGCGAAACTGGCCTCACCGCGTCGCAAGATAATTTTGGTGGCTTGACATATGGCCAAGAGTTCAGCCTGGTAGACTGTGCAGTACGATGGCAGCTTGAGTTTGAGCGCTTTTATTTCGGCTTCATTGCTCCAAAGAGACAATGCGGCTCCGACCTTACCCTCAATCTTGCTGCCATCGGTGTAGATTCTGACCGCTTGGTTGACGTGAAGGTTCAGCTCCTCTTGGTCCACCAGACTTATGAAGTCGAGGCGCATATGTCTTGCCGGATGTTGGATTTCGGCAAAGGCCAGTCTGCGCTCCACATCTCTATCTGCTAGTGCCGGCTGGGGTACTCCCCTCTTAGCCTCATACAATGATGCCGCCTCCCGGATCCGGATATCGAGGGGCAGTATCCCAGCCAACATCAGTGCCGAGTTCAAGGAAACGGTTCTGTAAGCTCCACACAGCTTCTGCGCAAAACCTCTCTGTACCGCGTTCAGCTGTTTTTGAACGCCGATCTTGTCTGTCGCTTTAGCCCAGGCGCCGGCTGCATAGGTAATGATAGGTTCCACTGTGGCGGTGTATATTATGCGGACTATTTCCGGGTTAAGACCCCAACTAGCTTTAGCAGCTCTCGAGACCTGTTTGTAGACGCCAAGAGCCTTTTTACATACGTTAGCCGTATGGCTGTTGAAGGTCAGCTTGTCGTCCACTGTGAGTCCCAGAATTTTCATTTCCGATGACATTCCAATGTCGATCCCTCCCATGGTCAGGTGTGGCGTGTCATATTTAAGCTTCCGCGTAATCACCATAGCGCAAGTTTTGTGTGGCGCGAACCTGAGCTTATTCATGACACCCCACTCCCGAACATGTTCAAGAGCGGCATTGGCCTGTCTCTGGATGTCCAGTGCAGTCTCGCCCGAAAATATGAGCACCACATCATCCGCAAAAGCCTGACAGTAGTCACCCCTCTGCGTGAGACTCTCCAGCAATGGGTTCAACACAAGGTTCCACAAGATGGGGCCGCCTATTGATCCCTGAACACACCCTTTGTTTGTGCCTTTCGTGTACTCATGGCCAGCATACCTTACCCGGACCTTGCGGTCGCTTAGGTAGCTGGCTAGCATTCTCCTGAGATTCGTTGGGCACTTTTCTTCCGCCAATCTGACCTTTATGGCCGGCCACCACGCACTATCAAAGGCTCCCTCTATATCCAGTGAGACCATCGTGATGAGCTTCTTCTCTTGGAGTTTGTCTCTGACGTGGGCCATCAGGTCATAGAGGGAGTCTTCCGTGCTTCGTTGAGGCATGAAGCCATATTGGCGGGGATTCAATCGGGGCACCAGGTACCAACTCAGCCTTCTAACCATCATTTTCTCCAGTATTTTACCCATCACCGGTAATAGTCCAATTGGCCTATAGGACTTAGGGCTGGTGTAGTTGTCCTTTCCTGGTTTCTTCAGCACTACTACGATGGCCTCTTTCCAAGCTGTGGGGAAGTGCGTCAGTTGCCAGCACTTATTTAATATTGCCAGGTGCAATTCCATATCTCGTGATATTACCCGCTGGCAGATATCGGCTGTAAAGCCATCTACTCCGGGTGCCTTCTTCGGGTTGAAGCTCTCCGTCGCAAACCTGAGCTCCTCCGTCGTAAACTCCGGGTCATGGGTCTCATCCTGGCTCCAGTCGTTTATTCGGTCAGCAAGAGCTCTGATTCGACGATGGTCTGAGTTATCCTCCTCCTCTGTATCCTCCGGGTAGAATGTTTCTGCCAGTATTCTCGCAGATCCTTCCTGCCCAGCTTCCTTCCCGTTATATACCAGCGGCAGATCTTCTTGCCTTTTTGTGGTGTTTTTTATAACCCTATATATTCCCTCCCAAACCCCTTCCCTGGTCTGTTTCTGGCAAAATTCCTTCCAGCTTTTTGTGCTGCGTTTTTGAACCTCAAATTCATATTTCTCTTTCGCTTCCAGGTACAACGCAACCACACCTTCTCTACGTGACGGCGCTGCGCACCGGATCCTTCTCCTCCTAGTAGCGACGTCGTGCTTCATTACTTCGAGTTCTTTGGACCACCACGGTATAGTAGGTGTCTGATTTTCCTTTTTTATAGGTATTGCCTCATTACAAGCTTCAGTTATAACTATTGTGTATTTTTCTATTGTATTGTCTAAATGTTCCTTATTATTTATCTGTTCTATCTGTATTTTATCGATTCTATTGTCTATTTTTAATTGGTCCATTTTTTCATAAAAAAGTTCCCAATTAACTTTTTTTGTGTTATATTTCCTAGTAGTTCTCTTAATATTAATTCCTTTGCCTTTTCTAAGTTTAATTTTTATTATTATACCGTTGTGGTCCGAGCTCGTTAAGTCTTCAGCTACCGTCCATTCCTCCACCAGGTCGAGCAAGTCCTCTGTACATACAGTCACGTCAACATTGCTAGTTATTCTTCGTCCTCCTCTGATGGTATCAAAGGTGGGTTTATTCCCGCAGTTAAGTACCTGGAGATCCAGTTCTCCGATCATTCCCGCCAATTCGTCACCTCTATGGTCGATGGCACTGCTTCCCCACCACACATTCTTGGCGTTTGCGTCCCCTCCAATTATGGCTTTCCTGGGCTTTAGCTCTTTCATCACGGCTGTTATGTGGTCCAAGTATGGCCCAATGGGTTGGTCAGGCTCAAAGTAGTACGAGACGGCGAGCATCTCCCACGCGCTCGTTCGCAGCTTCACCACCACTATATTGTTAGTGGTGAATTTAGGGCACTGTATGACGTCAAGGTCATGGTTGAACACAACTATCGCCGCCTTTACAGTGCCCCCGCTGCAGTCCGAGTTTTGGTAAACTCTAGCCCCCCCGTACGACTTCATTGCCTTTATGCATCCCACATATGGCTCCTGTACCAGTGCGATGGCAATTTCACGCTTTTTAGCCGCGAGCATAAGCTCATCAGTCGCCAATTGTTTTCGTTGGAGGTTGGCTTGCGCCACAGTGTATACCTGATCTGCCGTTCGTGTAACCCCCGGGACCACCTTAGCAATATGCTACCGACGATCTGGCCAGTGCATCCCACTTTTTCCGTGTGGGACACTCGTTGTCGAAGGCATTATGTGCTGCGTCTTTCTTATTTAGGCTGCAATTTCTGCACTTTGGTTCCTCGTTGAGGGTGAACCCGGGACATTCTGCCCTAGTGTGCGGTTCGCCACAGTGGCTGCAGAGGACTGCTGGTTCTTTGCAGTATTTTTTGCTGTGGCCGAATCCTAGGCACTTTGTGCATTGAATCAGCGGGCTCTGATCTCTAACAACCACCCTCTGCAGGTCCACATGGATTCGGCCCGCCAAGGTCAACCGCTGCCAGATCACTGGCTTTACGCGCAACACCACGTGACTCGTAAGCGGGTTTCTCGCCCTTCGCCTATACGTGACCTTGATGTCACCCTCTCCAATTTCGGCTCCTTCCAGGAGGTGTCCGTTCTGGGATCCGATTGCCGTCACCAAGTCGTCGTCAGTTACGTAATTCATTAAGTCCCTGACGACCACTAGCGGGTTCTTATTTACAGCTTCCTCTACTTTCAGATCCCCCCTGGAATTTCTGAGTTTAGCCGATACCTTACCTATCTCTTCTTTTTCGGAGCAGCTTATTACAACGGACTGGTTTTTTGCTTTGCGCAGGTGGTCAATCCTTATGCCTGTACTCTTAGCATCAACAGTCGCACGTATTTTATCGACTACATTTTCTGATGTGTCGCCTACGTGTGATGACGACACTATGATTGAGTGCATATTGTTCCTTATTGATGGCTGAAGCGGCTTTGCTGCAACCTGTGCGTATGTCCCCAAGCTTCCCAATCGAGCTTCTACAGTTTTTGCACTTAGAAGTTGGTCCTGTTGTTCCATTTTGTCTTTCAATTCATCCATTTTTCTGGTCAGGGCCTCCGCATAGGTGGGGGCTCTCTGTTTAATCTCGGAGACCATTTTACCCATTTCTTCAGTGGTCTCTTCAAGTGCTCTAATCTCCTTCAAGATATCTTCGTCACTGTGTCTCTCTTTGTCACGTGACTTTTGTTCCTCTCTTTGTTCTTGCATTTCCACCTGCAGCTGCTTTATCATCCGGTTGCCCTCCTTCACTATCAGAGTTTGCTCTTCTAGTGCGGAGCGCAACCAGGTGATACTATCCAGGTCATGACCTGGTTCTTCGGCCTTCTGACTTCCAGTTACTTTCCGTTGGCTCAGTCCACCCTTTCCCTTATCCGCCTCTTTCACCAACTGATATAGCCGGTCTATTGCCACTGTAACTTCCTTCTTGATCTCCGCCTTTAGGTTGCGCGAGTTGTTGAGGTGGAGCTTTGCCTTATTAAGGCATGCTCTTGCCTCCGCCGTGATGTTGGGGTAAGCGGTATCAGATCTCTTTGTGCGTATATCGGTATCAGCTGGGTCGCGGCTAATCTCCACAGTACTGACGCTTTGCTGGGAGGTACCTGGTGTGGCGTCGCGTTCTGGGTTTGCTGGGGTCTTAGTCTGGGACTCAGCTTTCCCAGCCTCACATTCCCCGATGCTTCGTCTCACACTAGGAAGGGAGGGTCCAGCTTTCTCCGTCGAGTGCGGCGAACCCTTGGGAAGCGACGAGCTCGCGTCCTTCTTTGCCGGTGTATGGAACATATCTTTTGTGAAGGTTAGGTTCATAAAGATTTAAAGTGAAACTCCGTATCCCTGTATAGGGGGGATGTACACAAAAGTATTTCAGAGACCAAAAGTATAAGAGCAACAAGATAACCTTATCCTGCGGCCGCAGGGCCGTTAGGTCAGTATGGAAATATAGTTTTAGTCAAGAAAATGTGTAAACCATTAAACAAGACTCGAGCTCGCGGCGCGTGCGCTAGGCACGTCAGTGTCTATTCATAAAATAATAATAAAAGTGTATACTAAGCAATTAAAATAAAATTGCGTAATGTCATTAGATGTGTTCTCTATATAGAGTTAACACTCTACGGTTAATTTACGTTATAAGTAGGTCACGCTATTATAATAACAATAACAAAACAGAAAAAGAAAAATAGATGTGACAAAATAATTTTCTAACAAAACTGAAAAGTTTACCTGCCCAGTGAGAACAGGGAGGGTGAAGTTTTATTTGCGCTAGGCGCACGCGCGAGGTGTCCTGAGACGCGTCTCGGCGCGGGCTAGCGACCTATGCAGTTTTTGGAATTTATTTACAACAAAAATTTTGATTTTCGGTCAAAAAACGTGTTTTTTAACCGAAAAATGCCCAAAAAAATTAGATAACGACTACCAAACGGGACCCGAGCTCGCGGAGCGCGTGCCAGGATACAGGTAAGGCAGGTAAGTATTTATTAAATTTATAAAAAATGCGGGGTTACAGTAAGATTTTGAGATATTAATTTTTGAAGATAACTTTTTGTAAAAATTTTAAAATTTTGTCTATGTCAATGAAGGGAAAAATTTTTTCGCGTTCCTACTTATTTTAACTAGTCAATAATTTGCAGGGAGCCTATCTATGATGAAAACAGCTGAAAACAGCGTTAGGATGCGTCACCTAGATGCAAAATTATGACGTGTTCTATGAAAAATATTGATAATTTTTCTAAGTCGATGAGAGGAGAAAATTAATTTTCTCTTTTGTCTATTTTTATTTGTCTCAAATTAGGAGGGAGCCTATACAAGTTCAAAATGGCTGAAAACAGCTTCAAAATGCGTCTCCTGGATGCAAAGTTATAACGATTTGTAGTGTTTATTGTCTCCCTAAGGTGGATTTTGTAGGTATGCGATATTGAATTTAGCGAAATTTTTTGAAGTTTTATTTGCGCTAGGCGCACGCGCGAGGTGTCCTGAGACGCGTCTCGGCGCGGGCTAGCGACCTATGCAGTTTTTGGAATTTATTTAAAACAAAAATTTTGATTTTCGGTCAAAAAACCTGTTTTTCAACCGAAAAATGCCCAAAAAAATTGAATAACGACTACCAAACGGGACCCGAGCTCGCGGAGCGCGCGCCAGGATACAGGTAAGGCAGGTAAGTATTTATTAAATTTATAAAAAATGCGGGGTTACAGTAAGATTTTGAGATATTAATTTTTGAAAATAACTTTTTGTAAAAATTTTTTAAAATTTTGTCTATGTCAATGAAGGGAAAAATTTTTTCGCGTTCCTACTTATTTTAACTAGTCAATAATTTGCAGGGAGCCTATCTATGATGAAAACAGCTGAAAACAGCGTTAGGATGCGTCACCTAGATGCAAAATTATGACGTGTTCTATGAAAAATATTGATAATTTTTCTAAGTCGATGAGAGGAGAAAATTAATTTTCTCTTTTGTCTATTTTTATTTGTCTCAAATTAGGAGGGAGCCTATACAAGTTCAAAATGGCTGAAAACAGCTTCAAAATGCGTCTCCTGGATGCAAAGTTATAACGGTTAGGTTAGGTTAGGTTAGGTTAGGTTAGGTTAGGTTAGGTTAGGTTAGGTTAGGTTAGGTTAGGTTAGGTTAGGTTAGGTTAGGTTAGGTTAGGTTAGGTTAGGTTAGGTTAGGTTAGGTTAGGTTAGGTTAGGTTAGGTTAGGTTAGGTTAGGTTAGGTTAGGTTAGGTTAGGTTTTTTTTTTTTTTTTTTTTTTTTTTTTTTTTTTTTTATTTTGTGCTTTTCCCGTTCATGGGTCAAACGGCTCTTATTATTCTAAGTTTCTCATTCATTCAATTTCTATCATTTATTCCTCTCGCACTTTTATGCCTCATACTGTGTCTTTCTTTTATTCATCCTTTCCATTCTTAGCCGGGTGGGACTCCCGCTATTCTAACTGTCTTTACTTTTCTTTATTTCAGGGGGTATTAAGTTTACGCCTTGATTTATTTACATAATGTGATAGTTTCACCTTATTTCTAAGTTTTAACTACTTATTAATATTATTCTTATTTTGATACATTTCTATTTATACTTTTACATAACAGAATCGTTCCTATATAACTTTCCTTACTTCTATTATGTATTTAACAATGTGTATTCTAATTTTAAACAAAAACCAAAACTTATATTTATACTTCAGTTATCCTTTTATTTTTTACATGAGTGTGATAATTCCATCTTATTTCTTAGTTTAGCTGCTTATTCATATTATTCTTATTTTGATAAGTTTCTATTTATACTTTTACATAATAACAGGTCATTCTTATTTAACTTTCCTTACTTCTGTTATATATTTAAACATGTGTTCTTATTTTTCTACTATCCTTATCTATTTATCTGTTACTTATTTATTTAGTACTTAAATTTTTACGATACACTCAGCTTATTCTAATTTTTAAACAAAACCAAGACTTATAATTATGCTTCACTTATCCTTTCACTTTTACCCATATGTGATCATTTCACCTTATTTATATGTTTTAGCTGCTGATACATATTATACTTATTTGATACATTTCTATTTATACTTTTACATGATAACAATTGGTTTTAAGCAACTTTCCTTATTTCTATTATATATTCGAACATATGTCCTTATTTTGCTACCTTGCTTGTCTATTACTTATTTATTTAGTATTTGATTTAACAGTTCTATCAACTTATTCTAGTTTTAAACAAAACCAAGACTTTCACTTATGCTTCACTTTCCTTTTATTATTCTTTTTACCGAAATGTAATCATTTAACTTTATTTCTAAATTTTAGCTACTTGTACATATTATTCTAATTTTAGTATATTTCCTTTTATACTTTTGCACAATAGCAACTGTTCTTATATAGCTTTCTTTATTTCCATTATATATTTAAACATGTGTTTTGTTTTGCTACTTTCCTGTCTATTTATCTATTACTTATCTATTGAATACTTAATTTTACAATTCTATCAACTTATTTTGATTTTAACATCCCAAGACCCATACTTATGTCTCACTTATCCTTCCATTATCTAGTACTATGTACATATATGTTTATATGTTAGCGTTTACTATTCTCCTTAGACCAGGTAGGTTTTGGGGTTCAAGGTTTAAAGTTTAGGACAGGGATTGGACCTATATAATTATCTATAATTTATTATTTTTCTTCATTTTATTTTTCGGCAATACTATATATATATACTTAGAATATACATATTTATTGCTATTTCTTGACTAATGTTTGTGTTTGTTTAACATTTATGGGCTGTGTAAGGTGTTTAGTGTCCCGTGTGTGTTTGCTATCCCGTGTGTGTTTTTGATATACACATAATATATATTTAAAATACATATATTTATATATCCAGGGAGCAGCTGTTTTAGGCGTATGCCGTCGTCGTCCGAGCCAGGTAATCCCATTTCTTACGGACCGGGCACTCCACGCTAAATGCGTTGTGGTCGGTCTTCTGGAGCTTTGAGTGCAGGCAATTGCAGCACTGCGGTTCCCTCTCCGCAACAAAGTCCTCGCACTGCTCACGCAGATGCGGTCCCCCGCAGTGACTGCACCTGTCCACACTCTCGGTACAAAATTTCCGGCCATGTCCAAATGCTAAGCATTTTGTACATTGGATGAGTGGTGACTGATCCTCCACCCTGACCCTTTGCAGGTCAAGGTAAAGAGCCCCAGCCTCCGTCATCCTCTGCCATACTTTGGGTCTGACTTGGACGACCACGTGCGCCGTCTTCGGATTTCTAGTCCTTTTCTTATATTTTATCGTCACTTCCATTTCTTCCTGGTCTAAGCCCCTGAAAATGTCTTCGTTCTGGGAGTAGAGCGCCCTTACTATTTCCTCATCGCCGCTATCCAAAAAGACGTCCTTAAGGACAACGAGCGGGTTTTTATTTTTCATGGGCTCTGCTCTTAGTCCCTCACCTTTGCTGTCAATCCGGTCTTTAACTTTTCTGAGCTCCGCCTCTGAGTCACATCCTATTATGACCGTCTGGTTTTTGGCCTTTCGGACTTTATTTATTTTCAGTCCAGTTCCCCTGGCGTCGACCGCCTCCTTCACCCGGGCGAGCACCCCGTCGGCGGTAACCCTGCTATCTTCTGTGGTGACCGCCAACGAGTGAAGCGCCGGCCGACGTCCCGGTTTGGCTGCTGTGACTTGGGCGTAAGTCTGCGAGTCAGTCTTTGGCTCACATACGACCTCCCTTATGAGCTCCTCTATTCTGTCCGATCTGGTGGCGACAACACCGGCAACGTTTTCGACTCCATTTTTGAGGTCTGCCGCAGCGAGACCCACTGTCTTCACTCCTTCTCTAGTGTGATCTATGGCCGCTTGTGCTACGTCGACCTTGTCGCTGACCCCGTCAATTTTGTCGATAACTTTGTCGATGATGTCGGAACCACTATCGCCGCAGTAATCGCACATGTCTTCGAAGCCTTTTTTAACTTTGCCTTCGAGGTCCTTGAGTTGTATCCTCAGCGATTCTTCCATCACTTCCAGCCTTTCCAGAATTTCTCGCGGCAATTTGGGTGATGACGGCGTGGTGTCAATTTTTGCAGACAGGACTGTTTTTGGCGCCGTCTCCGAGTTCTTTAGCCGCTTGCTGAGTTCGAATAAGATCCCCAGACTCTTATCCGACTGTGTCTCCAGGAAGGTCTTTATGTCTTTCCTCATCTGAGGGTAATCCCTGACTCTAGCTGGTATGTCCTCAAAAGTCTTCATGACCTCCTGGAGAAGCCAGTCGCTGGACGATGTGGCGTAAGCGTCAGGGTTTTTATTGTACGCCTTCATTACGTCCATAGATCTTCTCTTTCGTTCAGGTTTCCTGATAAAAGTCTTGGCGGCGTCCAGCGCCTGTTCAGGCGGGCCCGCGGTGCTGGGAGTAGTGGCGGGAGCGGCAGCGTCTTTTCCACCGAACGTCAGGGCTAACCCCTTCGGCGCAGCTTGCGCTCCAGAGGATCCCTCTTTTCGCGACTCTTGCGGTCCGCTGGCGCTGGCTCCTGGCCCTCTGCTTATTGGGGTGCGAATTCCGGGAAACATTTTATAACCTCAATTTGCTGGTATTTCGCGTTGTATGACTTGTGTGTATAGGGCACAACGAAATGAACGGGAAAGTTGTCGAAGGATATAAATAATAATACGTGGTATAAATAATTGTCTAACCCTGTATAGGGGGGTAAGTGTTTGTCAATGTATATTACACTATATATAATATATAGTCCTGTTTTTTACGTCTCTTCCCTGTAAATGAGGAGTCAAAATCAAACGCTACTAATCCGCGGTCCAAATTTTTCTAACCCCCGTAGTTACCGGTTTATTTGTGATACAGTGTGTAAAAGGGTAGGGGAGGGTCCAATCAGGGGGGGGAGGGTACCTCTTGTGCGACTTTAACCGTGGTGTCTTCGACACCACAAAGGCTGATTTTGAGGTCGGATCGGCTCTAAGTCCTCTCGTTCCCGAGATATGGCCTTTTAAAGGATAAGGGAGGGGAAGGTTCGGGGAAAAAGGGAAAAATGGAGGGGAAGGATTCCTCTTATGTGACTTTAGCCGTGGTGTCTTCGACACCACAAAGGTTGATTTTGAGGTCGAATCGGCTCTATGTCCTCTCGTTCCCGAGATATGGCCCGATAGGGTGATATTTAGGAGGGGTGGAGGGGGGTTATCCCGGAAGGGTTTTAATTTCACAGTATGGCTGAGGGCCGCTTGTTAACTTATTGTTGGGTGATTGAATGATGGGGTGTTTTGGAAGAGGGGATGGGTGAGATGGGGGGGGGGGGTTATCCCGGAAGTGAAACAGTGGGTAAGTTATGCTACTCAGGTGAAAACGGGCCAGCCAACGTCCCCAAAGAAAACCCCAAACTTCTACGACCTCCGGTTCGGGAGCTATCCGAGTCTTAAATTTGGTTTGACAGTTCAAGAACTGTCAAAGTCAATCTTCAAACCGGTACAACTTCCCCCCCAGTGGCTGCAGAATGCCCGAGTTTGTACTTATTTAGCTTGGCTCGTCCTCCACTGTCGTGTAAAATGGTTTTGGGATCTTGAAAAACTTGGACGTTAAAATGTCTTTAAAAATAAAGAAACTTTGATTTAACACTTAAAATCTATAAAACAATTAAACTAATCAAAATTAAAATAAGTCTGGCTATGAAGAGAAAAAC